>CP137679.1:819409-841513 GCA_037976565.1 Mesocentrotus franciscanus | reverse complement strand
AAAAGAAAAAGGTTCGATTTATATTCTTTTAGACATCCTGAATGTAATTGTACTTAAGCTCTATCATTTAAAAAATTTAAAATCGAAATTATGTAGTTTATATTCCACATACTATGAATCTTGCTCTACGATTGGTCAAAAGTAAATCACGTGATGACAGATAGTTCGCCCATCAGTGAAAGTGCGTTGCGTATATATGTACGTACGTACGTAAGTACTGCATGCACTGTACGTATCGTACACTGTTTGCTAGCTGTTAATTGATGACTTGTTGCTCTAAAATGACGGAAGAAGTGAAATGTTTCCGATGTGGAATATAAAGCAAATAATCACCTTTTGCTTTCAGGCGATGGCAAACTATCACTTCCTCGGCGATCTGAATGTATACGCTATCTTTCCTCAGCTTCGCTTTGGAAAGATAGCTACATCCAGATCGCCTCGGAAGTGATAGTTTGTCCCATCACCTTCACCAGCGGTAATTATTTGCTTACTATCTAAAACTCTTATATACCTAGTGTTTATTGACTTGTTATTATTTGTTTGTTTGTATGTTCAGATTTCCAACCATGTGAAGGCTCTTCTCAATGAGCGAGGATCAATGCGTGCAGACAAGCCAAAGCTTAATCCTGTACCTCCTCCTAGACCCTATGAAGTAAAAGGAGGTCATTGGAAGAACCCAGAACCTGCTATCAAACCTGGCTGGAGAACTTTTAGCCTTGGTATTGGACTTATGGAATAGACGTCATGGACATCTATTGCACACAAGCAAAGAAATCAACTTCCATCGATTCAGGATTCTATTGCCATCTACTGACATGTATGCTACTCAGAACCAAGGTGACGCTATGGATGAAGAAAAAACAAAAATCACTCTGCTTTGTTTCTCTCAAATGATTACATGGGATACCACCAGCAGACATCATTAAAATCTGTCAAAGATCATGACATGTGAGCTATTAATAGGGGGAAAATAGCATCACATTTGATAAGTTAACCCAAGTAATACAGTTCATGTTAAAATGGAAGTTTGTCTCAGAATTCCAATCAGGCACCTATGAATGTTTTTACAGAAATATGGCACCAGATATTTGCTGTGAATCATCATTAAGCCAGCATACTAAACACAGATCACACACATTGTTGTTTAGATTGTGCTCCCTAGAGGAGTTGAGAGTGTACACTGTAGTTGCAGAATTGGAAATTAATTAAGTACCTAATAGTACTGTAAGTGCTTTGGTTGGGAAATGTTGTAACTGATACAGTGCTATATAAGAAAGAAGTTGTATATTGTAATCTTATTATTTAAAGTAATTTTGTGAGAATGCTCTCAATTAAGCTAGCCATCAATTCTAGTTTAGAATCTTTATTGGTGAATCTGAAGTTATGTTCAATCTAATAAGTCATTTTAATTATTTATTTTGAGCATCCTTGGCACTTCAATTTTTCTAGTATAGTAATATTATTATTTTTATTATCATTATTACTACTACTATTATTTTCTTAATTATTATTGTTGTTATTGTCATCATCATCATCATCGTTATTATTTTGTGTTAATTTCAGGAGAATATTGGAATATACTCCTTTGACCTAGAAATTGTGACAAAATGCTAGAGTAACCTTATCACTGGGGTAAAGCTGTATCTGAAATACAGAGGTATATTATTTGTCAGTATTAATCATAACGACAATATGATCAATTTTTATCTAATTGATTACAGGGTGTACATTAAAATGACTTTTAAATATATATATATATACACTGTATATATAAACAGTGCGTATAAAAAAAGTGTATCCAACTTTGGTAGCTCCTAATTGAATATTCATAACCAATAAAGCGCAAAGAGACATCATAGATGTATTAAGCGCTATATAAAAGCGGAGTATTATTATTATTAATATGAATTTGAAATCTATTCCATGATGAAGAGTAACTTGTTTTCTGTCCAATGATACCCTACTCATAATATTTCTGCCGCGGATGACTGAGGACCAGGGTCTTTAAAAAGTGTTGTTAAAATCGCCTTGTACCAAGTTTGGGCTGATGGAACGAATGTGGGTAAGGCCGCATGTGCTTCTTTGGTCTTAAATCTGTTTAAAAGTTAAATTATGCCTAGTGTTTCAAAGAAATTGACGGTAGATCTTCATAAAAAAATATAATATCCCAAGTAAACTTTATTCATTTTGCACCACTCCATGAGAAGAGTGACCTTAAACACGGGGTGCGTATGAAGTCAAGATTGTGATCATCATAACAAAGAGAATATCATAAATGTTACTTGTAACAAGCATTTCTTTGAGTTTTGAGTTGATATAAATACATTTTCTTTTCAACTACCTAATAGTTAATGTAAAAAATCGAGTTATTGTTTTTGGAATGAGATAAAACACACATAATGGCTTCTGACCCACATTCATTGGTTCTGCCCAAACTTGGTACAAGAGGATTTTGACAATACCTTTTGTAAAGCCTGTTGCTCAGTCATCCATGGCAGCATAATTATGAATATGGTACATGCATGTATCATTAGACAGGGTATTAGCTACCCTTTACCATGAAATATGATTGAAGTTCCCATGGGTTTTAACGTTTTAATTAGAAGCTTCCAAAGTTGGGTACACTTTTTTTGTATACGCACTGTATATATACATGTGTATATATATATATATATATATATATATATATAAGTGCGAGAATTCTCAACTCTGACATGACAATATATATATATATATATATAAATAAATAATTGAATAATAATTAAAACAAATATTTGTATATCGCAGTGACGGAGGATTATCAACATTAAATTATTTATTTATATATATATATATATGATAAAATCTTGATATTAAGAAAACATTGATATTAATGTCTCCGAGTCATAACGATGAGGAAATTTTGTGATTCTTACTTCTGTGTATTCTGTTGTTTTAGAGCCCTGATATAACAAGGTTTTGATAATATAAGAAGGCATGGTTCTAGAAGTATAAGGGTTGGGGCTTGTGCAGCTTTGGCTGGGGTTTGGAGCATCTTGCATTCATTTTCTACATGTGCCTTTACTTAAATTCATTTTTTTTAATGAAGATGATTGTTTGTGTGGACTTGTTTGGTATGACATTGATTATGATCTGGATTCATCCTGCTAAGACACAAGAATGATGCTTACTTTCATATTCATTCTCTTGCCAGTAGGATCAAGGCATACACAACTTATGTTAGCCATAGCCCCTCATTTTTGTACATGTACTTGCACTTTAATGATCTCCTTTGACCGACATCATGTGTGGACTCGCTTCAACCTCTTACAAGTATTTCTTCTATATGGTCAGTGTGAGGACATTTGGCTAACCCGCTGACAATGGTTGTTAGAATCCTATTAGTATCTCTCATACTGTGGATGCAGATCGAGTGTTAAATGTTACCTTGCCGAAAGACATTGATGTCATGTTGGTGCTTGGATCCACAACCCTCGCACCTCTGGTCAAATGGTCAAACCTTTTGTCCTTGACACCTCTTACCTTCAATCAAATAGTGTTATAAAGTCGGTTTGACAGTTATTGCAGGGCTTGTGAATTTCTGGAATAAGTAAGACCTTGCATAAACAGTCGATTGTTAAATTCATTTCACTGCAAATGTACCCATAATTATGCTCTCTTGTTTGTCCACATAATTATATTTCACTCTTTTCCATATTTTGACAATGTCAACATATCATTTTCATTGTTGTATTGTACCTTTCTTATAACCTTTGTTATTCTTCCACTGCCTTAATAAAAAATGTATTTCGTATACATATTCGTTTCAGCTATTCAACATTACCTATTTTAATAACTTGGAAAATGGTTATGCTCTATTTATTTTTTGCACAAACTAATTCAAGGAATTGAATTGAGGAATTCGTTATATACATAGTATGTTGTATTTTTGCAAATGTTCTCATTATATGTGTTATTCTGTTTAAGAAATATTTATGTTACGTTATTTTTAAATGTTATAAGAAAATAAATGTGTGATTGTGATGCTTAGGCTTTCACAGCACATATATAATAAGATCCACATCTCTTTGTACATGTATATCTGTTGATGCTTTCATACAGAGATATCATTTTTTGTGTAATCTCTAATTTAATTTTGGGGGAGGGATATGCACGCGAAATAACAAAGATTTATCATGTGTAGCAACTTTTCTTTTTGCATACTGTTTAGCATTTATTACACAATTATCATTAAAGCATATGTGAAAAGGCTGTTGATTATTTCATCCTTTGCCATGCAGGTCATTGCCGGGATTTTTTGGTTAAAAGAATGGGAGTTATATAGAAAATGTCAACCCACTCCACCCCTCTAAGATATAATGATGAAGTTTATTATTGTTTAGTTAGTTGATTTATAATTTGAAATTGTTTGCTCAGTATAAATGAGATTTTAAAAAATATGAAAATATGAAGAAAAAAATTAACAAGTTGTAAGTGAAAACAAAAAGTATACGGACAAATAATTTATTATTTTTCATGAATTGTGGGTAGTATGCACTAGCTCCACACATGTTTAAAGAATAGTAACTCATGAAAAGCTTTCGATTAGGAGAACTCAAGACAATGTACTTGCATATGAATTTAACACATTCACAAGTTTAAGGAGATCTAGAAAACGTCTCTCAGGAAACTTCGATACTATTTTGTATTGATATTAACGAGTATAGTTGGGAAGATAGATTATCGGTAAATTCATACGTTTTGAAAGGGTTACTATACCTGACAATCGATGAAGTGTTATAGTGGTGTTTTAGTTAAAACACGACCTTTGATATTTACATCGTACTTAAAATATGTAGGCAGATTAAACCAAGTTGTTTGTCCAAGGACAAGTCAAAGTTTATCCCCAAAAGAGGTTTCAACAATTCCAAGCAAACAAATTGGGTCACTTAGCAATGTCGATGTTGTTGAAACCCTTGGCTGATAGAATGTAATGAACAATCAACGACGGCATGAGAAATACGGTGCGTATAAAAAAAGTATACCAACTTTATTAGCTTATGATTAAACAAAGTTATAATCAATGTGACGTTGAAATCTATTTCATGGTAAAGAGTAACTTGTTAACTGTCTGATGATGCCCTATTCATAATTTTTCTGTCACACTTGACTGAACACCAGTTTTTTGTTTAAGTGCCTTCAAAATCTCTTTGTACCAATTAAGTTTGGGTTAATGCATCAAATGTGCGCCAGCATGCCATAATACATGTGTTACTTTGGTCTTCAATCCTTTAAAAAAGTTAAATTCTGCTTCATGCTTCAGTGTTTCATCATTTGATGTGATCAAATGTATCTAAACTTCACAGGACCTTGTTTCAATCCACAAGATAACCTAAACTTATTTTATACAGCGTTCATGTACTACCTTCTTGTATCAGGATATCTAAGCTCTCTCTGCCCACTTGTCCACTGCACCATTTCACATGCATTAGGTGCGTAAGGTGCATAAGTTATTTGCCTCGAACAGCATGTAAATAGCCAAAGGTTAACTAACCTCGAAGATTTAATAAGTGCAAGAAGGAACACATGATGATATCTACCAAAGATATTGACGGTAGACTTCCATGAACAAAAATAGCATACCAAGCAAACTTCGTCTATGTCTCGATGACAAGTAAGGCTTACATAAAACAAGGGATGCGAAAGAAGCCAAAATTGTGTCATAACAAAGAGAATATCAAACTTTTGCCTGTAAATGAGCCTTTTCTGTATTATTGTCTGGGTTGATATTGCCACATTTCCATTCACACAGGGGCGGCGGAGCGTCTTTCAAAGTGTGGGGGCAACCAACAAAAAGGTGCACCTACAAAGAGAAGCCTCACACCGAAAATATACCGTTTTTAGACATTGGTATATACCCCTACATTGTTATTACACTATTATTTTGTAAATATTTGATAAGTTTTTATTGATCCAATAATATTTTTACATTCAACATAAACATAATACTGTGATTACATTTTCCGGGTGGATTTCAATGTTTAATTCTCTCTTTACATGGTCCAAGATACATCATACTTTGCAGTTGAACGTGATGGTCTGAATATTTATTTGCGAGTGAGCGAGCAAAAAATGTAAGATAGGCCTATGTGAGGTCCCAGTGCGAAAATTACATCTTATAAAGAGGAGAACACAAGCCTGATGGGGTTTTAAGCACAATCAAATCATACAAGACTGAACAGATCTTTAATAAGAAAAATTAATATATCAAATTTAAATGCGAGCGAGTGTAGCTTTTGAAATTAAAGAAAAAATTGATCTTCATAAGTCGCTTTAAATTAGGAGCACATTTTATAGTGAAAGGAAAAGGGGTACATTATATCCAAAGGGAAAATGACACTTATTAGAAAAGAAAAAGAGCACATGTCAAAGTAAAAAGAGGAATTACCAGAGGTGAAAATGGGGTGCTTCTCGCACCTGATAAGAGGCACTCACCAGAGATGAAAAAAGGCACTTATTACAAAGGAAAGGGGGCAACTATCAGAAGGAAAATGGCACTAGTTAGAAAGGATAAGGGGCACTTATTACAGAGTTAAAGGGTGCACCTTTCAACTTTGAATAAGGGCACTCATCGGGGATGGAAAGTGGCACTTATAAGAATGAAAAGAGGGCATACAAAGGAAAGAGGCAATAGTCAAAATATAAGGGGCACCTCTCAGATTGGAAAAGAGGTAATCATAAGAGGTGAAAAGGCAATTTTCTGAGATGTTAAGAAGCACTGCTTATACCTGGAAAGGGGCACTCACCTGATATGAATAGGGGCACTTGTGAGAATGGAAATGGTCACTTTTTACAAAGGAAAATGGGCACTTGTCGAGGAAAAGGGGCACCTATAAGATTTTGATAGAGGAATTTATCAGCGGTGTCAAAAGGGGAAGTTGCTCTTACTAAAAAAGAAAAGGGGCATCTATCAGAAAGAAAAAGGGCACTTATTAGAAAGAAAAGGGGGTCCGCGTCAAAATAAAAGGGGGCACTTATCAGAGGTGAGAAGTAGCACTCATCAAGATTCAAGATAATTTATTGTCTGATTTATAAAAAATACAGAAGTTCGTCCTCCACTGGCGAGTGACATACATGTACAAGCAACATAAGATGAAAAGGGGCACTTATAAGGGGAAGGGGCACTTATTTCAAAAGAAAAGGGCACTTGTTAAAGTATAATGGGAACCTCTCAGATTTGAATAGGGGCAATTGTCATAGGTGAATAGGCGGTAAGAGGCACTTATAGGAATGTGGAACGGGCACCTATTAGAAGAAAAAAAATGGGCACTTATCTGAAATAAAAGGGGGGCACCTTTCCTATGTAAAAAGGGGCACTTAAGGGGTACTCAAAAAATTGTGGGGGCACTGTGCCCCCTGCCCCCCGGCTCCGCCGCCTCTGTATTCAAATGAACAATATCACTGCAAATAAGTCAGCAATTGTTTCGGAATGAAATAACAATGCGTAATTAGGGCTCTTGGCCCACGTTAATTGCTCCTGCCCAAACTTGGTACAAGAGGATTTCGACAATACTTTTGAAAAGGATGCTGCTCAGTCATCCGTGGTAGCAGAGTTATAAATAAGGTATCAATAAACAAAACATTAGTTAATAACCCTTTGGAAAGAAACTTAATAGAAGGTTACACATGTTATAACATTACATGGGAATCTACCAAAGTTGGGTACACTTTAAAAAATAAAAATAAATACGCACTGTATATCACCAGCGGATCTAATGCCCTTAAGCCAATACATAGCAGTTCAAATCATGTTCACTTTCATAGTGGACTTATAATATCTAATACAGGAATGGTGGAATATTACCAAGTAACAAAAATCAATAAAAGAAAGCGAGGGATACATGTTTCTTAATACATAAGCGCATGGAGAAGAACAGGATCACGTATGCAATGCCGATCTCCCTTAACAAAATATATCACAATTATTCCTTATCAAGGCCCCGGACCGTAATGCATCGATGGGGCATTGTAAACTTTATCATAAATATTCCTTATTAAGGCCCCGAACCGTAATGCAACGATGGGTTATTGTAAGCTGTATGCCGTATGGCGATCAATATTACTGATTTCGCGAGTCTTGGATGGTATGGATATAATTTGTCCTTGACCTCATCGTCTGATGCTTGCAGTTTGCTACTGTTTATCATAATCATCATCGCTGTATACACATCTTGGTTGAAGAAATGTCATCGCAGATTGTACCCTCATCCTCTTTATTTTAACCATCCTGATTATTAGCTAGAGGTATTTGAATCGACATAATAATCAGGTTAAGACGAAAAACAGTCGGCAAATATTTGTTAATGGTTGGGGGAGGAGGAAAGTGTACCCATGCAGCTAGCTCTGAATATAGTGTACAGCAATTTAATAACGATCCGCTGATATAATCTTCAGATATACCAGCACGCGATGACATTAATGCCCATATCTGCATTTCAATTAGTCCATATGAAAAAAATGCGAATGATTCATCAACGACCTGTTCACACTCACAACATACCCAAAATCTATCTCATCAAGCGCCCGCCCTTTGGCATTTGTATGTGTGTGGGTGTGTGTACGTGTTGAGTGGCGTGTGCGTGTATGTGTGCTGTGTGTGGACACGCCATAACAGGTTGCTATCGTCAGTGGATGTAAAAGTCGTATCATCACTGCACTGCGATAGTCGTATTCAGTACAACTTGTACGGCTCGTATGATAGTACTAGTCATATACTGCTCGCTTGCTGGTACATATATTTTCCGCTGTCAGAGGGATTATAGAGAATTTTGTGAAACACGGTAATGTTTATCTCATTTTACTGTCTCTTTTTATCTGATTATCAGATTTTTAGAATTATGATAGACATTTATATAAGATGCTTTTTAATGTTTGGATACATGAATATATTATTATTATTATTCGGAGCGGCGTCTTTATCTCATATTTGATAATACAAAGATTAAAGACAATGCGCAGTTGTATGCTTATGTGTACAAAAATTAAAGCACTCTATCTTCAATGTTTACAGTTTGGATACATGAATATACTGTATTATTATTCGGAGCGATTGTCTATAGTCTATAATTATGTTAAGGAAAATGTGCTAAATGAAAGTAATAAACGGCTGCAATAAGTTATCAAATCAAACAGAGATGAAACTTTGTTCATGAAATTACTTTTTGGTTTGTTGTTCTTTTTTAGGATTTCTCTTCTGTTTTGGTTTGATTTGTTAGTTTCTATGGCATGCCTGAAGCTTCTTTCTTATATTTCGTCTGAGCTCGCTTCATGCACGCTTTCCAATGCGTGTGTGAAGATAGCCACTCCTTGTATATACAATAATACACTGTAAAAACCAGGGTGTATAAATTCTTACACCAGTATGGTATTGAATTTTTTTGACACCATTGGTGTTGATTATAAAGGTGTGTTGTCTCAGTGGTGTTATTTTTAACCCCGGTCAGATTTAAGCATGCATTAATAATTACTGGGTGTAAAGTAACATGGTGTAGTTTTATGCTCGGTGTTGAAAGTATCATCACGTGATTTCGTTTAAGGCGGTTGATTGGTCCAATAAGTTTTCACAAAGTGTACGCGCGCTTAATGATTACTTTACACGTGTTCACAGAAAAATACATTTATCATGATTTGTTAAGCAAATTATGACAATGCTCATCAATTTTTTGATTTGTATTTTCCTTTGGCAATTATTGACCAATAGATTATTTGTCCGATCTTGTTACAATTACATTAACGTTTTAGCAATAGATATATTGATTATATGATTACTAACCAAGAAACAACATGCATGTTTATTATATATTTGTGTACCAGCCTGTAACACTTAAATGTTAATCTTGAATTTACTTCAAATGATCTATGTGATGGGGTTAATGCAATGGAGATTAGAATATACCTATTGGTGGACAGTTGCCAACATCGATTATGAATTATCAGTTTACCACTGGTTCTTCTACCCTGGTCGATAATGGTCGATAATAGGGAATATGGAATGTGGGACCATTATAAACCCATAGAAAAATCTCTAATGGATCAACAAGAATATAAACACCAAAAGTGGAATTGAATTTGTTATGATTCAAGATATTGGTGTTAATCTACACCAGTAGGAGTTGTCAAATATTAACACCAAGAGTGGAATTGAATTGTTTAATTCCAAACCCTGGTGTTAAATAACACCAGCTGGTGTTTTCCGATATAGATACCGGGAAAGTGTTAAAATTAACACCCATGTTTTTGCAGTGTATATTGTATTAATCAGCTACTGCAAGAAAGATCCTTACGAATGAGTTTATCAATGCATCATTTCCTTGTTCGCTTGCTTGTTTGTTGTTTGTTTGTTTGCATGTTTTCTTTTCTTTTTTAAAAGCTTTTTTAAAGTTTGGACTGGAGGAATGCGTATTTCAAACCATTGTTTTTATATGGAAGATATGAATGGCCTAATACAGTAATTGAAATGAATAAGCGCCTATAAATAATTTCAAATTTACTATAGTAGAACCTTTTCTGTGGGCATTCGATGGATTAATAATCGTAGGTTATATCCTGAATATGAAGAGAAACTATTTTACAAATTAATGTGCATAATATAGTCACTCATTATAGACATGAAAGAACACAGATTGGATCGCCATACCCTTAGTAAAAGACGCTAAGAATTTAGTTTGGTTGCAGAACAATGACATGACTGTATAAGTCTCAACGCTCATCATGTTTGTAAGGAAGCATCCATTCATATTAATTGCCTACCGGAGCTGGAAAATAAAGGTAACAACTATAGTGCAATATTAGTTCTTTGTACTTTCCATCAAGGTTTCAATTCACTAATCACATATGGGCCCAGGGTTTTTCGACAGCTGCGTTGATTAAATAGTGGTTTGTCTCCAGTATTTACTAAAGCGGCACACTAATAAATAGAATACAGAGTGAATGCGGCAATAAATAGCGTTATTATTAAAGGTACAAGTATAAATAGACAAGTTTTAGAAACGCCCCCTCTCAAAAAATGAAATGGAAGCTCTTATTACCAATCATGTGAAAGAATATGTTTTGACTCATACGTGATGATACAAATTTTGCCGGGAAACCGCCTACTAATTGATATATTTGGTAAATTATCATATCGATCCGGCCTGGATAGATGTCGCGTAGTCCCATATACATCTTTCTGTGTACAGTGCTTGTAACTTTACCAAGACTGGGCCAAATTTCTTATCATTTTGATGATTCCAGAACCTTGCAGTACACACCAATCAGTGCCAATACTTATATGCTAGATGATCAACCTTTTCTGATCGATTCCACAACGTTTCTTTCACAATGCAATTGCATGACCAGAACTGGTCTATACCTTTAACAGAACACAATGTGAATGCGACATTTCAGCATTAAAAAGCTATTAAAAGTAGATTCAAAATAATTCGAACGAAGCTATATATTGTTAAAACCAATGTTAAAATCCCAATCACGCTTGCCCGTATAATAATTAATTCGAGTTCTCGAATGGTCACGATTCGCAGCTCCTATTGAATGATCTGTAGGCATAATTCTAACCCCTACTTTTCAGCCTTTTATACAAGCGGAAATTTAATCAATATATATTTCCTCCTTTACAAGAAGGGTAAATTGAATTGCATGGAGAGTGAAAAATATACTTTATTATTCATCAGATCACTTGCAGACAAAGATTAAAAGAATATTAATCGACTCTTCTTTTACGAGAAGCTTACGTTCCTGTTCTAGTGAGTATAATTATTCCACTTTCTTTCTCCTCGGCTGTGCCGCTCCATTATGAGCATTAAATATCTGTTTCTATGGTAATAAGATGAATATTGAATACTTGTTTGTATTGTGTGAATGCACTTAAGAGCATCCATCGGCATAATGTAGAATTTCGTCCGTGGCTCACAATTCTTGCCCGAATATTAAAGATAAACTTGAGTTCTGGTAAATGTAGGAAACAAATTATCACAGAATCCAACGAATCTTTCACTGAAGGTTCAAAAGTTCAAATAAATGACAGGTGTCAAACAATTTTGATAGAAAATGTTTAGTGGCTGAGTAATGAGCATAGAAAACAAGGAAATATGAGTAAGTAGACCCGGCCGACACCATGTGCTTAACACAGGTCACTATGATGCCCAGTATATAAGATTTGTGTGCGTTTGTTTTTATTTCACTGATACAAACAACCAATCTACTGCAGGATAAACAATCCAGAATAAATCATAAAACAATTTCTCTCAAAATACTTTTCCCATACCAGAGCTCAAGATTAGCTTTAACTTCGCACAAAACATTTCACGGAAAAATTCTTCTATTTTAAATTCTCTGGTTGTTGCTATGGTTGTGGGATGGAGTAGACACTTTTATATCAGATGGCAAATTCATAAATATTTGCAGGCTTGTTTTTTGTCTTCTGTTTTGATATCAGATACTCTTGTCAATAGGCTGTTAAACTTTAGGGCCTTTGTTTTTGGACGTGATAACTTGTTGGAAATGCACATTGCTTGTTGGACTTATCGGCATTTTTTTTCTCGACTACTCTTACATTTTAGATGTTTCCTAACACCGCTGTATAACACCTGCCAAAGCATCAACAGTTATGTTTTACCCTATTATTATCAACTTCTCAATTGTCTTCTTTGCTTATTAACCCCAGCATTACACAGACAGCTACAAATCGGGAAGATATGAACAAACATTTAGTCAGTTCTGTATTTGATTGGCAACGCAACGTAATCCGTCCGTCCGTGACTTTAAGGGCAAGTCTGACACTTTTTGAATGGAATGGAATAAAAACAGGAAAAAAAACAGTGGAATTTTCTTCAAACTCGGGAAAAAATAAGAAAATTATGGAATTTTAAAGTATCGCATAATGTCATGAAACAGTGATATGTATCACATAGACTGTATTACAATAAGTTACAGTCAATGGTGATTTCCAACATATTTTTTGGAGGATTCAAGCCATGTTTAATATTTCCAGAGCAGAAACGTGATATATATGTTATATTTATTTACAAAACGGAAAGAGGAAAGTGAGAGTGAGGATGACATCATCAACTCGCTAATTTGCAGACAGTCTATGTGATTTTTCATCCGATTTTGATGAAACTTTCACTGTTTTGTTTGTTTAATTTTCTCTTTTTATTCCATTCAAACTTGCACATGGGCTGGTCATGCCTTTTGAGAAGTTCTAGTAATCAAATTATTTTGTAGAGTAAGCGTTCGTGCAGAGTGAAAGTGTGAAAGTATGTGCATTTGTCCTTCAATTTTCGATTTTGAGTGGATTGAATTGTTAACATTGCAAGCTTAATTATTCAAGGCTTCAATATTCAAGGTATAGCCTATGTTTACACTTTACTCAGTGGAAGTGGTGGTGAGGCCGTTGGGTGTTGGGGGACTAGGTTTCAACATTTCCTCCGATATTAGATTTCGGATTGGATGGCATTAATTTGATTTCCAATAAATTCTCGTGCTCAGGTAAAATCAATTAATGCAACTAAGAAACGCCACTAAGTGACCTTTGTTACGTATACATGTCAGGAACCCATGTAGTCTTGGCAGGTAGTGTAAATTAAACTGAATAAATGTTGGGAATCATTGTGAAATAATGTCAGAATCAACCAGAATTGGTTTATCAGAATTATCTATTATATCAGAATTTGCGACTGTTATACATTATATAGGCCTGAATATTGTTAAAGATATGATATGCCCAGTATTATAGGCACATTATCAGTTATTGGGGGCATATTCATGTATTCCAAACATTTTCTTCAGAGAATTCAGTTCCCCTATGACAAAGGTTATATTGAAGAATTATAAACGTCTCATAAACTTCACATCACTTCCAGTTATTTAGTTTGATTCAATTTCTCAGAAAATGCCCAAATTTACCACTTTCATACGTAAGTCTTTGTTCATTTGGACCCGGTTATATATCAGGGCCTTGTTTAGTAAGAGCTTAAAGAGAGGGTTCATTGATTTTAAAACTAACTTTATTGTCATTATTGCAAAGCTGAAACTTTGATTGGACAAGGTTATCAAAATTCAATTCTTGGAAACATTCGAAGTAATGATTAATATCGATTACAAAACGCTTAAATACAGCCCCGGCATAGCACCTGAAAAGCTCTCCGATCGGTGCTGAGATGTGTGACGTCACATGTTGAACATGATTTGCACAAGCAGACGATGTCCCATGACATCTCACACATTTTCAGTGCCTGTTTTGTCATTTTCTCTCCAGTTATTTCTCTTACTTCACTACCCTCAGGCTAAATGTTTAATCTATTGCCTCACTCTAAACCCCGCGCATGGTATTATTTTGATGAAATATGCAAGGATAACAAAATAAAGGAATCCGTCGCTTGTAAACAAAATAAGACGCCATTGTATTTTCAGCTGCATACACCGCGTATGTTCGGCGTTTCAAGAGGGAACAAATGCCGTCCATGCTGTCATTCCGGGGGTTTTTAAATTTGAAAGTGTGGTTTCTTTGATCGTTCATTAACACCTATCCTGTGTATTTACAAACAAAAGAATTTAGTTATCAGAATCGGTTTCATATCCCTTTTTGAATGGTGTAAAATTACATCACATTTATATACACTTAACGCATTATAATTTCAGAAATAATAGCTTTGCAATTATGTTCATTCTTTATGGGATGTCGTCTGCTTGAGTAGGATTGGTTCATATTGTGACGGCATTAAAACATCGTTATTTTTCTGGCGAATCTCTCGCATATCCCAGGTGCTATGGAGGTGGTTTTATTTGTATTTTTATAAATCACCCGATATGTAGTTGACCTAAAACTTGTGCGATGGCCATCTGTTAGCTTACCAGTTTCTAGTGATATGTTATTTGCCATATTTGTGATTTTCTTTGAACAGGCACTTTAAGAGCCACAATTGATCAGAACTGTTCATATCTTTAATTTGAAATTGATATAAACGCACCTCGAGATAGGGCTTTATGAATTTGCGATTGATTCGCATTGATCGCACATTAACTTGAGACTATTTTCGATCGCAACTCTCTACTTAAGAGATAGGAGATTGCAGATTTGCGATCGACTGCGATTGACGGGGTCGTCAGACGCCCCCTAAGCATTGTGGTCAAACTATCCACTTAAGGGCTATGTGTAGTAAGGCCTGCAACATGTTTCACGATAAATCTGGGCACAATGGGACAAGATTTTATATATTCAAAGTCGATCAAATTTTAAAACTTACTTTACGAAAAATGCCTTTGCTTTATTTCCTCCGTGCACTCATATTTCAATATTAAATCTGCTAATTAGTGATATATTATAAAATATAAAATAAAATTCAAAAGAATGAATATAAAGTTGATCTGTTTTAATAAATTATATCCCATCATCCTGCTTACGGGCCTGCCTCGCCTTTCCCTGATTAATAGCAGCATTCGTATTTTCCAAAATTTCTTTTTTTGAGAGTGTTTCATATTGGTAGGATTTGTTGACAATGACAAGGAAAGGAAAGCTCGGTAAGCCGAGTCCTTGCTTTCATGGCATGTGTTGTATACATTGCATAGTATATTGAACCGATGCGATGATGGCTTGGTAGGTAATGAGGAATGCACGTGATGTTACTATGAATTGCATTAGTGGTGGACTATAGGGATTGGAGCTTCGTTATATTATGCGGAAGGGTTCGTTTGGGTAATAATTAAAAGAAGAATGAAAAGCTTTTTTTGTAATAGCATGAACTGTAGTGCAGTAAGGCATGCATAGACGCTTCATGCTATGGTAGCCTTGTAAGAATATAACGTAGGACATTATTAAACATTAATTGGGAGACTATCTCATTGATCAGGGCCATGTTGTCGGATAGGTTTATGCGCAATTAGCAATTTTTGGTTTATCAAATGAAAGTTCTGAGAGTTTCGTGTCTGATATTATAAGATGATAAGACTGATACACACGTACATCCTTTTCTGATGAAACATGCAGACTAAAAGAAAAGAAAAAATCCAACAAATTAACAAATGTTAATCGAATCATCAATTAAACAATGAGATAAATAATAATATTTAAATATTGAATCATACATCACCATGGCTACAGTAATTAAAATGAAAAACGTTAGAAGGTGTGTCATATTTCGTGTTTTTCCTTCATGGGGGGTGGTGCGCTTTTACGTTATATAGATAGGTGTTCGTTGCTTTTTGTTGTCAAGATTTGTAGCTATTGAGACTTTTGTATGTTGTTATATATTTTACTGATTCCTGATATAACTGTCCCCCTTAATTAGGTTTGCTTCGTTTTATTTTTACATTAATTCAATTCTAAGTTTTGCTATTCGTTTGAGGCATGAGCTATATTGATTAGTTTGAAAAAGCCTGCAATATGTGACCTTTTAATTTGATATAGTGCACCATGAAGTGTACTTCCAGCCATTCGGCATTCTCGTGAGAGTGGAGATATCCTATCAATGTGTGTTTTTCTTCTACGAACCTTCTTCAGTCATGTTAAAATAATTGTTTTTTGTATGCGTGTTTTTGATATCGAGAAGCAGATAACTTTCCAGGTTGTGGTTCGGTTACTTATTTTAATTTTTGAATTTTCGAGCTTTGTAGAACTAGAATATTCTTAATATATATATTTTTTTACTTGTTAAACGTTCCGAGATCTTATATAAATTAATCCTTTACTTTAGTCAAATGAACTCCTTAATGAGCGCAGTTTTGTCAAGTTCACACACGGTATATGAAAACCAGAGTATCTATCTGTATTACCATGGATGCCTTTCTCATTCATACATGTATGAAAACACATGAGGGTAGATGCCTTTCCATGTAAGATAGTGCAATGATCAATGGACCTGGAGAATATTTCCATCATAATAAATATGAACAGATGGTGAAGCTATCAATTCGAAGCTGGTAATTCAGCGGTTCTTCTAACAAACAATAAGGGTAATATTACTTGAATAGGCGTGTTTACAGTCGAGCCATACCCAGTAGAAACCATTAATGTCATATATACACTGTGGTGGCTTAGTGGATAGAACGTTGGTCTAAAACCAAGCAGGTCATGGGTTCTAAACCACTAGTGGGTAAATGCCCTTGGGTTAAGCATTAATCATCAATATCCCTCTATAGCTATAGACTGTATGTATAGACTAGCTGTACCTTCAAGGATGTACTTGAATTTTTTAGCTCTCACTGACAGACATATACACCGATGTGAGTTAAACAACTTGAATATGGGAATTTATATTCTTGTGAAATATTAATAATATCAGGAGTTTTGTAAAACAGGGGAACAAGGTTGGGGATGGTTGAAGGCACTGATCTGCTATAGTCACTATAGGATCTGAAATATCTCTGTATTCAAGACTAGCCCTTGTAGGCCTATATGTACAGACTATCCAAAGTTTAACCAGTCAACGAGTATGATAAAGTTGCTATGAAATTGTGTTTGAGTGTAAACATAGAGTTAGTTACTGCGGCAGGGAATGATGGTGGTTGTTGTGGGGGCAAATCGTGAGAAAATATTTAGCGGCGAATAAGCGGGGGGGGGGGTAAGGAGCACTCATTTTTTTTCTTCTTAACGGGGGCATTTTTAAAAACCTGTTTTTAATGTCAAATTTACGTTTTTTTTACCTGTTTTGGGGCCGGGGGCCGACGCCCCCGTGGATCAGCGCATGCGGGTGATAGAGGTGTAAATATATAATATATATATAATGTAGGATTACAAGAAATTGTATGAGAAAATAATAGTGACATTTTGAGTTTTATGTGGCAAAGAAATCACGATAACCAAGTCAGACATTGAATTAAATTTTGCTTAACAAAATGAATTATGTACACGATTATTCACAATTTAGAGTCTAAATGCTGCGTTCATTAAACAGACGTAAAGATAAAATGGAAAGTGAACATCTTCGTGACTAGAATGTTTTCCTTCGATTTGTTTGTAAATGTAAGTTATTCAACAATTTTTATTTCCACCGAGACAAGTACATAGTCCGATAACTTTGCCAGTTTGCGAAATAAACGTAAAAATATCTATCTACGCTTTCCACTTTCTTTCATTCCATTCTCGTTTGCTGTCCTCATGAAAATTCAACATTTATCTCGATTCTCTGTCCTTCAAATAAATGTACTTCATTTTCAGTTAGAATGCTTTCTCCAATGAAACTCTGTTATCATCTGAGTGAGAAGTTTCCCCTGCCAGCAAATCTGAAACTTTGGGAGAAAGGCCGCTATTCCCAACTTGTCCATCTACTTTTAGTGCTTGTAGCTGACCTCATTAATTCAATATATGATTTTAGTTAGCATTTGATTAAGGTCCAAGCATCATGGTAGTACCTACTTGACATTGGTATAATTCAAATATTTTGTCAACGCGTCAAGAGGTTAAAGAGATCTATATCATCAAACTCTGCCCAACCCTTAAAATACCTTCCCTCACATTGAGAAGGCCATACGAAAATGAAGTTAATTATTAACAGTTGGCTTGAGTGATTCTGGCCATTCAAACCTTCTGGACTTATACACGGTGTTTCAAAAGAAAATGGAACATAATTTCCATAAAACGTTAGTAATGTTTCTATGAAAATGTATCACTGAACACCACTGTATCGATAATTGTGAATTAAAAGGCATGCAGTCTGCTTCATTCTGGTCGTGGTCATAATTAGAACAGTTGCTCCTCAATATTATTCATCAAATGGAGATTTAACTACTCTTTCCAATACTATGAAATATTTCTGACAGTCGAAACTCGTTTCACTGATATAACCAGATGATAATCAAGCTTATTATAATTATGACTTTCTGAAGTGGCATAACCAAAATCATCATAAGGGGGTTGAAATGTACCTGTATATAATGTGATCATTTTTATGAAAGTCCAACGAACAAGAATTTAGTGCCCAAATAATAAACAGAATTTGTGTCAAATATTCCAAATATTTTTATGTTTCTCTCATATCTAACCATTGTGTTGTTATTACATCAAAACGAACATGTCTGTCTGATATTTATCACTTATTTACTTAGTAGAGTGATTACTTGTTTGGTCTTTTATTATCACACGGGATGTAGAATTTATTGACACTAAGTAAACTTGCTTAGCGATTGGTGTAGAATGGGTGTGGGTTAGAGAGGAAATAAAAGAAGGGTAGGCCTCTTCGCAATTCACTCAAAAACCAGGAGGAAGACAACCAAACAACGTTCAGGTAACATTCTCTTAGATTAGCTCAAGATCACTTTCCATATCACAGTAATACTATTATCTTTACTTTGAATCGTTAGTGGACATTTCAAGGGTTATTATATGGATTTTCCACATAGTATTATTCTCTCTTCTATGTTCAAATTATGTTTCGTTCTGTTATCACCGTTCTTTACTTGAAGGCTGTGTCACTCGAGACTTTTTAAAGAATCGTGATTATATAGTTCTATTAATAGGCCGTAAGAAATCTTTGCATAATACGACACGTCTCGTTCATGATTTCTGATTTGATTTTACGCTAAAGAAGATTCCTTTTCAAGAAAGTGATTACGATGAATCAATGATTCTTTGATGTAGGTCCTTCATCAGGTTCATACGCCTTCAAAAAGCGTCTCAAAATCTTCAAAATCGAATCCAAATTTAGTTTAACACAATCGCAACTATTTTCGAAAAATCAACTAAAGGGCAACTTCAATACCCTTATGTATGTCCCATAAAAATCAGGTTCGGATTGTGTAATTCATTTGTTGTCATGTTCGCACATTTCAATAGGTAACGCACAAAGCTATTAAAACTTCCATAGGTTGATTTTGCGAAAGTAGAGGCGATCGTTTGCTTTTCCAAAGCAATTAATCTAAAATTTAGAGAACGTGCATCGTCCATCAAATTAGTAGAAGGTGATAACAATCTAAAGTTTCTTCTTTGCTTCGATTTTCCTGTGTTTTGTTCTCGCCCGGTGCGGAAGCTGGCATATAGAAACTGAAAAGTTGACAATTTCGGACATACTTTTATACATGTCTTTGCGCCTCATATTATCAGGAAAGGGCTTTTAAAACCAATTAATTATGAATAATATCTATTTTCCCTACCCGCATTGTTTCATAAGTATCATTTTTTTTGGTTCTTGATAAAGATAAAGTTGAGTTCTGGTCATGCAATTGCATTGTGAAAGAAACGGTGTGGAATCGATCAAAAAAGTTGATCATGTAGCATATAATTATTGGTGTGTACTGCAAGGTTCTGAAGTCATCAAAATGATAAGAAATTTGGCCCAGTCTTGGTAAAAGTAACAATCACTGTACACAGAAAGATGATATGGGACTACACAAACATGTGGCATAAAATCGGGCCTCATTTGTAAGCTGTTACTTGTCATTATTTAGATTTTGAAGGCATTTGAAGAGCCATGCTTTTCAGGGAACATTTTTTCTCTGATGTTCTTCCACACTTGCATAACAAAAATGATAACGCTCACAAATTATTTTTCACCTCTCCCCAGAACTCAACCTTCTCTTTCATGTAGTTGTTGTTGTTGGTATTTTCGTTTGTTTTTTATTTTTATTATGATTATTATTAATGTAATTGTTGTTGTTGTTCTTGTTCTTGTTGTTATCATAATCTTCATCATTATCATTACTCATAATTGCTAATATTAAGATTTCTTTGAATGAGCAAGTTGTGAATCTAGCCTGAGCCTGCAATTTAGCACATGGTAGACTTTGCCCTTTAACAAACCGATACATGTACGCCAAGGCAAACATGTAAACCATTAAAACAGAATTGAATCTGTTTAAAAACACACGCTTTACGGGTGAATTGAACGGGTATACTTTACGTGTGATCCTATTCACTGTGCAAGGCCTACTAATCAATATTTGAAGTCATCTGTCATTCAGACATCACTGGACTCGATCAGCTGTTATAGATTCTTGCATTTACAATCAACAATCGATATTTTTTCACATTATTTGATGAGCAGTATATCTACACGGCCATGTAATAAAACCACACATGTAATAGTTTACACGTACGTGGTGGATTATAAGCATAGCTTCGAAACAGAATAAATTTCTTCTTCTCATGTATTGGGGTAAGCAGCTCTATTTCTTATAGAATATTAATACGTATTATAATGACATCTCATTGAATTAAAAAAACAATTCAACTAGCATTGTAATCAAAATATGGTATGAATGTGAACAAAGTAACACGCGTTGAAAACTTCCAATGTCATTGAAACCGATCATTACGTTTTTGGGAATCGAATCTATAAGAAGTAGTAGTAGCAATAGTAGTATAGCAGTAATATTATTATTAGTAGTATCAGTAGTAGTTAGCAGTAGTAGTAGTAGTAGTAGTAGTAGTAGTGGTGGTAGTAGTGGTGGTAATAGTATCAGTAGTAGTTGCTATTGTTGTTGTTGTTGTAGTAGTAGTGGTGGTAGTAGAAGTAGTAGTAGTAGTGGTAGTAAAAGTAGTTGTATTATTATTATTATTAGTAGTAGTAGTATTAGTAGTAGTAGTAGTGGTATTATTATTATTATTATTAGTACTAGTAGTAGTACTAGTAGTTGTAGTAGTAGTTGTCGTTGTAGTAATAGTAGTTGCTACCACCACCACCACCATCGTCATCACGTGATTGAGCATAAATGGCATCATATGCCAATTAAGCTCTCCATTCTCTTATTGTGTCTTCTAAAACTTCACATGTTATGACACTGTATTATATTTGTCTCATTCGTTTTTTCACCAACGGAATATATAGTAACGGTTGCAAAAGTGTTGTAAAGATGAATGTCCTCGAATCATCGATCGTTTTTAGCACTGTAAAGCCCTATAGAATGATTGATAATATTAACTTACACAAGCATTTTATACTGTCTCCTGTGGTAAACATGAAAATAGTGTAATAATAATAATAATAATAATACATAAGATTTGTAAGGCGCCAAATCCACTTGACAATCAAATGCTCAGGTCGACATCAATTTCTATTAAAAAACACAGATATTGAGCAAAATGAAGTGCAGCTGTGTTGATTCTACTCTGCAGAGCAAATTACAGAAAAGTTCAAG
>CP137679.1:506455-818909 GCA_037976565.1 Mesocentrotus franciscanus | reverse complement strand
TTACAGAAAAGTTCAAGTAGAGCTAAGTTGTTGATTAGTTCTTTTTTGTGTCTTTCATTATATCAGATTCAGTTATTTATCATCATGTCGAAGAAATCGAGTAGCTCAGACTTGAAATCTTTCCGTAAAGAGGCATTGAGTTCACACAACAAATATCGGGATATTCACGGTGTATCCAGCTTAAAGCTATCCGATGAGCTTAATGATCATGCTCAACGATGGGCAGAACATCTGAGTCAAAGTGGGAAATTCAGCCACAGTAATAACAGAGAGCTGGGAGAGAACATTGGCATGCACTATTCCTCAGCATCCACTGAATTTTCTGGTATGTATTGAACTTATCACTCCTTATCCTCTTTGACCAATATATTTTATTAGCTTCAATCGACAGAGTAATACCTAAGTCACTCAGCTAGATCGAATACAAACCGACTGATATCATTGTAGGCCATGAAATTAGGTAATTTTCAATGTAAAAAATAATAATAGCTACATTTATATTAATATATTCATTTGTAATAATATATTCATTTGTAAAGCGCAATAACTATGTGGATATATTCTACTGCGCTGCAAAAGCTCGTAAATGCTGTGCTATACATACTACATGAACAAGTGAATTTTCAGTTTTGAATTCAAGTTTTCTAGTGATGGGGCTTTCCTTATTTCTAGTGGTAATCTATTCCACAATCTAGGGGTAGCACAAAGAAATGACCGGTCTCCGAGGGTTACTTTAGTTTTATATGGGGGTATTTGCAACATAAATGTGTCATGTGTATTACGAAGGTTACGACCATGAGTTTGAGACTTGATATTCAACAATTCAGTAACATAACTAGGAGCTTGACTATTTAGAGCTTTGTAAACTATCATTAATATTTTAAATGTGATTCTCTGGCGAACTGGAAACCAGTGTCGCCACTTTAGAAGTGGGGTTATTCGAGAGAATTTTGGGAGGCTGCAAATTAGTCGTGCACATGTATTTTGGACCCGCTGCAACTTGGATATTTGTGAGTCTGGAAATCCATACAATAAACTATTACAGTAATCTAGTTTACTAGTGTTACATGCATGTATGATAGTTTTCATGCTGTCCTGATCAAAGTATTTACGAATGCGTCTCAAATTATAAATCATGAAATAGGCTGATTTGCATATGTTAGTAATATGTGAATCCATATTCAGGTTGGTATCAAAGTACACACCTAAGTTTCTAGCAGTATCAGATGGGGTTATGGTGGAGTCGCCGACTGATTCACTACGCAACCTGAATTTAGAAACCTGGCGTGGAGTACCTATGACCAAAAGTTCAGTTTTTTTGTCATTTAACATCAACTTGTTTTGCAACATCCAAATTCTAATATAAACAATGCATGTTTCTAATTCAGAAATAGAATGATCTTCAGCCGATCTACTATATTGCGCACGCATCCACCCCAGGGGATGCTCAAACCGCCTCTAAAGTAGTATAATTACCCTGGCTTTAGCCTAGCTGTCCTAAGGCGCTAAAAGCATTCGAGGAATAAAGTCCTACCAGGTACCCATTTACTACGCCTGGGAGAAGAGTGGCAAATGTAAATTAATGTCTTATTAACGGCTTGGCTCGAACCGTGAACCATGTGATGCACGCACAGTCCAGTGACGTATCCACTAGACCACGACACAGTCTGTTGTCGGTCTGGTGTCCATCTCCTTGATATGACTGGGGTATAAAAACACTGGCAATATTGAAATGGATGTCTTCTCCAATCCTCCCAAATAGGAGATCCTGAACTCTTTCCACTTCAACAAAATTCCGCTATTGCGATGAAAATGCGTTGACCATTCTGAAAGGACAGGCTTTTCTTGTTTTTGTTAATTCCCAAACCCATTTTCTTACTAGTTTACCTTTTAGATGTATATTTTTAGCTATCATTCATGGTGATAGAAAGTAATATTTTCATTACGTATTTTATCATAATTATGGATTAAGTCCAATGGGCTTTGTAAACGATTTCATATGTTTATAGCTCCTCAGGTCCCCCTCCCATTATCCATGAGACAGTGCATGATGGTGCATATATCCATACCATTTACCATTATATCTAGCTCAGAGTCAGAGTAAGGATTCGAACCCTTAATCTTTCGATTGAAAGTCAATGCAAACCACTGTCTCGATCCCACATTACACCTTTCCGTAAACGCTAAGAACGTTTTCCTTCACTTCATCTGCTGTAATAAATTAATCATACTCGAACCTCTATCTAAATGAAAACTGAATTCATTTGATCAAACATGCAAGTAGCAGAAGACAGTCAATATATATCATGTTAAAGGTACTATGTCCCGTTTGTAGGCCAAAAAAAATGAAAAGGTTAAATTCCAACGGCATTTGAAAGATAATACTAATTTAGAACTTCCCTCAAAGCGAAAGGGCTTGAAAATGTCTTTTTGTGGGAAAATAACGACCGTTAGTTGTCGAATCGCCTTTGGAGATTGCAGTCCTTTTATTAAATAGTCTGATATTCAGACCGAATGGTCGTACGTCTTGTGCTGCGCAAAGATTCAATCAGTTTAATTTTGGCCATTACAAGAAGTCGGTTATTGATGTAGACAGATGCTCATGTACCCTTATACAGCTCAGTTTATGTCAGTTATTACCAAAGAAAAAAAAATAAGTCAGTCACTCACTCAATAGTGTCTGACAGAAAATTTTAGAAAGTAAACGGGTTTCCTTGCATAATTTGAATACTAGGGCACTGCTAACGTTTAAATTTCACAGATAGGACATACGTGACATATTCCTAAACAAGTTCTACAGAATTTGATGATGGCTGATCAGACTGAAATTTCATCCAGAAATCTAAGTTCACGAATCTTCCTGTTCATTTCTTTCATTTCGTGCGCTTATTAATGATTGGTCTCTTTTCTTTTCCGATCCATGATCTTCCTTAATGTGAGTGACATGATCATTTATTTTGCATGACTAGCAAGCTATGTCTGTAGCCAATAAGTAATCAGGCCGGGGTACCTACAGCTTTAATTCCTATTCGAGGGTCACTAACGCATCGACGTTACGAGACCATTGCTCTACCTCTTCCTTTATTATATAGACTGATTCAAAATGATACACAATCCCCAGACTCTATAGTCAAACTGATAAAATGTATTGTCCTCCGTAAACTCACTCTCCATTCCCTTCAGTATCTCTGCCCCTGACTAGGCCTGTTTCTCATGAAATCAGGGTAAGCATTTTGTTTTGTTGTCATTCAATAATCTTTCTTTCATTGATTACCCGTGCTATAGGCCAAGATGCGACTGATCTGTGGTACCAGGAGTCCAGCAAGTATGACTTTAGTTCACCTGGTTTCCGACAAGGCACTGGTATGCATCGTCAAATATATCATATATCATTGAAAATTGTAATCTATGATGTATATTGAAAATAAAATTATATCAGTTGGGGGTATAATATGTATAGGGTTACAATGCAGGATGTCTCGACAACTCCGTCTAGCTCACGTAATTAAAAAAAAAATCGTAGACCATCTGACTCATTGACAAAAGGGTTGCCAGCCTGACCGTAGCCGTCGGGTCGAGCCCCCAGAGCGCCCCCTCCCGTGAAACAGTCCTCAAAGTCGGGTCGATTTTACCCTATCTAACCCATCCACCAAACTTTGTCAATAGGAAGTAGTATGAATAGAAACTTCTACAAAACACAAAGACTGACAAGTGAATTGAAAAAGAGACACTTGAGTTACAAAGGTAGCAATGTAATTTAAAGTTTATGGTTAACGTTTTAGTTTCTATACATGGAGACTAGTTTGATATTTTTGTTTTATAGTTCTCTTTACATTTGTTAATCATCCACAAGTAAGAATACATAATTATAAACTGTATTTCTAAATTTGGTAAAACGATAGATGGGAGAATACATTAAAAAAAACACAAGGCTAATGAAGTAAAGGGCACCTGCACATAATCGAGAAAAAAAATCAGGAACAGTCACAAAGGGCATAAAGGGGATTTTTACTAGTTTGATATTAATTTTATATATTGCACATTTCGGCTTGTTTTCTTTCCATTTGCAAATTCGATATATAATCTGCACATTCAAATATGATTCTAATTCCCTACTGAATATTCCTTCACCAAATCTCTATTACTTGAACATGCAGGTCATTTTTCTCAAGCCGTCTGGAAATCGAGTAAAGAATTTGGGATCGGCAAAGCTGTCACAAAGGACGGGAAAGTGATCATAGTCGGGAACTATAAACCACCAGGAAATATGACCGGCAGCTTTCCTGAGAATGTGTTCCCGCCACTCGCTGAGAAAATAGAAAAGAAGAAGAAGAAGGAAGACAAGAAGAAAGGTCGAAGAGGGTCTACTAGTTCATCTAGCAGTAGTAGCAGTAGCAGCAGTGATGAGGATACAAAGACTAAGGTATTGGCAATCAAGAGTAGTTTTTGTTTTGTTTAAAAACTAGTGCAATGTAGAAGCTTCAAAATGTTCTTTTTATTTGAAGGGGCACTGCAAGGGTATAGTTTGGTCGATTTCTAGACGTTTAGATAAAATTCCATGTGAAAGGTTCAAAGGGTCCTACTTCTCAGTTGTCTGAAGATTCAAACTGAATTATACATCTTTGGTTATTTTCAAATGTCATCTTTCCGTGTTAGAAAAAGCTCTATTTTTAAAGAGATACATTTAACTTTGAATAATGAAAAGGGACACGTGGTATAGTAGGTCTGCCTTGCTGTGCTTTATAAAGTAAGCTTACTGTGGGTGAGGGTGAGATCAGGATTTGTAATGGTTGGGGCAATTCAGAAGGTTTTCTGACAAAACAAAAACGGTGAAAAGGAGGATAGCACATTCTCACTACAAATTCTCTAATAAGCGAGGGAGAGAGAGAGAGAGAAAAAGAATGTACCCACAGTTGTTGTGCACATTAACAAGAGGTGTTGATAATTTTGCATTATGTATGCCACGATTAGAACTAGCACCCTTGTCCCCTAGAATTATGCACATAATTTTATCCCCTCAAAATACCAGTGCCGGCCTTATCCCAATTTCTTCTTTTTTGTTAAAAAAAAATGAATGTAAAGGGAATAAAAATGACTCCCTATTTTCTTTCCATTTTGTCGCATTCTTTCTGTATTTAGGGTATTTTGAGGAAGAAATCCAAGAAATCAAGCGGCCTTCCTAAAGTGTCTAGAGCAGAGCATAGAGATTTCAGCAAACAAGCTATGAAGTCACACAATGAATATAGACGTCACCACGGAGCACCACCATTGGAACAATCACGTGATCTATCAAAGAGGGCGCGAAAATGGGCTAAACATTTAGCAAAGCACGACCTTTTCGAGCATAGCAAAGCGAACGACATCGGGGAGAATGTGGCCATGCATTATTCCAGTCTTTCTACTGAATATTCAGGTATATAGATATATTACTTTTTGCCCAGGAAATGGAAAAATCTCCGAAATAAGTTTTAAACATGTACGATCTTTTCTTCTCATTTAATCCTTAGTTAGGCTATTGTTAGAGCTGTCAACTTTCGATAACTCTTCCCACAATATTGTAAATGTATGAAAATCGAGGAGTAAACTATCATGAGTTTCATAATTCTGTAACGTATACTAACAGGTGCTCGGGACATATGGGCGCCCAAATTCTAAGTCTGGACCCGCCAAATTTCAAAATGATAATTAGGGATCAGTCATAGTACTACTACTACTACTTGTAACTACTACTACTACTACTACTACTACTACTACTACTACTACTGCTGCCGCTGCTGCTGCTAATGATAGTAGTAGAAGTAGAAGTAGTATTAATGATAATAATTATAATAACAATAATACTAATACTACTACATGTGCTACTACTAATAATGATAATTATAATGAATATCCTCAGTATGTGTTTCTCTACTAACATAATGTGTTGTACGATGTTATTGTTCATGTATTTATTTGAATCTTGGTGATTTTATTATGAGATGCTTAATTTTGTCCAACCTTTGTGCATTATCAGCTCTTCTTGTTGCTTTAATAAACCATCTCAATTCTTGTTGTTGGTTTTACAGGGAAAGAAGCAGCAGCTCACTGGTACAGTGAGATTCATAACTATGATTTTAGGAAGCCGGGATTCACTAAGGGAGCTGGTAAGTATTACATTGAACGTTGGTCTTGAAGAGATTCTGTACAGTGTAATTTCATTCTAATGGCTTATATTAAAAATCTGCTGTCAATACAATAGATGGTCACATGCTGCGTCCCATACAAAACATCGGAAGTTTCCAGACCGTATGAACAGCAAAGTATTATATCAATCCGTTATTCATATCTACCTACGTCCTGTTGTCATCCAAGATCGTCATCCAAGATCGTCTCTAAGTCATCGAGCATTTACAACCTTTTCATTTAACAAATTCAATCTAGCTCTGATTGTCAGATTGGGCAGTACTTATACTTTAAATATTCAGATTTCTAGTTTACTAGCCTATCACGTAGCGTTCAGCTATAGTGTTAGCTCTGAAGGACTATCCCCGCAAAACATTGGAGGTTCCTTGGTCAAATGAACTAAGCTGACTTTTAATGCTAATTTAAATATTGATATATTGATGTCCTTGCGCTATCAAACAATATGCTTCTCTTTGAAACATTCATTGAGCATTTTACTCAAATAATGAACTAAGAATCCACTAGCTAGGGAACTTAACCTCATGAGATTTCCAATATTTTTGTCAGGGCACTTCACTCAGACGGTATGGAAAGGTTCTCGTGAGTTTGGTATTGGGAAGGCAATCACCCGTGATGGTAAGGTTATCATCGTGGGTCAGTATCGACCTCCTGGTAACATCATCGACCACTTCGAAGAAAATGTTTCCAAGCGAGATGATGGATACATGCCTCCACCACCCCCTGAGAAGGAATCAAGCCAAGTTACTCGTGTTGTACGATCTACTGAATATGAGTCTGGACCAAGTAGAGAGGTCAAAGCCGCTGAAGTCAATGAAACTATCAGAAAGGTAAACAAGGCTTCCTTTACCTTCTTTCATCACATTGTTACAAAATGTTCGTCAGGTTGGCTGGTGTGTAGTAAATCCCGACAAAAACCTGAATATATTAATATATACGAATAGCCATCGTAAATAGAAATCAAGATTTCTCAGTTACATTCAAAGTCAACAGAAATCATGGACGGAATGTAAAAATATCTAGCACATAACATTTTTATGCAAATGTAACGATATGAGACCCTATTTTAAATTTTAGCAGTATACATAACATTTGAATATGTAAATTTTAAATTTAAATTCAATTTCTATTTGGCTAGGACAACGTGATACTATAATACCTTTAAACCTGAAGTAAAGAGTGAGCCATTTCATCTCCCAGGATTGAGTTATTGACAAGCATCCAATCTTGCTCATATTATTTGCATATTATTCATACTGCTGCGTATTACTGTATACGTGCAGCGTGGATTGCTGTGTAAGGCAAAATGGAACATCCTTTAAAAAAAATTAGAAAGAATAATTGTATAAAGGGTCTAACATGGATCACCAGCTATGTGAAAACACTTGAAGTGGTAGTAATGCTATTTCTTCTATTTTCTTTTTTTATTGCCCCCGCCGCATCTAGAATACTACAGTGGTATAATCATACGGAAATATAGTCATTATAGAAAGTACAGTTGCTAAGGTGTTTTATCAGTTGTGTTCCCCGATTGAAAAATGTACAGCTTTATTTTTGTTGCATTCAATTTTAACTTTCATCTACTTGACTTCTTTCAGAATGAAAACTTTAAAAAAAATCAAAGACACTTATAATGAATAACTATACTTAACCAAAATAGGATGTATTTATTTTCCTTCGGGTTTAAGTAGAATACAGGCAATTTTCATCAAATCGGATAGCATGGCCAACACTGTGTAGATCTTTCTGATAGAGAATTATAGACAATATGTTTTATATTTTGTGTTTAGATGGGTGGAATCAAGTTGAAAGAAGCAGACGTATCACCAACTGATCTGAAGACATTCCAGAAAGATACATTGGCTGCTCTTAATAAGATCCGACAAAAACATTCCGTTTCTAAACTCAAGCAAGCAGATGAACTTGAGAGGCGAGCTCAGAATTTCGCTGCCCAACTAGCTAAGAAAGATGAATTTAAAAACAGCAGTGAGAAAGATGTAGGCGAGAATATTGCGATGCACTACAACAGCGCTAGTACAGAGTTTTCAGGTAAGAATATTATTTCTATGCATTCAATATCAAGCAGACAAGCATAGGGAGGAAATAACAGGACTTGTACGTGGTTAAAGAAAACAAGCAGAGACCATATTAAAAGACTTCCTAGAATCTAACAGATCCATGGTGTGACAGGAGCTTTACTTGGTTTTTATACCAGGGATAGATGATTGTAGTGCTGGATTTGGAAGAAGAAAATTTAGGACTTTTACCTCATTAATTTTACATCCAATATATATTTCTTTACTTACCAGCTCAAGCCCAAAGCGTTTGAGAATATGCTTGTATAGAGGAAATTCGTATGACTGTACTTTTAATGTATACATATATCCATGTGCATTCATACTACTTAAAATTTGAGAGAATATTTAGTCATTATGATGTTCTATATCTATATTTCTTATCTCTTTCTGTATGTTGTACAGGTCAAGAAGTTGTGGACATGTGGTACAAACAAATTGATAAATATGACTTCAAAAAACCTGGATTCACTTCGGGTGCAGGTAAGTGACAATAAAGAGATATACCATACATCAAGGTCCTGGAATCATTCCGTACCCCCTAAATAGTATTGATTTTGTTGTTGTATTAGTATTGAAAATTTATTCAAAGAAAACATGCTCTGATACCCTTATGAATTATGGATGAAGACAATCTCTCTCGCTTATGCGCATTGAGAACTCACAAAACAATGTGAATCTAAAATGAAACCGAAACGAGGCAAAAACGGTGATGCTAACTACTACTACTACTACTACTACTACTACTGCTACTATTACTACTACTACTACTACCACTACTACCACTATTACTTATGCTTCTACTATAGGCCTACCTAATATCATGTTTTTTTTTTCTCAGGACACTTGACTCAGATGTTATGGAAGAGCAGTCAGGAGTTTGGCATTGGTAAATCGATCACCAAGGAAGGCAAGGTCCTCACCGTGGCTTTCTTTCGACCTCCAGGAAACGTGATGAGACAGTTTGAAGAGAACGTACTCACTGCTAAGAAATGAACAACTTGGTGATTGATGTATATCATAATCTCATTTAGAAATTTATTTTGTATCATTACATCATTGTACTATGTAACAACTCATTAAACCAATCAGAGTTTACAAAATGGTTAAGGTTTAAACATGATATTCTCATGATTCTATTTACGAGATAAAATATTGTTAATTCAAACAAAAATGATTCAGTCACGGTATCGAGCTATTATTATTCCATTAAATTGAGGCAAGAAGTCTGAAGATTATTATGTTCAGATCAAGCTCGGAATATCCACCAATGTAAATCATGGGCCTATGATCTGACTAGGTCACTCGAAATATGTCACATTTTTAACATTGTTATTATCATTATTATTATCATCCTCATCATTGTTATTAGTATCTCTATCATCACTCCTATCACCATCATCATAGAGTTAAAGTTAAGTTAATGTTATGTGCATATTATAACTAGTATAGGCAAGAGCGGTTTTACATTATTATACATGTTGATTACTTCGGTATAATTCTCTTCATTACTTCCCGAGTGAGGCATTCTACTATGCCAAGAGCTTTGTGTCTTTTCAATAATCGTGTGCAAGTGTTATTAATCTGATATCTTTTCCTGATGTTTTCTTCTTGAAATATAGTCTTTCACTTCTATTTTATAACTGTAGCATATTATAGCACACCGAGAGGAAATATTTGTACATAAGCATTATGTGGGGTCAGTAAAGAAATAATTGTTAATGTACTTTTTTTATTGCTGATGATTCGTAGTTCTGTAATATAGAATATATAAAACAATATTCACGAGTAATTATCAGAAAAGTATACTTTTAAATAGAAGTTAAAGTGAGAGATTAGCTCAATGAGCATGTAGAGTTATAAAATGTAAAATTTGTGAAAGCTTAATTAGCATGTAGAGTTATAAAATGTAAAATTTGTGAATTGTGTAAAATCAATAGCAAACTATATCCAAGTTAAATTTAAAAGCGTCCAGGAAATGGTCAGAGACTGGTCTTTATCCATCACAAATTGAATGGTACTTCCGACTCCCCCAAGTGTGTTGTGATGCAGACAGAATCCTAGAAAAGAGATTATTTTCTTGCATTCAGCCCAATATACCGCTTTGCTGCGTGAATGCTGTTTGTCGACGGTTCGAAAATTCAATCTTTAATTTCATTATTTTGTCAGACCTATTATACATCTAATACATTTATAAATATATAATATACAGCATTTTGTTTATCGCTGAGCATCACTGAGCTAACAGTTAAGTAGCCTACCAATATGCATTCCAGGTTTATTAAGATATGACCACTATATATAAGTAGCTACAGCTCAATAACATTATCATTTAAATGTAACCAGTACTAAATTCTACATTCTATTTAAAATATATGTTTACAAATATCTTGCAATATTTTCTTGTATGTCTGCCATACGTTGCAGGTTCGACTTCTTTTTGAGATGTTTATTTTTGGATGATATGAAACTCTACATTAACTATGGCCAACTACGTATTTTGTATAATATTCATCAGTCATCTGCAGTAAGCTTTAACTCTAACATGTCTCATAATTTTGTTTTTGTCACTGTGACGACTTATCTAGCATATGACCATGGTTGAAGTTAGGAATTTAGAAATATTGACCGCAGAGCAATAGGCTATTTTCGTAATGCTACCAAATTTATACTTACTTGCCTTGATACGAATTATTTCATTCACATGTAAGGAATAATTATTATTGTATTTCAATAGTCAGAATGCAAATCACATATATAACGTGTTGTTAGGTAGGGCAAGCCATAATGTTCGTCCTACCTAGTAATAACTATCATATGCAATTTGAATTCCGACTATTGAGATACATATATTTTTAATAGGCGAATGAAATAGTTCGTATCGAGGCGCTTCACAAAGGCAAATGCATACGTTTAGTTACATTACGAAAATACAAACGACGTATCCAGTATCCACAATCAAATTAATATGCATCCTCTCTAAATAAGCAGGTCTACTTACATATTCAAATGTTATGTATACTGCTCAAAGAAAGGTTGTTCTTGACATCCTGAAAGTTTGCCCGAGACTTGCCCGACATAGCAACAAGTAATGTATGCAGACTGATTCCAAGTTTTGAAGTTAATTTACGAATATCAGGTTATTGGAATCGTCACTAGATCCCCAGGAAATAAACGTCAATAAATTTGAATATGTTAATAAACCGATCTATATATTTAGCGACATTATTATGAATATTCAACTTCTCGTCTCAAGCCTTGTCATGAATGCCATGCATACTTTACATGCTAAAAGGTTAGAAGATACATGTACAAATATCTTGTGTGTTGGGGAATTTGACTTCCTCCCGGAGGTACGTAGTTTAGGGATTTCATTTAAAGCAGGGAGGTGAGACAAGAGACAGAGATGTAAGGTATAAATCAGTGTGGTTGATTGGGAATTTGATTGGATGTAAACATTAGGAAAGGAACTTGACTGTGGTCTTTGCCGGTTGTATGTTTTGTCGTCGTTTTAATCGCTTAATACCAACTAACTAATAAACACAATTGCAGTGACTCCATTTCACTTTCGCTTGGGACTGTGATTAATATTTGAGATGATTTATTTCAACGAGAGAATTTGACATAGTCTCTAAAGTGGGACGAGATGAAGTAAGCGAATAAGGTGATGTATACATTTTTAATTGATGAGAGAATTAATTATGATTTGGCCACAAAGCCATCCCGTCGGTGCTATTACAGTGTATTTAACATGTTGACTACACAATTCTCTCATTCCCATTGGCTTAGTTCACGGACCACTTAATTGTTTTGCGGTACGCAATTAGTTAATACATGGCACATTCTTGTATATAAGTATGCACATAATAATGCTTGGGGAGTCGGAAGAAATGACTGTCCTATTAATTAGACCATTAAAGTTACTATATAAGACCATCTAGCTCAGCCAAACACCCCTCCAAAAATAAACGGGTCCCCAAATCGAGTCGATTTCTCCCCATCTATCCATGCAATGCACCAAACTTTGTCATTAGGAAGTAGTATGGATGGACATTACAAACCACACGCACACACACATTAAAATATAACAAAAATAACAATAATAAAAATAATTTCCTTCGGAATGGGTTGTCAGACCTCTAAAAATTGGAGTTACCCCCTTGAGCCCTATGGACTAAATTTTGTCAGAGGGAAGAGCTATGGCTGGCTATGCACTACAAAGTAGACAAAAACTGTCAAATTGTCCACCGGGAAGGGGTGTAGGCCTATATAATACACCTCTGAAGAACACACCAAAGCGCCTTTCAACCAGCAGAGCTTGGTTTAAGGGCTCTTTGGTGTGTGTTGTTTTCCTTCAGAGGAGAGTTATACCCCATTCCTCCTGGATATCTTTTTTCTCTTCATTATTTGTATTTATGTATGTACTGTACAGCCACAGCCCTAAGTTAAAATACTAAAAACAAAATTAGGACACTCAACGCTATATAAAATAGTTTGAATACAAAAGCGTAGAAACAAAAATATATTTCGTCCAAACATGGTTTTCTTTTTCAAGTAATGATTTTATTTCATTTTGAAAGAAATAATGTGTTATGCGTCAAATATCCAGATGCACAAATACATCGACACTTACACGGGAAACACTCGTTTTCCCGAAGGTTCTTAATTCCGAAGGTCCGTATTCTGAAGGCCGGTAATTCCGAAGAAAAAAAACAGGGTTCTATATCATTTTCTATATCATATAATTCCGGAATTATGAACCTTATTTCATTTTCGGAATTATGAATTATGAACCCTATCATTTTCGGAAATAAGAACCTTCGGAATTACGGACCCGAAATAACAAACCTTCTGAAAATATGAATTGTCGGAACTGAGAGAGAGAATGAGAGAGAGAGAGGGGGAGAGGGAGAGGGAGAGGGAGAGGGAGAGGGAGAGGGGAGGGAGAGGGAAAGAGAGAGAGAGAGAGAGAGACAGAGAGAAAGAAAGAGAATGAGAGAGAGAGATAGAGAGAAATAGAGAGAGAGAGAGAACGAGAGGGAGGGAGAGAGAGGGAGAGAGGGAGAGAGAGAGAAAGAGTCAAAGAGTGAGTCTGGCTCAGTCCTCTTCGATTCAGGGTCGTGATCTTTCGTGATCCAGGAATTGAACCCAAGACTCAGAATTACAACACCAGAAAACAGACCACCAAGCCATCTCGACAGACCATGGTTTCGGTGTGAACGAATTATATTTACCATTGACATTCTCAATGACCTTGTAAAGTATTAACTGAAAATATCAGCTACCGGGAATCAAATCTGGGTATGTCATGTTTAATTGTAATCAGCAAGCGTGGTGAGCCAATAAATATTCTTTGAGGGGGCTGAGCCAGAAAGGACTCAGGTATCAATCCTTTGATGGTGTGTGTGTGTTTTTCAGTGTGCAGAGGCGGAGCTCCAGGGAGGCGAAGGGACAGGGGCAAAGCGCCCCTACTTTTTTAAGTACCCCAAAAGTGCCATTTTTTACAAAAGAAAATTGCCCCCTTTTACTTCAGATAAGTGCCCCTTTTCCTTTAAAAAAGGTGCCCGTTCAAATTTTGTATAAGTGCTCCTTGTTACCTCTGATAAGTGCCCCTTCCCCTTCTAATAAGTGTCCATTTTATTTTTGACACGTGCCCCTTTTCATTTCTAATAAGTGCCCTTTTTCTTTCTGATAAGTGCCCCCTTTAAAAAGAATAGGAGCCATTCTCCTTCTCATAAATGCCCCTATTCAACTCTGATGAATTCCCGTATTAAAATCTGATTTCTGCCTATTTTCCTTTGCAATAATTGCCCCTTTTAATCTCTGATAAATGCCCTTTTTACGTTGCCACGTGCCCTTTTCCCTTTGTAATAAGTGTACTTTTCCTTCTGATAAGTATTCTTGTTCCTTTTTAACAAGATTCCCTTCCCATTCTTATAAATCCCCTTTTCCACCTCTGATAAATGCCCCTAGTAAAATCTGATAAGTGCCCCTTTTCACCTCTGATAATTGCCATTTTTACTTTTACACATGCTCCTTTTCTTTTTCTAATAAGTTTCCTTTTCCTTCTGATAAGTGCCCTTTTTCCTTTCTCTCCTCTAAGTGTGCTCTCCTAAGTAAAAGTGACTAAGATTAAATTCCCCAAGCTCGCTAGCTTTGATCTCTCTGTAACTTATTAAAAGACTTTTCATTATTTCATGGCGAGATTGTGATTAAAACCCCCATCAGGATTGGGTGTGTCCTCTTTAATGCGACCTCACAAATCTTACAATTTTGGCACGTTCGCTTCGCTCGCTCAAAAATGAATAATCAGACCATCACACCCTGCTACACAGTTGATGCTTAAGCAGTATCTTGGAGCATTTAAAGAGTGAAACAAAATATCATAATCATGCCTAATAATGTATTAATCACAATGTAGGGGTATGTACCAATGTCTAAAATCGTATTATTTTCGCTCTGAGGTTTCCCTTTGTAAGTGCATGCCCCTTTTTTTTTCTCCAAAAGTGTCTTTTTGTGATGGTGCCCCCACTTTGAAATACGCTCCGCCGCCCCTGTATGTGTGTGTGTGTGTGTGTGTGTGTGTGTGTTGGAGGGTACACTCACACTTTCCCGAAATAGAAGACGTTGCACTTTATTGTATGACAATTCGCATTGTAGGAACGCTATTGGGAAATTCTTTATTACATTTTGCGAAGTCGTGTAGCAACCGAGTTGGATTTTTTGTTTGTTGTTGTTTTTGTTGTTTTGTAAGCCTACTCTGCATTTAAAAGCACTTTTGATCACACAGGCAAATTGAAGTGTGGCCTTAATATCCACCATTTTTCTTTCTTTTCTCCTGGGGATAGGCAGTATTAACCATCATGTAGATAATTTTGGTGTTTTACTAACGGATTAATTTTTAAAATCTTCTTACATAATTATTTTAAAGTTATACTGTGTGGGGGAGCGAAGCGAAGCGACTAAGGGAGAATATTTTCCATCTTAAAAGTAAAAATATGTATGCTTACACCTCAGAGTCTGAATAGTATCTTACGGAGTATTGTATAATCTTAAACTTTCCTTAACCCATTAGCTATCGCATTGGCCGCTGAACCGGGGGTGTGGGGCTTCATTCCCGATACTTTTCAGTAAGTACAAACCACATTTTGTAAATTTGATTAATGGGCTGTAGAATATTTTTAGAATGCATAGTTTCAGTATTCAGGGGCGGATCCAGCCGGCGGCAAGGGAGGGGGCCTAAAAAGGGGCCCACTTCGTGCGAAAATTTGAAAATCGTGCCGGTCGATTTTTCGCTCAGTGGGGTGGGGTAGTGAGCAAAACCACTACCCCTTGGGCGCCAGGGGTAGTGAGCACAATTTTTTTGGGGGGGCACCCGAACAAATTTTTTCCCTACGGGAAGGGTTAATTTTTTCCACCGCCACCCCTTGGGCGCCAGGAGGGGCCCAACTTCTTTTTTCAAAAAGGGTGTTTTTACCTTTTTTTTCTAGGGGCGGGGGCCCGGGCCCCTCCTCCTGGATCCGCCACTGTCAGTATTCCAAATTGAAAATGTTCTTGCTCGATCGCTTAGGTCCCTCACACAATGCAACAACATGTAAAGCACTACATTCGGCATATGCCTTGTGATTCCTTATGACACATAAACCACCTGTTCGGATCGGAACATTTTATATTTACATGGGAACAGAGGCGGCAGAGCAGGGGCGGAGAGGCAGGGAGGCATAGTGCCCCCACTATTTCAGGTACCCTAAAGTACCCCTTTTTACGTAGGAAAGGTGCCCCCTTTTACTTGAAATAAGTGCCCCCTTTTTATTTCTAATAGGTGCCCGTTCCACATTCCTCGAAGTGCATCTTACCACCTCATAATTACGTCCCCCCTACACCCATGATAATTGCCCCTATTCAAATCTGAGAGGTGCCTATTTTACTTTAACAAGTGCCCTTTTCTTTTGTAATAAGTGGTCCTTTCCCTCTGATTAGTGCCCCTTTTCATCTTTGATGGATGCTAGTTCTCAGGTCAGAATTGAGGACCCTCAGTTCTGACCTCCTAGTACAGCGTTTACCAATCGAGTTGCCGCGAAAGTATTTTCGTTAAACTAAAAACATAATTTTGAATAACGTCAACTTCATAAAAATCAAAGTATCAGAAACCGCAAGATGCCCAAATATATATCACTTTTGTTGAGTTATTGAGGAAATAACATTTCAGAGATAGTAAAGTGTCTCTTTTCCTAGCTTGTTTCGCTTGCCCGCAAAATATAAAAAACGGGATAGTTTCAGGAGAGAAGGTCAATGAATATCACCATGTGATGATATGACGATATTCGGGTACCCCGCTGCCCGAATATCGGCATGATTATATTCAGCAGTGTTGCGCCCAAGAATATAACCTTATTTATTTAATTTTTATATCGAAACGAGATGTTTATACCACAACATTTGTTTTCCCCCTCGTGTGCTTCATTTCTCGCAAATTGATAAATCAAGACGATTCGTGGCAACAAGATGACCGAATATATTATTGTACATGTTATATAGTGTATATTGAGGACTAAATGATGACCATAATAAATTTAAAGTGCACTTTTTTCGCTCTCTCGCTTCGCGAAAATGTGCCATTATACTTCTTTGTGTACGAAAGTTGGAAAACAAATCTTCATTTTTCGATGTATTTTGGGTTGTGGTGACGCGAAAAAACTGTCTTGTTATTTCCTAAAAGGGTGCCTATAATTTATTAACTAAAAAAAAGGTGGAAAACGCTCAGATCTAGTGGATTAAAAACTGGTGCCCCTCCCCAATGACTGAGCCAACGCTACGCTACTGACAAGAATTAATGGTGTGGGTTTATCAAAATCGCAAACAAACATGCAAATTTAAACAAAATAACATCCTTCAATGTAGGGCCTATCTATAAACTGATCGACATTTACTGAAGAGAGGTTATACCGCGAAATGTCTTGGTGTACTAATAGACTGGGTTAATTACTAACATGGTTTATGTATAATTAAAAAAAAAAAGTTGTTCCTGACAACCTAAAAGCTTGCCTGAGGCTTACCCAAAATAGCAACAAATAATGTATGCAGACTGGATTCCAATAATTGTAGTTCATTCATTAATGACAGGTTAATGGAAAAACTCGTCACTATAAGGCAGTGGCGGATCCAGGGGGGGCCCTCCCCTAGCAAAAAACAGGTAAAAACACCTTTTTTGAAAAAAGAAGAAGATGGGCCCCCTCCCCTGGTTCCCAAGGGGTGGCGGTGGAAAAAATTACCCTTCCGTAGGAAATTTTTTTCGGGTGCCAAAAAAAATTGTGCTCACTACCCTCCCCCGCTGAGCGAAAAATCGACCGGCACGATTTTCAAATTTTCGCACGAAGTGGGCCCCTTTTTAGGCCCCTCCCTTGCCGCCGGCTGGATCCGCCCCTGCTATAAGGTCCCCAGGAAAGAAACATCCGTAAAAGAAAATTGCATATATGCTATTAGTAAACCGGTCTATTGATAAAGAATTGAACTGGTCGAAACACGTTGACAAAGTAACAAAACTAACGCAAGGGAATATATGAGTGTAATAAACCGGGCAAAGAAATATGGGTGTAATAAAACGGGCAAAGAAATATGGGTGGAATAAAACGGGCAAAGCCAAAGAAATATGGGAGTAACCTTTGGGTGTAACTATAAATATTGTTTTAATAGAGCGCCATCTACCTTAATTAAATGAATGAATGTGGCCGCGCGCGAGGAACCGACATCGGCGAGTTGCATACATGGATTATATGCTGGCTGTGTATACTAGTACTGTACTGCTACTACCGGTACATCACGTGTGCAACTTATATGTTAGGCCTACGTTATATTGGAGGCTCTTTACGACTACGGCAAAATTTGGTAAAAGTAGCAGCTGTCTCGTGATTGAGGACTGAATATTCTTCGAAAATGCCTTCGGCCGATACGTAAGCATTAAACAATAAATGTATTTCACATTCACATGCCTATTAAAGTTTGCATTCGCGTTTCGAAATTGTTAATTCAAGACAAGATATTGACACCGCTTGTAAACTTTGGTCAACCGCTTGCGAATTGCGCTTGGGCGGTACGTACGATGGTGGTAGGCCTACTGCCTTACTCAGTACTGGTAGTTTTTTAGTAGGCCTAGGTCCTACCGTCTGAAAGAACAGGTTATTAAAGTAAACAAGTCTCCTCTTTTAACTATCTCGGCAGCATGATCTCCGAGTCCGATGATGCCAGATGTGAGACAGAAATGAAGAGAAGGATTCAAGGATAGCTCTCGCTAAATCTGCATCTATAGGCAAAATTCTCACAAGTTGAAAAATTGGGTAGATCTAATTTAATATAAGGACCAGAATAAGAGTAGGCCTACTGAATTGTTACATCTACCCAGTACTTATCTTATGTATGGTAGTGAAACATGGACTTTAGCCTCTGATACTAAAAAGCAGTTGGAAAGTTGCGAAATGTGGTTTTTAAGAAGAATGATGAAAATCCCTTGGACTGATAAAGTAAGTAATGAGCAAGTTCTTAGAAGAGCTGGAGTGCAAAGGAAAATGATACATATGAGATGTTGATTAGGCAGTTGAACTTGAAGTTCATGGGTCACATTACACGTAAAGAAGGCCTAGTACTAGTAGAGAATCTTGCCTTGACGGAAAATTGTGGGAAGGAGGAGTAGGGGAAGAAGAAGGATACTTTGGGTGGACAGTCTGCAGAAATTGTTAGAAGAGAGAGGAGTAAAGAACTGGGAGTGGTGCTAATAGAGAAGGCTAGGAGCCGAGGGTTGTGGAACAGCATGATCGCCGAAGTCAATCGATATGGCACTTAGAGAGAGAGGTCTACCAAAATAGTCCATATATGTTCATCTGTACAAACCGGCAGACGGTTACATTACAAAAATTAAACATTCTCTTTTTCATTTGGATTTGACAAAACTATTTATCAAACATGTGTCAAATAGCTCTCACCATCATTAATTTTTGTCCTTTGAAAAGGCTTTACATTAAAATATTGTCAAACAAAGGTCCAGTTATATTGGTGAAGCTTTGGACAAACTAATGCACTTAATGACTTTTCAATTGTCCTAGCGACCCCCGGAAATGGTGCGTCTTTGGTCCTATGTGAGTCGGATATCGGGTTACCATGACGCACCCCTGTGTCAACATTTCGACAGACCATTCAACTACATGACGGTACATAGTTACAGTGACTTATGTGACGTACCATCTCTTGATTTTGACGAACCATGACGGTCATCAAATTATTTTCTCCACACGCTATGCCAGGCCCGCAGTTCCGGCAGCACGTATTGACACACACGGGTAAACTGACTGATAATGATGCACTACTTTCGTCATGATATGACGGACCAAAGATTGATTTGACGGTACCTGCATCAAAAATGTTTTGGTAAATGACCCAACCATGACGCACCATTCCCGGGGGTCGCTCGATGCGTCTTACAATTGATAAGTGCATAATGCCTTGATGGACTGTCACTATGACAGTAGGGGCGCTGGTCAGAGAATGAGGATCATTCGCATAAACCAGGCCTGATAATTACCCGATTTAAATCGGTTTCCCGATTTTTAAATTTTTTTCCCCGATTTTTGTTTTCTTCTTTTTTTCTTGATTTTTAATTTTTTAAAATTTTTTTCTTCCCGATTTTACCCCTATTTCTTAATCAAAAAGGGGGAATGTTCTTAGATGCCATTTTTTTTTCCTGGATCCTTTTTTTTTTTTTACACAAGGGGACAGTGGTCGGGGAAAAAAAACCCTTTTTTTTTAGTGCTCACTATCACCCCTGATAAACGAGGCTATCCTCGTAAACGCGGACAAATTGCGTCCTAAAATTTTTTTTTTTTTTCATCGGTGCTCTGCGGGTTTTGGGTTCCCGAACTGTGCGCTGGAGATGCGAAAAACGGATTCCGGTTAATAAAATACCCCTAGTTCACCGTCTACTTTTATGGGTTGTCTGTCTTCCCGAGTATTTATCGCTCATAACGTGAAAGTCTTTGTACAAAGTCAATGTAAAATGCATCAAGAAAATCATCGCGGAATCCGTTTTTTCGCATCGCCAACGCGCTGATCGGAAAAAAGAAACTTCTGCCAAAATGCAGACGATCCTTTTTTTTTGCGGACGCGTCTGTCCGCGTTAACGAAGACGATCCTTATTCTCGGACCAGCGCCCCTACTGACTATGGACATGTCACATGGTCAATTTCTCTTTCTGTGGTGTGGTATTCTAAAAGACTAAAGTTGCTCCAGTTATTCTAACCTTTCAAACTTCCTTCGGAGTTCACTAGTGGACTCTCCTTTTAGTTTAGTGTACTAATTAGAGCTAGATACACACACAAAGTTTGCTGAATTTAGCAAACGCCCTGCGTGTGCCCTTTTCTACCAATCACTATTGACTATTAGTATTGTTGTAAAGTAAGTATCAAGTTGGCGATGGCCAACGCGAAAACCTGAATTTTCACGTACACTGCATGTATTTGCGTATGTGGCTGAACCAACATCGCAAACTCTCACCAGAGGTCAGCGTTTTTATTATGTAAATCGCATGTTAGCTCATTATCATCACTCATCAGGAACATGTGGCAGGTTCAGCAAAGTGCTATCAACAAATTTCCACATTTTTAGTTAAATTCTTGACTGATTTCAAAGTGCTTTGCAAGCTTTGTTAGGCGTTACTTTCAAAACGAATATATTAAACAGAGCTTTACTTACCTTGCACGTGAATACTGTTTACATGAACTGAGTCAACTGACTTGCGATTTTCATTTAAAAAACATTGACTTAAATGGGGGTTCATGATGTTGTTTCAGGCCGAAAAGACTGATTTCGCTTTGCCAAGTTCATGCTGAATTTATGAGAATAGTGGCTAATTTAGTGTACATGTAACCCACAAGGAGTGGTGAACTGCCTGCATCTTAGCTTGACAAATGTTCATTTACATATTTATTAGTGGAATGGTGAATAACTGGAATTGTAAGGGTTACTGAAGCAGAGTTAACTGTGTACATGTATACAGCCATACATGTAGTAGTGTTATTACATTTCTTGCTTTGCTTCTTAATTCACAGATCTAAACCTATCAGCTGGGCAGACCAGGTAGAGGAAGGAGATCTCAGTAAGTTTATCAGTGTTAATCAAATTTTCTTTTCTCTTAGTTCAGTTATTTAATTACATTTTATATAGGACTATAATCTGCAATCAGTCTCAAGACCAGTCTCTCTTTCAGGACTGGGACTTGGACTGCAAGGACTCAAGTCTCAGACTTGATGATTGTTGACTTGTGACTCAGAGGGGGAGGGGGTTGAAACCAGCTATGAGATTGGCAAAATATGTCCTTTTTTCAGCTGAAAATATCTGTCTGCAATAACAAAGTACCAGGAAACTCGTGCAACAAGCCAAGAATCATGCTCTGTCGTGTCAGCTTTATTAAATGATTACTAAATGTATGATCAAAAATTATATTACATTAGTCATAGACATGAAAATCAGTTGTTGATGAGTTCTACTTTTTTTTACATACGTATTTGCTGTATTAATATGGTACATGTATAAGTTGTAAATTACGATAGCCTGAGGCAGCTATTTCCTTGTACGATTAAAGCTTGGAATGGATTGTAACCTTCAATTCTTTCCCAACCAGATGTAATTTAATTTAAGGGATCCTTTCTCCCCTATGTCCACTCTTTCGCACCACCACCACCACGTCCAGTTCAAATTTCACAACAAATAGTTTGGAGGAAGGATCATTTACCAAGCTAGTTGATAATTGTAGGGTGTCTGATCGCGCACCCGATGTTGTGTGCTAAAATCCTTCCCATAGAGATTGCACGCAGCCCTATGCAGTCTATGTGCATTACGCGATCATGCAAAATTGGTCAAAGTTTTTTTTTTTTGAAGTTCAAACCTTTATTCTTTGTGATCCTGAAGGTGATACTCAATAAATGAGGTGTCATATGAAAGAGCAGATTAATTCCAATATTTCCAGAGGGGCGTCATCTCAAAATTCTAAAAATATCTTGGTCAAAACAGCTATTTAATCATTGTTTCCTGGCTAACTCGAAATTTGCCACTTATGAGATATGACGCCCTGGCGATATGTAGTCCCAGTCGTAAGGAAAATATCCCTACGCTTATTTTTCGCTAGCCCCAGGGATCACAAACAATTACAGTTTGAAAATACCCTTCCCACATTTTTCGGATCAGCTAAGTAGGGAGGCGTGAGCTCCGCGCCGGCCGAACCCATGGTGATAGCGCGTAAAATCTGCACATGAATATGCATCGGGCCGCGTGTCTACAAACCCGGAAGTGGGTGCCCATTGAAGACAATGGATTGCCGATCGCGCATCATTTAAGCAACACGCGTACGCTTGCACGCGTATGTGTACGCTACCGCTCAAATGTTTTGGCACAACGGTTCGGTTACGGTTTGGTACCGTTTGTCCTATCGTAAGCTTTCCGCGGTTATCTCCAAGGTTTTGTTGTTCGGTGAGAATCCGCGGAAAGCTATCGGAGCGCAAACGGTGAGCAAACGGTGAGCAAACGGTGAGCAAACGGTTAGCCAGAGAGCGCACGCGCGGATTTCTTTCTCAGAACGGTGAACGGTGAAACTCCGCGGTTAGCTAAAGAGCGCGCACGCGATGAAAGGCTGTATTGTGACGTAACAATGACTGATTTTACAAAGCCGCATGTAGATCTAGGAATCACGTTTGCTATAAATGTTTAAAGAATGAAGACTTGTGCTCTGCATTCGGAACGATTCTGGTGAAGATAATGATGGTGACGTTTTAATGAAGTTGTTAATGGTGATGATGACGATGAAATCATGATGAAATTATGATGAGATGGTGGTGGTTACTGGTTAGGTCTTGGGATGATCGTGAAAAATTACGATTGTAAATTTGATGTTGATGAAAAATGAGGGAATACATATTAGCGATCATTTTTAGTTGTCGACGTGAGATTCGCTAGAGGCTTGATAATAAAATCTTTAAAATAGAATGGATCAATGACTGTCACTGTCTTAGGAGTGTCGATTAGACCAGAGTTGATTTAACAGGAAAGAATGAAGGAGAGAGAAAGAATGAGAGGCAGGCAGTTTTGACAAAATTTGAAAAGTACTGGATGGAGTTGGAAAAAGCTGAACATATTATTCGGGAAGGAAAGGAGATGAGGTATCATCAAGGCCAGAATGGGGAAAAACAAATAAAATGATTATGGTATATATATGAAAAGGAAATGGCTATCGACTAAACAGTGTTGATTAGTTATAAATATAAGTAGGCAAGACACGAACACGTTAGTCTATTTTCCGCACAACTTTCTACTTCTAGTTCCTCTTTATATCCATTCATTCATAAAATTAATGATTTATTGAATAAAAACTTCAATGGCAGCCGTGCAAAGCTGCATTGATGATGTGTACAGTATAAACAAATTATAAATTGACAACTGACAATTACAAGTAATACAAAATCACAATCAAATATGGTCTTAAAAATCATGATCAAAATATGGAATATATAATTATAATTTATACTGCCAGAATTACAGACAAAAGAACATGACAAAAATGTAGTACCGAGAATGAGAGAGAGAGTGAAAGAGGAGTGTATGTAAGTGATGTAGTAAGGAGGAGGTAGACAATCGTAGAGAGTAGCCATTTCCTATTTCCTCCATTCCTGTCAAAAGTAATCCAAACTTATCAAAAACTAATCAAAACCTTTCCGAATATTCAATCAATTTTTTAGATACTTCTTGCTGTAAGTCAGGCCCATGTTCGGGTTCGGTGGTATAATATTAATAGCAAGACCAAGAAAAGTTCGTAAATATACTCACCCCTAAACTTGATTTACTACGGTCGCGTGGCTCCTGTCAAATTCTACCAGTTTTTAACCAGCAAGCCCCCCAGGGAAACAATTTTATCTCTTATCTTGTCGACATAATTATATCATTCAACGACTCGACTCTTATCTCAATCTCTTGCTGAGTGACTTGATGACAGAGAAAGTCCATGTTACGCAATGTCTCCCTTTGGTTCCCACGCTCGGACCTGTAGTTCTTGGAGCCTTGCCAACTGCTCATGAATATTGATGTTTGCGGTTCGACAATGCAACATAAATATTTTAAAGGGTGAGTTGAGTTGTTGTCCTCTTTCCTACTACGAACACATCCATTTCTATGAAATAATATTTTATTAGAATGTATGGTTCTGTGTTTGAACACTATTAATATTGATGGAATCATACCATATTTGAGTTTTCTGTTGTACGCAGGAAACCTACATTTTGTTTTCTTTTATCCAAACACCCGCCTGTTTTGAATGTAAACATTCCCCTTATCTTGGGTTGTTGATTATTAAGCAGCAAATGGGTTTTCTTCCAGTCTCTCTCTACCCCACCCCTTTATCTCTTTACTATATTCCCTCTTTCTTTCTCTCTCCCTCCCCATGTCTCCCTTCTTTCTCTCTGTACCCGTCTCCCCTCCGTCGCCTTTCTCTTATTTCTCTTCCTCTCTCTCTGTCTCTCCCCCGTCCTTTCAAGTTTTCTTATATTCATTCCTTTCCTGAAAGTCTCATAGCATGCGCGTCATTTTCACTGAAATAACAGCCATTATGTATCCATGTTATAATAAGTTCACGACCCCATATTAATAGATGTGACATAACTTGGAAATAATCTTATAAGTTTTGCAATAAATTTTACAAGGAAACAATTAACCTCCCTGGTTTTATATCGAATACAAGAGCTTCCCAACTCAGGAGTAATCATAGCTTGCATGTGAACTGAATGTCATAAAATGGAGATCCCATTGTCATTATAATTACGGTAATCCCTGAGCGCGCGCAGTACATATCAATTTCAACCACCTGTATTTGGGCCATGAGGTCATGTCGAGATCGTGTCGCTTTTGTTTAAAAACAATCCTGGTTTGTGAAAATAATGTTTGCGGTCTGTGGCAAAATTTATATTTTGTAGGGCCAGGGTTCAACTGATTGGTAATGAATGAATAGAATTATAAAGAATTTTGTTATTTGGAGTTATGGATCGTTCATTAAATTTTCAAATCTCTATATCTCTTTCTTTCTCTTTATATCTTTCACCCCCTCTCTCTCTCTCTCTCTGCGCTCTATTCCCTCTTTCTTTCTTCTCTCTGCCTGTCCCACTAACCCCTCCTCTTCTCTCTTTCTCCCTTCCTTACATTCATACCTTCCTGAAAATCTCGCTACATACACATCGTTTTTCTAGAAATAGCAGCCATATTTATCCATATTATAATAAGTTCATAACCCCATATCAATAGATGTGATATAACTTGGAAATAGTTTTGCAATCAATTTTGCAAGAAAACAACTAACCTCCCTGGTTTATGTCGAATAGCTTCCATGCAAACTGAATGTCATAAAATGGAGATCCCATTGTCATTATAATTCGGGGAATCCCTAAGTGCGCGCAGTACATATCAAATTTCAACCACCTGTTTTTGGGCCATGAGGTTAATGTTGAGATCGTGTCGCTTTGACCCCCCTTCCCTTCCACACGTTCTTGGCGGGATTAATCGCAACTGATCTCCCTTCTTTTCTTTTCTTTTGTTCCCTTTAGCTCTCTTTCCCTTTCCCGTCCTTCTCTTCTTTTCTTGGCGGGGCGGTGAGGGGAGGCAAGGGCCTTTGCCCATCCCCGATCCACAACTTATTGGGGGAAAATTGCAACTGATATCCCCTTTCTTTTCTTATCCCTCTTTTTTCCTTCCCTTTATCTCCTCTTTTACTTTCCATTTCCTTCCTTCTCTCTTATTTTTTTGGATGGGGGGGGGGGAATGTAACAGCCTGGGGGGCAGGGCCCTTTCGCTACCCCTCCCGATCTTCTTATTTTCCTCCTATTTCTTGTCTTCTTCCTCTTTCACTTTCCCTTATTTTCATTCTCTCTCTCTTTTTGCGGGGCAAGGCCCGCTCCCCTGGATCCGCGCCTGATTTAACTCATGGGTAAGCAGCTCTTAGTAGACTATTATTCAATTCCATTCTATTCAATTCGTTCCCGAAGAGTAGTTAAGAGATTAACTTATAGGGGCCAGGGCCTTTGCCCATCCCCGATCCACAACTTATTGGGGAAAATTGCAACTGATATCCCCTTTCTTTTCTTATCCCTCTTTTTTCCTTCCCTTTATCTCCTCTTTTACTTTTTCCTTTCCCTTTCCTTCCTTCTCTCTTATTTTTTTTATGGGGATGTAACAGCCTGGGAGGCAAGGCCCTTCCGCTCCCCCTCCCCCGACCTTCTTATTTTTCTCCAATTTCTTGTCTTCTTCCTCTTTCACTTTCCCTTCTTTTCATTCTCTCTCTCTCTTTTTGCGGGGGGGGCAAGGCCCGCTCCCCCTGGATCCGCGCCTGATTTAACTGATGGGTAAGCAGCTCTACTTAGTAGACTATTATTCAATTCCATTTTATTCAATTCGTTCCCGAAGAGTAGTTAAGAGATTAACTTATACAAACAAAACTAAAAAAGACTCGTACATGACAAAACATGCCAGGTAATACAAATGGAAGTAATCATTACAAAATCAAAAGTTTAAAAGAGTTATAGGTAACGTTGTATGTAAGTATTGGTACAAAAATCATTGATATGTAGATATAAGATCCTGCGATGAAAGCTGTATTGTGACGTAACAATGACTGATTTTATAACGCCTCATGCAGATCTAGGAATCACGTTTGCTATACATGTAAATAGGAACTTTTAGATTTGCACGACGAGAACGTGGACTGCCACATGTGACATCCTTTTAAGGCAATGTGACATCCTTTTTAAGGCACTGCCGGGCACTGCCTTATCGTACAAAAACAATGCTGATGGCCAATCAGATCAATCGTTTGATACTGGGTTAAAATATCACTGGCTAACTCGTGAATATTCATTAACTCAAATCAAGATGGCTGACAACAAATCACGTTGACGAGTGACGACAAGTCTTTCTTGGCTTAAACATTAATTTAGATTTTAGGATCTAAATGAGCAAGCTATCGTAAGTCAAAGTTCATATTTCCGTTTCAATTATTTTATAAATTAAGATGGAATGTAATACTGCAGCCAAAGCGGATATATGAAGACGTAAAGAGTGAAAAAACTTGTTGCATATCTCATTCATCTCGGTGCGGCCGAACCGAACCATTCCTTCCACACACTACCCCATACGCCGTACTCACTGAAGTCAGTCTATGTATAATTGCGGTCACAGGAGCAAGATGTAATCTCAGCGGAACAACCGTCTATGAACATTCTCTCACGCTATTGTGATGAAATAATCAAGTGATTGTGACGTCAGTGGCAAGCGCGCATCGGTATGATTGTGAATGCAATGAACTAGTACTCCGATCTCCGCGTGTGTGCGACTTTTGAGATTTCTACAGATACGCGCTCGCAGACTCAGCGCACACATATCTTTCTGTTATTAACCGTAATACTTCGGTTAGCAAACGGTGAGCAAACGGTGAGCAAACGGTGAGCGAACGGTTAGCTAACGGCGCGGCACCGAAGAGCGGTGAACGGCGAGGCACCGTTCTCCGTTCACCGTTTACAGTTCGGAGCGGTGCACGAGACGAAACCGATGCCAAAACATTTGAGCGGTAGTGTACGCTTGCATATTGCGCAATTCAGCTGTTGTGCTAAATTTAGCAAAACAACATAACTCTGCGTGTACGTCTTTTTCGTCGATTCTTACAAAAAATGGATGAATATTGTAGGGAATTGAAGGGGCTGTAACTTTAGATAGAAACATCGGTGAGTCTTGAAATTTGAAATGTATTATTCTGAGTGAATAATTTTTTCAATTATCCAACCAAAATGGTGAAAAACGATCCATAAGGGAAAATTGAAAAATCGTTCAGACACCCTAATAATTGATGGTTTATTGACCATACACTGCACATGAATGCACAGGTGGTGTATACCTCTGTATTCCCGGCTGTTGCTGCTGCAGCACAGCCTAGTATAAGGGGGGATACTGACATGCATGCACTTACATGTATGCAGCTAGCTAAGGAAAGCTACATGATGTGTACAGTATCGGCGCTAATTGGTAATGATGAATTAACTGAATGTGAATTGAATGGATACATATGAGAGACGCAGTCACAATTTTGTCTCGCCTGCGTAGCAAAAAGCGAGACATAGGCGCCGCTTTTCCGGCGACGGTGGCGGCGGCGGCGTCAACATCAAAACTTAACCTAAGGTTAAGTTTTTGAATTGTTAATATAATTTTGAAAGTATAAGGTCCTATTAAATGAAACTTGGACTAAAGGGTTATCAAGTATCCCCAATCATGTGAGGAAAATTTCAGGTCACTAAGTCAAGGTCAAAGGTCATTTCAGGTCAACAAACTTAACTATGTTGTGGCATCAGGCTAAGATTTTTTTAATTGTTATCATAATTTTGAAAGTATACATTCTTATTCCATGTAACTTGAACATAAAGGTTATCAAGTATCACCAATCATGTTATTAGTCTTTTAGGTGACAAAGTAAAGGTCAAATGTCATTTCAGGTCTGGAAACTTAGACTTTGTTGTGGCATCAACATCAAGATTTTGAAATTTTAGCATAATTTCAAAAGTGTTTGTTCAAATTCCATGAAACTTGTACCCAAGGGCTATCAAGTATCACAAATCATGTGACACAAATTCCAGGTCACAAAGTCAAGGTCAAAGGTCATTTTAGGTCAGTAGACTTGGATTATGTTCTCAAAATTTAATATGAGAATTAATAAATAAATTGTTGTTATTTGTTCATATTTCATGAAAGTAAATATTCGAATCATTCAGTACTTTCCCATGAATATTCTAATAGTAATTTTAGTATTCGATCCCAGGCCTAGTATGTACATGATCAGTTACAGCTAGGTGACAATATTGATGTTTGGATAATATATATTGGAGTATATCTCATAATAATGTTCTCATTATGCTAATGAGACGTGATGTGATGTAGATGGGCTCTACCTTCCAATTGTTTTTACACAAAGTGCTGAAAAATCCTCTTTTCTTAAAAAGTTTATTAGATAACTTTATTTGTAAATTACTGGCAATCATTGAAACATTTATAGTCTTACCCATACACTAGATCTCATTATATTCAATATATTGTATTCTTATGATACAGTAAATAATTTTTCTGATGATTCATAATCAATATTCACTTCAAAATGCTTATTATATTCAGAGGATTTCATTTTCGGGGGTCTGCAAATGGGCCACCCTGCCTATAAAAATAATGTCCCAACCTCAATTTTTCATCATATCGAATTGTGTAATGCCGAATTGCGTAATGCAGGCGAGACCGCCGAGAGCGTTTCACTTGTTCTGTTTATTTTCCTGAAATCCCTCTCCTTACTTGGTATTGGCATCAAACGTAGTGCCATGTCGAATACCTAGCTTGTAGCATACAAGAGAACTCCCCATTTTTATGTCATTTTGATATTTTGAAATCAGTTTTTATGTGAATAACAAGTTGGACAACAATTTTATCCTTTGATTGAGCGATTTAACTGTATTATTTTGGAGCCTTCAAAATCCATAAAATGGAAGAAAATTCATCACCCTTTTACATGTAGCTTTACCAATATTGTACATTAATGGTACTCACAGAATACATGTAAGTGTATCGCTTTTTGGAGATATGATAAATACTGTAGAATCACTACATTGCGTATTCATAAGCCTTACATGTACAGGTCATAAATTTCCTACAAAGTGACATTATAAATAGACTTTGTACTGCAAGTTTTGTTCTCCTTCATTGACTTTGAAAGAAACTTTATCTCAGTATCTTTCATACTTCTGTATTTTTACCATCAGTCTATAATACTGTATGTTCATTATTTGCATACTTTTTATCTCTCCCATTTGAATGAATTTATTTCACTAGGGAGTATTCCACCTCCAGAAGAATTGTTGGAAGGAGATTTCAAGAAGTTGATTGAGTACAAAAGGGATGATGACAACAAATTGATACAGGTACACAAATTAGAATATACAACTGTAGTTTATTTAGAAGTTTTTCAAAATATGAAACCACCAATCCCTTAATCTTAAACTGTCTTCAGTCTTGTTTGATATTTAGAGTTATAATTCATGTTCAGACAACATTTTTGTTATGCTTGTGCACAGGATCCATACCTGTTTTGTTGAATATGAAGCATTATGTGTGTAAAGGTAACATACTGTAGTTAAGTGTTCATTCTTTACTGCAGATGATGACATTATGTCATACAACATGTAGGTTCAGGTCCAACATGTGCAACCAGGTCCTCTGGCAATGACATTAAATATTAATCTACATTTGCTACCCCATGCCAAGGAAAATAATATGGGAACTAGTTGCAGTATTAAAAGAAGACCTTCTAATTGAATATGCCATGTTCCTTCCAGTGACGATATGGAAGGAGACAAGGAGTACTCCAAAGGGAGTGGAGATTAGGTGGAGTTGGTGCATATATTGAATAAATCTGATGATGATGATTAACATATATTTGCAAAGAACTGTAAAGAGATGTGTTATGTTTATTAATGAATAATGATATAACATGTAGAATCCATCTGAAGGTGCTTGTGAATATTTTGTTTATAAAATACTAGCACTTGAAGCATTTCAAGAATTCAAGAATTTCCTCCCACCAGGGTTGAAACAGCCAGCTTTAGACATATATTTGTTGTGGTCGAATCATCAAAAAGTGACAAAGACCTTTAGATAGATGATCCTACACAAAATGCAAATTAACAACATAATAAAATACGAGCCTTGTTTTAGGATGTGTAGAAATCTGGCTGTTTCAGAAGTGTCCCGTCTGACAAAACTAACATGATTTTCTGAATTGTCTGCATTTCTTGATTTTTGAACCTTTTCCACTCTGTCAGATTACACGGACTTTCAAGATTGAGAAGAGGAAAGCATCCAAGTCAGTAGCTCATAGGAAGGTATCAACACTGTTTTATCTTTATGAAACCTAAAATACATGGCGTAGTTTTCAAAAATAAACAATTAGCTGTGCAGTATTTCTTTGCTTGTATGACAAATTATATGATTTTATTTACATTCAGTGCAGCGAGGTGACATCTATTGGCCACCCACTTTACTTGTATTAAGTAGATTTCATGTAAATTGCACAGTTATTTCATGTTGTTGAGCACTGAAAATTATAAGCATCTATGTTTCAATAGAACCTGTTGTTACATGTGGTATAGCCTTGATGGTGGTTACCTAGGCCTGTCATCGATGTGCGAAAAAATCTTGACAAACTATGAAATCAATGTCCAATGTTTTCATTTCCATCATAATATTTTAATTACCATTTCAATGTATTTCAAGTTTTGTTTTAACTGCTTGTATTTGTATTATTTGGAAGTTGGTTTAAATTTTACCCTTTTTTGTAGTTGTTGGTTTTCAAATTAAATGTACAAGCTCATAAATTTTTACTAAATCATAAAAAGTATTTACTTGGTCAAAGTTCTTCCTCTTGATGAGAGCATACATTGTTCAGGCCAGTTGCGGATCCAGGGGCCCGCCCCTAGAAAAAAACAGGTAAAAACACCCTTTTTTGAAAAAAGAAGTTGGGCCCTCCTGGCGCCCAAGGGGTGAAAAAAATAACCCTTCCCTTGGGTGCCAAAATTTTTTTGCTCACTACCCCACTGAGCGAAAAATCGACCAGCACGATTTTCGAATTTTTGCACGAATTGGGCCCCTTTTTAGGCCCCCTCCCTTGCCGCCGGCTGGATCCGCCCCTGGTTCAGGCAGAGATTTTGGTTTGCAATATTAACCAATATTCTCAAAAAATATTGAGCACCAAAGCTGGAAAAATGTACATGTACATTTATACTATTTTGTATCAAGGTTTGCTAACATTAGTAACATCATTATTGAATGTTAGATGACAGGCATATTATCTTATGACTCTTTGTTGCAATATTACAGCAATGGGCAAAGTATGGGAAATCATCAAGTGACCCACCAGGTCCAAATCCAGGTACTACTGCTATTGTACATGACGAGGTCTTCATGAGCTTCATCTCAAGCAAGGATGTGAGTACCTGTAGTCTTATTGTAAACTCTTCAGAAAAATGGCAAATTCCAGTGTTATTGATCTCTCTTACTTTACTTTCTTGTATTTATAATCATAGTTAAGGCTTTTAATTCCCCTTTGCAATAATGGGACATTTCTGATGTTCGTGAACTTTGCAAAATATATTCCTATTTTTATTTTATTACATGCTCTTTGACCCTTGTTCTAATATTTCAGTTAAAGGAACCATTGAATTTGATGAAAACAAAAGAAATCAGAAATTCAGATTAAAATTGGACAAACAATGAGAAAGTTATGTATTTTGAAGTTTTGTAATCACATGTATGGGAATCTCATATTGGCAAATTAGTTGTTAAACAGTGATGTATTTTTGGACAACTCCTCTTTGTGTTGTACACTAATATACCAAAAATTTACATTTTTTTCCCTAAGTGCTTTTCTGCCTAGGGGTAGTAATCTAACTATGTTATAGATAGTACATTGTACATGTAAGTCTGTTCAAAACATAGATCCTACTGTGTCAGGAATACATTAAAAACAATCTTTTTCAGTAATTTATTTTGGTGTCTAAACAAAATGGTACATTTTCCAGCACTCTATCACATTGACATTACACTGATTCAGCCAATTTGAAATTCCCCTATGATTATCTAACTTTCACAACTTTGTAACTTTATTTTTTGTTTGGCTGATTTCTTAGAAATTTTAACTAATCTGCTTCTGGTTTTCTGTTTCCCCCCTTCAGAATAACTTGCTATTAATTTTGTATTTCCCTTTAAATTTACATGTGATATTGGGTCTCAGTTCAATTGATAAAAAGAAAACCAATCAGTCGCAGTGGTTGCTAACTCACTTTTATTTATTCAACATACACAAGCAGTCAGAATTCACATAAGGAAATACCCTGGAGCCCCATTTCTGGGGGGTGTTTCATAAAGCCATTCGTAAAGTTACACATGACTTTACAAATGACTTAAATATGAAAAGCCAAATGGGATGCTCAATCATTTTTAACTGCATCAACTAAAGTTGAACTGTGCAGATGTAGATTAAAGGTAATGCAAAGTTTTGGGAAATTTTGAAATCGGATGGATAGTAATTCTTTGAATTTTTGATATATTTGGATGCCCCTGTGGATGTATTATAAGCACTAAAAAAATTAGCCCCTAAAACAATTCTGCTTTCGAGCAAATTGAATAATCAAAATTCACTGGTGCTCCGGCCAGGTAAATTTGAAATATTTCAATTAGTGCCTAAGGTTCCATTAATTTTGTTCCTCACGTGATGTAATTAACTATGCTGTGTTTCAAACCATATTGCGAATGGGACTAGCTATTTGTGAGAAAAGCAAGGAAGTAAACAAATAAAAATTTCATATCTATATAAAGTGATTTGATATGTATCCTCTTTCATCATAAAAACATTAAAAAAAGAAACAATTTTTTATTCTGTACTTGATTTTTGGGGTAGGTTACATGAAGCTTGTGGGCCACTAGTTAAGAGCCAAGGGCCTTTAAGAATTTTACATGTATGAGTACTCTTATTGGCCAATTTTGTTTTGTTTTATTGTGTTGAAAAGTCATTTGGAAAATATAAAGAACTATTTCAAATGATGATAAAACATGGATAATTGCTTTGTTTGTTAGAATGAGAACCAACCGTCAACAGAAGATCAGCTTGAGAAGCTGAAAGCCAAGCGAATTATGGTGTGCCGTGTATGCAAGGGAGACCACTGGACTACAAAGTGCCCCTACAAGGAATCTCTTGAGCCCCTTCAACGAGAGCTACTAAACAGTACAGGAGAGACAGCAGGAGCACAGGATGGTGATACAGGGAGTGCCAATCCAGAAGAATCTAAACCTGGTCCAGGAGCAGGCTCTGTCGGCAAGTACATTCCTCCTGGTGCTAGGGATGGAGGCAAGAGAAGAGGAGAAACCATGGCAGCAAGAAGAGGTACGTACAACCATCCTTACAGCTACCATATTAAGATTAACTAATCTGTTATTTTTCCACTGACAAATTTCTCTTTCTTTGAAAAATAGATTACTCAGATTTTTAACAATAATTTTAACCTATCTCTTCTTATTGCAGGGATAGTCAATAAGTTATTGGACGGAAAGTACCCAGTGATAAATTTTGCCCACACTATTTTGACCAAAACAGTAAATACTGGAAAATTTACTCTGAAAACAAATTACAATAATTCACTTAAAAATGTATAGATTGTTAGGCAACAATAGGATTAAGCACAGAGGCAAAGAAATTGTGACTTTATTAATGAGGGGGTCATCCAACTGATTGGAGTAATGAATGAATGGCTACACTTTGGCTTCCAGGCTGTGTTGAAGCTATGGGGTGTACCATTTTTTAAATTGGCAGGCAGAAAACATTTGACTCTTTTCAGATGAACAGGGCATACGTGTAGAAAATCAGAAAACAACATATTTAACAGTATTTCCCCAAATTTCCCACTATTATTTACATCAGGCCCTGAAACCTATGCAATGAATTCATATTTTTTGCTAAACTGACAACCATAAAAACGGGCAATATTTCCCCGTGTCTTAGTTCATTTGGGAAACCCCCTAATTACCAATTGACAGCGTGTACAATGACCACAACAAATATCCATATTTTTTATCTTCTGTTTGTATGTGCAGTAATACAAATTGTATGTGTGCAGTAACACACAATGGGTATGTGTTTAATGTACACAAGGTAACATTGGATGCAGTAACAAATTACATCATCATCGTTTAGCTCAGATTAGATACATGATAAGTAGAACATGGAGCTAGAGGGAGGGGCCCACTGGAAAACAGATGTGTTTGTAATGCTTATCAAATAAGCATATACCTGATATAAATCACATTGATAAGATGAAGCAGCTTTAAAACAAAACTTTCATTATTATTATTATTAATTTTAGATGAGGCAGCAACCATACGAGTGACTAACCTATCTGAAGATACAAGAGAGAGTGATCTCCAAGATCTATTCAGACCTTTTGGAGCTATTCAGAGAATATACCTGGCTCAGGACAAAGTTACTGGACATTCAAAGGTAGGCTTTCTCCATAACTAGTGTTCTTGCTAGAGAATATTTTCATGCATGTCAAGGACTTGTGTTGCCACTCTTGAGGGATTGGGGCTGGAGGGTTTGATTCATCCCTCCAGATAAGGTCTTCCTTACCTGTATTTCATATCACATAGCATAGCAAAAGAAAGTAAAAGACTTCCTGTTTTTCAAATAAAGAAAAAAGAAAATGGCTTTAACTCAGCAAGTCAATTTTGATTAAAGGATTTGCATGGGCACAGGAGCAGTAAGAGATTAAGAGAAAAATAATGATAAAATCTGAGATAAAAAGCGGTTTCAGAATACTGAAATGAAATATTTTAGAGATAAAATCGTGCTTAGAATACCCCCCTTGGTTTTAACTTTGCTATTGCCATTTCTTAGTACCGTTTGAGAAAATGGACCTGAAACAAAGTACTAGTATGTAGCACCATATCGGGGCAATATGACTCCATTTTAGGGTTATTGAGTGAAAATTTAGAGGTCATGAAAATGTATACTTTCACCTCATTGATCTCAATACTTCAAGTGTCTTTGAGCCATGAATGGCAAACTTGGTACTTATAGGGAGATGAACTAAAGATCTTGGGATAAGTATGTTAAAAGATAAAAGTCACAAAGACAAAGGTCAATCAGTGATAATTAGTGTTTGGTCTTGTACATGAAACACAGTGTCATAAAAAACATTGATGGATGTAAATCAACTAGTATGCAGCATCATAGATAGGGAAGTAGAATAAACTGTGTTTCAAACGAGCATGTCTGCATTAACACTGACAAAATGTTTTTTCTTTAAACAAATTTAATTCACCATTCCACAGGGTTTTGCCTTCATCAACTTCTACTTACGTGAAAGTGCAGCTAAAGCAATCCAATGTTTGTCTGGCTTTGGGTATGATCATCTGATCTTGAAGGTAGAATGGGCCAAGTAAGTGTGTCATTCAATTACTACTCTCTTATGTCTCTGTCTCTAATAGTCTTTTCATCTATATAAATTACTCTTTACATTAAATACCCTGTTAGTGCTTGGGTACTTATACCGTTAATGTGCTAATCAAGCAGTAATTATTCATTTTTAGTGTCTTGCTTGAATATTATGAAGCGAGTTTGGATGCTGTTTAGGCTAAGGGCCTGTTGTTACTGGACCTGTTTTAGTAACGGCTGTTTAAATATATGTCATTAGGACTAGTAATGTTTAGACCTCTTATTAATGCATCATAATAATGAGTGTTTTTCTATGCTATGATATAGATATAGCCAATATGATATGTGGTGCTGGAATATTTCAATTCTTTTTCTTTTCCTAACCTACAGGCCATCTGGACATACCACCTAAGGAGTCATCACAACCTGTCATCCTTGAATAGCAAATTCATCAAAACACATATTCTACAGGCATCCACCAAAACAATCTTATTTTTAATGAACATCACATGCATGATTAATTATCTATATTTTACACCAACGTGTTTTTGGCAGCATTTACTCATGGCCTGTTATTTTGTGCTCCCATTTATTTAGTCTACTGTAAACCAGTTTCAAGTTAGCTTTCATATTCATATTTGTCCTTGGAGCTCCTATTAGATTTCCTCTACATACCACATTTTTTCAAGCAGTATAAAAAGTTTAAAAGGCTATTCAATAAACAAGGTAAATCTGTAACAACTTATTGAGCTTTGCTATTGTATCATTTTTCATCATCTCCTACTCAAAGAATAGTAGTGCATAGACTTGGTTTTGAACCTATGATCTCCTGGTTACAAGACCACTGCTCTACTACGGAGCCGACAGGCCAAAATAGTCAAAGACCATTTGTATCCTGCCCCTTGATTTCTCATCATTGTCAGGATTTTGGAAGTGTTTAATCATTAAATGAACTTGGTTTAAAAGGCCCACTTAATCTGCAGTGCAGCAGACCAGATGTTAGCAAGAATTTAATACATGTCCTTGCTTTGTTATAAGAATGTATTATTAAAGCAGCTAACTTGTATGTCTTGTACAGTCAAACCTGTCTTATAGCGACCGCCCAAGGGAAACACAAAAAGTGGTCTTTGTAAACAGGTGGTCTTTGTAGATAGGTTCCTTTAGTACATGTTTAAATGAGAAACCATTTTGAAGGGAAACAAAAAATATGGTCTTTGTAGACAGGTGGTCACTAAAGCAGGTTTGACTGTATTTAGTAAAAGAGGAATGGACCTCTTTGTAGATAGCACCTGTATAAATGACCCCCAAATATGGGTTGGGTTATTGAACACAATAGCTGTGCGCATTGGTACTATAAACTAGCATGCTGGTCTGGCTAAGGCCATTGATGCTGTGCACAAACAAATTATGTGCACAAGAAACAAGGTTTTAAGAATGCATGGAGAGATTTTAAAGTTAGTATTACAATATTTCTATTGTATCTTACCAAAATTACTAAATAAGTAAATGGAAAAAGAGTTTCACTGGTAATTGCTTTAAACATTTTCTAACAAAACAAGGAAAGTTACCGCAGTGCTTATCAGCAAGTTAAAAAGAAATTCTTTGGAAGTATTGTATGCCAGGCAGCAATTGTTGTGCTTCGTTAGTAATCAGTAAATGAATGTATCAAAGATGTGATCAATCTCCTGTCAATTAGTCGCACACCCTCTACCCCAAACAAACTAGACACACCATTGCAGGTCGTGTCTTTACTGTACACTTTCTATTTTTAAAAATCTCAATCATGTCGAAGGACGCAGTAAAGTACATAGAATGAACCTTATATTTTCAATCTTGTTAGAGGAGAGAGAGAGAGCAATGTCAGTTTCCTTTACTTCACATATTAATTTGGTTCCTGTGATTACCTCATTGTCTCATTCAGTTAAACATGCTGTTACCCATAAGACCATGAACGAAAACCAGTCAGATATTGCAAGTTTTTTCTTTAGGGGACATTTCCAAAGTGCAACATTTTATTTATGCTACACATAATTTTTGTAATTGCCTATTTATTAAATATTGAGTTCTTTTTGGATATCATATTCAAAGGATGATATTTCATGGTTGGTTGCACAAAGGTTAATTTAGTTAACCCACTTGCACCAATTGCAAACAGGTTTTCCCAGATTAGGAAACCATTGACCCACCAACTCATAGCTGGAATGATAAGCGCTACTTTGATTTTGATGTCAAGTGGGTTAGGCTTCTTCCAGAGGTCATTCCAGAATCAGATTACTCCATTGGACCCGAGATTGTATCCATTCTCCTGATAATTCAAAGCCTGAGCTATTTCAAAGAGGTTCTTCCGGACATAAATCCTTATGTATCTGGTGTCTTGCAAGACCCCATACTTCCCTATAGATGTTTCTGTCATTGATGAAGCATGGTTTTGCTGTGGTAATTTGATCAGTGCCCATCAAATCCGGCAGTATGCACCAGCATGCACCAGTATGGAATCTCCTACTCGCCTAAGTTGGTGCAAGTGGGTTTTGACCAAGTTAACTAAATTGTCCATTGTGCAGCCAACGATGAAACATTATTCTATTAATATTTTACCAGAAGAAACGTGGATAAAATAATCTAAACGTGCATATTTACAATTCAATCTTAAAACAACAGACAGTCGTAAAAGTGTAAACTATTTTCTGACTCGCACTGTATATTGACTGGAAATATCAAAGACTTTTAGCATCATGTTCTTTGAATAGGTATTTAATTTGTGTGTATCAAAACATTGTATCACTTCTGTTATGCATGAATGATTAATAACAAAGATGGTTAAAATGATTGTAGTTGAATTGTGCATAAATTCCTCTTAAACTGCTTGAAAAACTACATTTACATGTTCATTGAATTTGTGTTTTCTGTATTGCCTTGTAAAGAAAATGTTTTGTTAAGTCATAATTGTTTTAAAACATAACATTGATCATGGAGGAATGAGTGTTGGGATGAATGTGTCAACGATCAGAAAAGTGTTGAAAATGTATGTGTGTACCCTAAATGTATGTATCATGTTGTTTTTAGGTTAAATGTTGAAGGGGGGATGATGATGATGTGTTTTGGGCTGCAGATCATCCGATCACTAGGCAACTGTGTACACTGTTAAATTTATTGAAATAACAAGGCTGTCTTACTATTGTTTTCTTATTAAAAGGAAATCCAACCCATGTAATAAGTTCATATGTATGAAAGCAGGACAATCAGAGAAACAGAATGGCAAAAGTCTGATATAAATCTGACCAATTAGAAAATTATGAATGTTTGAAATATGAGATCACTAAGTCTATGCGAATCTCAAATTGGCAATTTGGTTAGTGGATTGTGACGTAGTTGCTGATAACTCTCCCATTTCTCGTGTACAAAATATTATCTCTTAAGTGCCTCCTCCCTTGGGGCACTACTCAAAATATATTATGGATAGCGTATTATTTTCGGTCCTCTAAAGAGAATACACCCTCCTGAGTCATACATTTTTGAAAAATTAAAATTTTAGTCATTTTGTGTGTTGGAACAAATGGGAAAGTTGTCCCCCACTACATCACAGAGACATTCCCGATTCAGCCAATTTGAAGAGGGGATACCTATAGTGATTACAACTTTTTAAAAATTCACTATTTTCTTATTTCTTGCCTGATTTCATTCAAAAATTCACAAGTCTACTCTTCTGATATCTGTGCTTTCCTCTACAAGAGTTTGTCATCAAAGTTGGATTTCCTTATAATTTGTTTACACAATTCTGGAAATTAAATTCATGAACATAAATTTGCTTAAAAGGGAAGTCCACCCTGATATTAAGATGGTTTTAATAGAAGCAGAAAAGTAAGAGAAACAGGTCAGTGAAAGTTAGAGCAAAAACTGATTAAAAATAAATCAAACTTTCTTCAAAGTTCAATGTGGGTTGTATTATTCAGACTGTATATTTGTATCAACACTAGGAGCCCTGCAAAATATTCTTGTAAATAAGATATCCCTGCGAAAAGGAGATTAATTAATCTTGAGAGAATCTCTCAATTTACAAGAAAAACTCAGGGACTTTGATCGGATTGAGATGTTCGAAAAATGAAAGTGGTAACCCGTCTTGTAACATTTTCATCTTATTCTCAAACTGTATACCTAACGCATGTTTTTTTCTTCTTCCATAAGACAAAATGAGAAAGAAAAAATGAGATTAGCCTACAAAGGCTGTTTTTAATTTTATTTGAAAGAAAAGATACATTGTAGGCTACTGCAAGTATATAACATGTACCAGGGGCGGCCGAGCGACTTCCAAAGTGGGGGGGGGGGGGGCACCAAGAAAAAGGGCACCTACAAAGGGAAATCTCAAAGTGAAAATATACAATATTTTAGACATTGGTATATACCCCTACATTGTGATTACATTATCAGGGATGATTTCAATATTTGTTTCACTTTATACACCATACAAGATATTGATTAAGCATCATAATTTGCAGTTGGGTGTGATGGTCTGAAAATTTATATGTGAGGTCCTAGTGCGAAAAATTACATCTTATAAAGAGGAAAAAACCCAATCCTGATGGGGTTATAAGCACATTCTCATAACAGAAGACTGAAAAAACCTTTGATAAGTAACATAAGTACCGTATATCATTTATCAATGCGTGTGCGCGTAGCTAGCGAGCTCTGAGGGAAATTGCTCTTAGTCGCTTGAAATTATTGGGGCGCGTTTAATGATGAGAGTAAAAGGGGACACCTATCAGAAACGAAAAGGAGCATGTGTCAAAGTACAAAGAGTAATTATCAGAGGTGAAAATGGGGCACTTCTTACACCTTCAAAAAGAGGCACTCACCAGGGATTTAAAAAAAGGCACTCGTGAGAATAGGAAAAGGGCATTTGTCGAAGGAAAAGGACCCCCATCAGATTTTGATAGGGGCATTTATGAAAAGGGGATAGGTCCCTTATTAGAAAGAAAAAGGGGCATGTATCATTGTTAAAAGAGTAATTATCAGAGGTGAAAATGGGGCACTTCTTACCAGGCGCGGATCCAGGATTTCTTAGGGGGGGGGCCCAAATTTGAAATTATGAGAGCCAAATATTGGTACGTAATGGTGACCAGCAGTGGCGTAATGAGGAAAAATGTTGGGGGGGCAGAAAAAAACCCGCATCACCCCACTCTTACATGCAGGCGCCTCTGAACGTTTTTCAAAGTGGGTGGGGGAGGCTAAAGTATTTACGATCAGGTAGAGCGTAGCATAAATTGGCGTGGGGTCTAGGGCAAAGCCCCGGCGGGGGTCAAGTGGCGGAACCCCTGGAAGCTCAGGGGTTTTAGGTATTTAATTACAGTCAGATGAGCATATTTTGATACCTTATTTGGGACACTGGCAGGACACTAATTGGCGTGGGGTCCAGGGGGCGGAGCCCCGAGAAACTCAGGGGTTTTGGCATTAAATAACCGTCAAATGAGCATCTAGGGGCCCACCTTATAGGGCCCTAGGTGGGGTCCAGGGGGCAGAGCCCCCGGAAGCTCAGGGGTTTTAGGCAATTTAATTACGGTCAGATGAACATATTTTGATACCTTATTTGTGACCCTGGCAGAACACAAATTGGCGTGGGGTCCAGGAGGCGGAGCCCCCAGAAGATCAGGGGTTTCAGGCATTTTATAACGGTCAGATGAGCATATTTTTATACCTTATATGTGACACTGGCAGGACACTAATTAGCATGGGGTCCAGGGGGCAAAGCCCCCTGAAACTCAGGGGTTTTAGGCAATAAAATACTGTCAGTTGAGCATCTAGGGGCCTACCTTAGGGCCATTTGTTGGGTTCAGGGGGCAGAGCCCCCGGAAGCTCGGGGTTTGGGCGTTTAATTACCGTCAGATGAGCATATTTTGATACCTTATTTGTGACACTGGCAGGACACTAATTTGCGTGGGATCCAGGGGGCGGAGTCACTAGAATCTCAGGGGTTTCAGGCATTTTATAACGGTCAGATATGCATTCAGGGCCCGCCTTAGTACCCCTGGTGGGGTCGAGGGGCGGAGCCCCAGAAGCTCAGGGTTTTAGGCATTTAATTACGGTCAGATGAGCATATTTTGATACCTTATTTGTGACACTGGCAGGACACTAATTGGCGTGGGGTCCAGGGGCGGAGCCCCAGCTCAGGGTTTTAGGCATTAAATAACGGTCAGAAGAGTATCCAGGGGCCTGCCTTAGGGCTGTTGGTTGGGTCCAGGGGGCAGAACCCCCGGAAGCTCAGGAATTTTAGGCATTTAATCACGGTCAGATGAGCATTTTTGATACCTCATTATTTTGTGACACTGACAGGTCACTATTCTTTCTTTCTATTTCTCTTTTCGCGGGCCTGGACATGTAGGCCTCTAAATAAGCATATTTCTTGCCTGACTGTAAATTTGTCATTTTCCAAAAAACGCATAAAAAAGTATAATTTACTAAAAAGGGAGGAAAAACTCGGAAAATTACGTCATTTCAGCAACATTTGTAATTATTGGGGGAGGGGGGGGGGGCAAATGCCCCCCCGATCTACACCTTGTTGCCGAGAAAAATCGCAACTGATCTTCCCTACCTTTCTTCTTTTTTTTTCTTCTTTCCCTTTCTCTCCTCTTTCCCTTTCCATTCCCTTCCTTCTCTCTCTTTTAGATTTGCTGGGGGGGGGAGGCAAGGGCCTTTCGGCCCCTACCCCCGATCCACACGTTGTTGGTGGGATTAATCGCAACTGATCTCCCCTTCTTTTCACCCTTTTCTTTTCTTCTCCCTCTTTTTTGTTCCCTTTAGCTCTCCTCTTTCCCTTTCCCTCCTTCTCTCTTTTTTTTATGGCGGAGGCGGGGGAGGCAATGACCTTTGCCCCCGATCCACAACTTCAGGGCGGGAAAATTGCAACTTATATCCCCCTTCTTTTCTTTTCTTCTTCCTCTTATTTTCTTCCCTTTATCTCCTCTTTTCCTTTTTTCTTTCCCTTTCCTTCCTTCTCTCTTTTTTTTATCGGGGAGGCAACAGCCTGGAGGCAAGGCCCTTTCGGCCCCACCCCCCCGATCTCCGTCTTTCCCCCTTTTCTTTTCTTCTTCCTCTTCTTTCCCTCTCCTCTTTCCCTTTCCCTTTCCTTCTTTTCCTTCTCTCTCTCTCTCTCTTTTTTTTTTTTTTGTTTTTGGCGGGGGGCCAAGGCCCTCGGCCCCCTGGATCCGCGCCTGCTTCTTACACCTTCAAAAAGAGGAACTCGCCAGGGATTAAAAAAAAGGCACTCATGAGAATAGGAAAAGGGCATTTGTCACAGGAAAAGGACCCCCATCAGATTTTGATAGGGGCATTTATGAAAAGGGGATAGGTCCCTTATTAGAAAGGAAAAGGGGCATGCACTTATAATAAAGGAAAATGTGCATATTAGTTGAAAGAAAATGGGCATTTCCCCACCTCCCGCGCGAAGCGCGGAAGCTTTGACGTACGTTACATTAAATTATTAAAGAACTTCTTTTCTGACAAAACTTGGGGGGGGGGGACATTTGATATGATGTCCCCCCTAGGAAAAATCGTGTGGGGACGTGCCCCCTGTCCCACCCGGAGTGACGCCCATGGTTTGGCCAGGAGGGATTAGAGGGATTAGCGTGGTCACTAGCTGACAGGTGGTTTAACATGGTTATCTCATCAAATCAGCTCTCAATAAACATAAGAAAAAAGGGACCATGGGGACCAACAGGCACTGTTTAGGCATTGTTTTCTATATAGAGGGAGCAAGGGATCCATGTCAGGTCGCCCAATATTGTCAGCCCGCCCCCTTACAAAGTCGCCCCCGATGTTTGTTTGGCGATTTTAACCCTATAACCCTAACCCTAACCATAACCCTAACCCTTACCCTAACTCTAACCCTAACCCTAATTCTAACCCTAACCCTAACCCTATTAACCCGACCACATAATTTGGGGGCGACTGCGTATAGGAGGCGACTGTGTATAGGAGGCGACCAGCTGGGGGCGACCTGACCAGACACCAGGAGCAAGTAGCTACAAGTAGTACAGTGGGGCTCAGGGGCGGCCGAGCAACTTCCAAAGTGGGGGGGCACCAAGAAAAAAGGGCACTTTCTGGAAAAAAGGGCACCTACAACGGGAAATCTCAAAGCGAAAATATACCATTTTTTAGACATTGGTATATACCCCTACATTGTGATTACATTATCAGGGATGATTTCAATATTTGTTTCACTTTATACACCATACAAGATATTGCTTAAGCATCATGCTTTGCAGTTGAGTGTGATGGTCTGACAATTTATTTGCGAGCGAGCGAAAAATTACATCTTATAAACTGACAGGAAAAAACCCAATCCTGATGGGGTTATAAGCACATTCTCATAACAGAAGAATGAAAAGACCTTTGATAAGTAACATGGGCATATCATTTATAGATGCGTGCGAGCGTAGCAAGCGAGCTCTGGGGAAATTGCTCTTAGTCGCTTGAAATTAGGGGCGCATTTAATGATGAGAGGAAAAGGGGACACTTATCAAAAAAGAAAAGGAGCATGTGTCAAAGTACAAAGAGTATTAATATTACCTTGATAAGGGCATTTATTAGAGGTGAAAAGGGGCGTTTATGAAAAGGGGAAAGGTCCGTTATTAGAAACGAAAAGGGGCACGTATCATTGGTAAAAGGGAAATTTTCAGAGGTGAAAAGAGGCACTTATCGCACCTGAAAAGGGGCAATGACCAGATATAAAAGGGGCACTTATGTGAATGAAAAGGGGCACTTATAATAAAGGAAAATGTGCATTAGTTGAAAGAAAATGGGCGCCGATCAGATTTTAAAGGGGCATTTATCGGAGGTGAAGGGGCACTTATCTGAAGTGAAAAGGAGTAACTTCTCGTACCTGAAAAGGGTCATTTATCAGAGAAGAGGCACTTATGAGAAGGGAAAGGGCTCTTTTGAATGGGGCACTTATCATTAGGAAAAGGGGCACTTATTAGAAAGGAAAAGGGCACATGTGAAAATATAAGGTGCGCTTATCCGAGTTAAAATGGGGTAGTTATTAAAAAGGGAAGGGGCACTTCTTACAAAGGAAAAGGGGCACTTGTCAAAGTAAAAGAGGCACTTCTCAGATTTGAATAGGGCAATTATCAGAGGTGAAGGGGGTACTTATCAAAAGTGAAAAGAGGCACTTCTCGTACCTGAAAAGGGCACTTATCGGAGATTAAAAAAGGCACTTATGAGAATGGAAAATGGACACTATGTCTTATTGCAAAGGAAAATGGGAACTTGTCGAAGGAAAAAGTGCACGTGTCCAAATAAAAGGGGCACTTTTCGGGTGCTTGAAAAAGTGGGAGGGCACTGTGCCCCCCCTGCCCTCCCCCCGGGAGGGCCGCCTCTGGTGGGGCTTTAAACAATAGGCCTAATACTCAGACAAGAAGTTTGTGCATGTGACATATATGATAGTAAAGAGCAACCCTTTAGCTTCATAATAGTGTAGGTCATTATTTAGTTTTAATGTCATAAGATATAGCTTTAAAAACATCCAAATCTAATTTCTTACTCCTGTTGCCGTTTAATATACCGTCAGCCGAGACGTGCAAAATTTTCTTTTTCCTTTTCGATTGTACGATTTGGAGACACTATAGCCATTATTCTTGGTGGCTAGCTAGCCTTCTCCTTGTTGGTCGTGAGCTCGAGGTTGATGATCGCCAGTTTCAACGAGCGAATAAACAACAGACGGTCAGACATTAAAAAAAGATACCTTGTTTTACACCGTATTTCCGTGTTTGATATTATTCCAATATGGCAGAAGATTGGGATACTGTTACTTACTTAAGACGTAAGGCACCGTCTTCGAAACAAGCAAGATCATCAAAAGTAAGTTTGATTTTGCGTACCAAATTTTGATTAGCGCTTTGCACTTGATTGGGAGTGGTAGATCTCGGGCTAAAGCCTAAGCTATATTTGACTTAGTGCATGCATGCTTAGTCGGCATCGCGCGCGCGAGGCGAGGCGATGCATGGGGTTTCACACTACGCGTAGGTCGTTTTACTTGCACTGCACTGGTGATTTCTGAAATATGATTTTGATATCATTAGGCCTTACTTGGCATGCATTTGCCTGTGTTGCGAACCATGTAAACAAGACCTTAGGCTTAATTGCAAATGCGTATGATTATGAATCAACTGTTAGTGTTAGTGTTACCGCAGGCCGCACAAGACAAACTTTGCACAGTATTCGGACAGCTACAGTCGATCGTACCCGGACAGTCGCACCCGGACAGTTGATTTGATGGGTGATTTCTTCTTCTTCTTCTTCTGTAGAAGTACATACAGGCCACCACGTTGTCGATATATCTTCGTACTTTTAAAGTTGTGCAGTTATATGTACAGTGGTGTGAAAGATCTAGTAATCTAGATCTACGTGCGATTAAAAAGAACACGCGCAATCCTATAGACCTTCTAGTCCTACTTCTAATCCTAGCACAACTGTATTTCTGAAACTCGGTCTTAAGTTAAACTTAAAGTTAAAACATCATATATGCTTTCTTTTTCTTTTTCTGTTTGCAGGCTGTCAATTCTGCTCTGAGACAAGGTCAACAAGTAGATACAAATAAAAAATGTGAGTCCTAACCTGACTTTAGTTAACTATTGTAATTTTAGAAATCCCCACTTAACTGCTCAGAATGTGCACAAGTCAATGATACATGTATAGACTAGCTATTCTTCTAAAGTAAAATTTCTTACTATGACTTCATGTTCAAATTGATCCATGAAATGTGTTTCCATGGAAGCAAATATAAAAGTGCTTCAGTTTCTGTGAAATATTTTGATTTACATGATGTATGCAGAACCCACAATCTTCTTTTTAATCTTCAAACTTCAATCTGCTTTTTCTTCCAACTATTAATGATTTTGAAATATCTCTGCCAGAGTGTTTCGTAAGGTATTTTGATTTTTGCAGAGAAAGTTCAGTGGTTCACTGATGAATTACAGTCATCAGTGGTTGATATCAGTAGAGAATTTACTGAGGAACTTGCAACTTCATCATTCAACCAATTCAGATCAGTCACTGAAAGTGATGTAGCAAAGTTCATCACTACTTTTTCTTCAACAACATGTGAACTCGACCCTGTCCAACTTCATTTATGAAGAAATTTCTTGTTGAAATATTACCATTTTTGACACAGGTCTTTAATGATTTATTCATGACTGATTCTTTCCCAGAAAGCTTAAAGTGTGAAAATGTCATACCTTGATTGAAAAGTTCAGCCACTGATGTTGAAGACTTACAGGTGTAAAAAGTTTTTGTCCATTTGCAAATCTGAGATTCTTTGGTAACATTTTGGAAAGATTTGCAGCATTTCAGCTACAATAGTACACAATCTTGCTACTGCTCGTTTCATTGTGTCGAAACTGCTCTTTGCGAGTAACGAATGACATCCTTTCATCTCTTGATAAAGGAGAGGAAGTCATCCTTGTGCTGCTAGATTTTCATGCGCATTCGACACCATTAAAGGAAACCTCACCCCAAAGAATAAGTGTAGGTATTTTGAAAAATGAGATGTATTCCTGCCCTTTGATGTACAATATTCCTTACAAACATGTAGAAGAGATATATTTATAAATGAAGATATTCTTGGCATGATGTGATGCCTTTTAGCATTGTCTTCAAAATGTGACTTACCAGTTGAAGTTGTACATGTATCATGCACCAATCTTTAGTTGGAAAGACTTTTAAAATCAATAACAAAACCTTTATTTTTCAATGAGGAAAAATCATAGCTGAGAAGATAGAAATTATATTTGGTGAAAAATATTTAACAGGGATCATTTAAAGATACTAAAATATAGCAATTGACTACATGTATTTTATTTCATTTATGAGAAACCTTCACCCAAGAAGAGCACCAACTTATTTATGCAATTTGCGTTCTGGCAAATGTACATGTAGTACAAAGGACAATAGCAGGTGAATGAGTGAATGAAATGCTTCATTACCACACACACCTGGGTAGGAAGCATCCATAAATTTGAATACATTTACTTGATAAACAACTTCACATAGTACATCACGTTACGTTATCAAGAAAATGGCAATGCCCATGTTGTTCTGAGAAACTGTACATTATTCTTGCTTTAAGCCTCTCTCATACTGGGAATCTTATAGATTAATGGACAAGAATATAAAAAATCTCTCAGAATAAGTAAAGTTATTTCTTGGGGTGAGGTTTCCATTAAGCATGACATCTTGTTGCAATGCTTGAAACTGCATTTGGAATTGGCAGTCAAACAATTAGGTGAATAGAGTCTTACTAATCCCAGCACACTCACACTAGTGATTGGAAAACAGCGGTCATCCATACAGTACATACCACTTCTCAAGTAGTCTCTCAGGGGTCTGTACTTGGCCCAATCTGATTTACTCTCTATGTATTTCCTTTAGAAAGTATTTAATGATACCCATAACATTCATAAGATATTTTTTACGCAGATGATACGCAACTGTATCGCATTTAAGAGAAAAGGTGATGTTGATGTTACTACGGATATATATCAAATTGTGTGTGGTCAGTCAAAGAGTGGTCTTGAGTAAATGGTTTGAAGCTGAACAGAACAGTACCAAGACCAAGACTGTATTTCTTCATGCTACAGATTACGTAACCCAATACTGACACTGAGTTTAGATGGCACTCTTGTTCATGCAACCAAAACATAAAAATCTAGGGTTCACTTCTGATGATAAGTTCACATTCTAAAATTTCGTTCCACAAAAATGAAGCCCAACATCATTTGGGTTGTACAAAATAGGTAAAGTTTGGTTTTAACTTTTTAATTTTTATACAGGACTACCACTGAACGCCTAATTCATGCTTTTGTTGTGTGCCATTTTGAGCATGTGACTGTCAACAATATTTCTATTACAAATATTGATATAATGCCTATGCATTGAGGAAGACAATGATTTCCAAATTCAATGTAGATCTAGTAACTCTCCCATTTTATTCCATTCTATTCCGTGCAGTTTCAGCTGGGACTAACAAACAGAAGTCTGCATCTAAAAATACTGCCAAGTTAGATCGAGAGACTGAGGAACTTCATCGTATGTATTTCATGTATTTGGTTTCGGTAGAAGTTCTAAAATTAGTTAAGAAAGTTTTATAGTTTGGCTTGTATTTCATTGCTCTTCTATTCATTTATTTATGTTTTATTATTTTGTTTTTTAAAGGGAAAGTTAACCCTGACATCAAGTTGGTTTTTAATTTCAGTAGAAATTTAAAAAAGATACAGTGACAGTTTCTTAAAGAAGAGGAAAGGGGGGAGGGATGGGAAGAAAGAAAGAAAGCTATGACTTTAAATTTTGTTTGATGAAACATACACTTGTTGCTCCCTGATCACCCTTGCATGCATTATCCATTTTTTTTTTAAATTGAAAATTCCCACTAATATCTCTCTTATTGTTGATGGTGAATTAATTCAATGAGGTGTGTGGGAAAATATGATGATAAAAATAATTATAATTATCGTAATAATAATAATAATTAACATGATAATAATGATAATGATAATAATAGTAATAATAATGATAATAATAATAATAATCATAATGAAATAATAGTGATACGAGTAGTACTACCAGTACTACTACTGCTACTTCTACTAAATAAATAATCTTATATAAACAGGGTAGCCACGTAAGTATTAATACTCATCATCCTGTTATATTTCCTGGGAGCAATTGTCAGGAACCCATTATAACCTGGGTGGAGAGTGGCAAATATGGATTAATGTCTTGCCAACGGACGTCAGTGCCACTGTGCCAGGCTGAGATTTGAACTCTTAACCCTTGGATTGAGATATCTCCACATGTAAACATGTGTTTAATACTTTGTCTCAGTCTCAGGTATTCAGGTCTTGGAGAAAAAAATGAACAATGATTACATTTTCAAATTGTATTTGAGTGGTCATAACTTTAAATGTTCATATATCCATTTCTAGGATTTTCCAAAGGTGGTGCAGGAGGCATTATGTTTTCGGGTTTTCGGTGCGTCTGTCCATACGTCTGTACGTCCGTCCCGCTTTCTTGTTAACGCGATATCTCAAGAACCTCTAGAGATATGTGGCTCAAACTTGGTGATAGTATGTATCACCCTAGGAAGACAATCTGATGAGATTTTGGAGTAACTAGGTCAAAGGTCACAGTTTGATTTCTGAAATTCGCGATAACTCAAGAAGCAATAGAGATACCAGGCTCAAACTTGGTGATGAGATGTACTGTATCAACATAGATGATCTGATTAGATTTTGGGTTTAAAGGTCAAAGGTCACAGAGGTCAATTTCTGAAATTACAGGTTTAGCCTTGCTATTGCGTTATTTCAAAACCACAAGAGATAGGCTTTTTTGTTTTGAATATGATATGTCACAAATAATTCTATCCATTTTGTATACTGAGTTCAGGATGAGACACAGTTGCATTTGTCTTGTAGGAGATGTTGCCAATTAAATAGGATTTTTTTCTGAGACATTCAATTTATAGCCCTATATAATCCAACTGTCTTTGTTAAAGGTAAAGACCAGTTTTGGAAACGCCCCTCTCTCAAAAAAATGAAATGGAAGCTCTCATTACCAATCATGTGAAAGAATATGTTTTGACTTAATACGTGATGATACAAATTTTGCCGGGAAAGTCGGGAAATCGCCTACTAATTGATATATTTGGCAAATTATTATATCTATTGGGACCAAATAGATATCGCGCACGTGGTCGCGTAGTCCCATATACATCTTTCTGTGTACAGTGCTCGTAACTTTACCAAGACTGGGCCAAATTTCTTATCTTTTTGATGATTCCAGAACCTTGCAGCACACACCAATACTTATATGCTAGATGATCAACCTTTTTTGATCGATTCCACAACGTTTCTTTCACAATGCAATTGCATGACCAGAACTGGTCTTTATCTTTAATATAGTAAACATTTCTGTCATTAATATCATGGCTTTTACCAGTATTAAATGGGTCATCATGTAGAGAGATAAACTTACTAGATATTTGGGTTAATTAGCCATAAAAATTTACATGACTTGGAACAAAAATTTCTCCAACCAACTTCAGTTCAGATTGTTTTGAATCTATTGTGTGCTATCAACCTTCTCAGTCCTTCTGCATGTAACTTCCAACTGTGATCGGTTAATTGACCATTCACCATTATTGAGGCATCTCCAATCCTGGCCTGTATATAATGTATAATATGAGGCAAATTTAATGCATTTGAATTTGTATTTACTTTGCTCATTGATAACCTGCACTTGGTACAGGGTATTGAATTCCAATAACCAGAATGCAAATAGCACATTTTTGCGACCTGATATGTTTTTATTTTTGTTCTTGTTTCTTTCTACAGATGAGCATGTGAGTTTGGATGTAGGCAAGGTTATGATGAGAGGCAGGCAAGAAAAAAATCTCACCCAAAAGGAGCTGGCCACTGTAAGTTATCAATGTTTGAAAATGAATGTTTAATCTACAATTCGTCTTTTTTAGAGGATAAAATCATTTTCATCATGGGTGTTCGTACTGTATCCACAAATTTAAGCGATTTTTTTTTATGGAGTCAATTTTGGATTTAAATTTAGAGTATGAAGATGGCATTTTGATGGGCAGGTTATACATTGCAGATGAAAGAGCATCTCTTGGATATCTAGAGGACTTTGTTAATAGTTTGTAGCATAGGTAGTCGGAACGGACAAAATGGCGCCTGGACAGTCGAGCATGAGTGATTTTTGAAGATGAAGAGTTCAGTGATCTTAATGGGATGCAGGAGATTATGCGTACAAAGTTTCAAGGGAATAGGGATGGTGGAAGGGACCAAGATGGGGCTCACTGGCACTGCATGCAAAGCGAGTGGGATTTGGGTGGAAGAAGAAGAAGAAGAATTCAGAATGCAAAAGAAAACAAGGCATAACGGAGGAGGTCAATGCAATTTTATAGTTATATCGACTGCTACGAGAGGACTAGCTGTTTCTATACGCTCAAGGGATAGTTGAATCCCCTGCTATCAAGCGCCTGGGTGGGCGGCGCCGATAGCGGGCAGCCATTGATTTCCTATCGGGATTCAACTATCCCGCGAGCCAGTATAGAAACAGCTAGTCCTCGAGTATTAAAGCAGTCGATATGACTTTTATATGCCAAATTAAAACAAAAATCTACCAAGAATTCTTACCTTAGACTTTTAGTGAGTAAAAATTTGTTAAAACATCACAGAAAATCTGAAACACTGTCTGTTAATCTTCGCTTAATCTTCGAGTGAAAGTTTCAATCGCAGACAAAGAGCACTGTATATGGCGTCCGTGCTCGCACGTAGACAATTTTAACACGCAAACCAATGGGGAACGCAGTAAACCAATGGGAATCGCAGGATAATGAGGCGGAGGGTAGAAACTTTTAACTAGGCCCTGTGGGCTATTGCTATGCCCTGTGAGTTGGGCATGGCTTGAAATCACGACTCCAATTTCGACCAATCAGATGGCTAGATTTCTAAAGTGAGGTATATAAACATGTATATTGTCACAATCATTTCATGGAGAAGTAAAAAAAAAAAAAAAACTTCAATGTAATAAGCAAGAGTATACTAACAAATCAAAGTTACTAATCTTTGTTTGTTAATAATTTGTGAAGACAAGTACCTGTTGCAGTTTGCTTGGGAACCAACCCTATTATTCATGATTACAGACTTCATGTATATGCATGTGTGCCTGATGTGTGGAAAATATTTGCAGTAGATCCCACAGATTCCCACTATGCTTTGCTTCAAGTTCACCTTTCATACCAATATATTTTCTAATCCAACAGAAAATCAATGAGAAGCAGCAAGTGATCAATGAATACGAGTCTGGAAAAGCAGTCACCAATAATCAGGTTTTGGCAAAGATAGAAAGAGTTCTCGGTAAGTTTTTATTTTCTACTTTTAATCTAAATTTGTCATAAAAAGACCAAAATGGGATAAATAGCGTAAGTAATAGAAAGGAATGTCTATACAGATTAAAGTATTTTCAGAGGTATATAGTCAGGTATGTTAGGCCCTAATTTTTTGGTTTGGGGAAGGGATGGCCGTTAGATGGCAAAACAATGTATTTACACTAAGCCTCTTTTCCAGAAATTCAGGATTAAAACTTTATAGAAGTACAGTTCTAATGTTCTATTTGTAGTTTTGTTGAATATTTCATATTCTGTCAGAAAATGATGGCAGGGATCATTTTAGTAAAGCCCCACATATTTAAATTATTTGAATAATATGAATATATTCTAGCACACATTGTCTTGCCGGGTGCACTAAGCGTACGATTTGTGCGCAAATCGTGTTTAAACTACAGGTATATTTGCTAATTTGTTTTATACATGCATAGGTGTATACCGTACAGTTAGTTAGTTAGTAACCGGGTGAGTTCGGGTTTCAAGATTTGATTGGAAGTTAGATTACACTAATATAAAGCCAAATATGTTAAAAATTTAATTTTCACCAAAATATGACATACCCCTGGTACGTTGTTTTGCCACATCATGGCCGTGTAGTAGACAAAAGCGCCACAGTTTCTACAGGTACTTATCATTCCTAGAGCTTCATGAGTATTATCATATGCATTTTGTCATATACATGTATATATATTGACAGCATGCACATACATGTAAGCTTATAAAAGTCTTTAATCCATAGTCATTTATGATAGCATGCAGCCATGGAACTTTCAAGAGCAAACTCAATTTTATATTCACACAATATCATACTACCGGTACATTGAAAGATGTCTTAGTTTTCTATGAAAATATTTTATTTTTAGTATGTGCTATTCTCTGTTCTTTTAGGTGTAAAGCTGAGAGGCAAGGACATTGGACAGCCAATGGGGGGCAAGAAAAAGTAAGAAGAGGCTATGCTTTTGCTCCCCAGTACATTCTTACATGGCCTTGTGTGTTTTACACTAGATGAAGTCCTTTCACGGCAAATATATTATGCTCTTCAGTAAATGACTATTATGGTGACAAAAGAAAAAACGGTTTGTCAATAACCTGCCCCCAAAAAAGAAGTTGAGAAACTCATATTTCTCTTGTTATTATAATTTTTATTGGTTGTCATTTTGTAAGTCTCTTTATCCTTTGCAATAATATGTCAAATGTTATGATTATACGATTTGGGGATATGTAGTACATCTGAATTTAGGGGTTGGTCGAATGAGAATATTGCAAACCACATCACTTTTGTCACCATTAGTGACCAGCATAAGGAGGTGCCAAGCTGCATATTTTTGTTATTTTTATTCATCTACTGAGATTATTACTGTATACTGAACAAACCAGAACATTGTGTTTAAATACTGCATGGTCTTTTACTGATAATGGATTCAATTCTCACTTAGAGATAAGATTGTGTACTGGTCATGCAGTCACATTGTAAAAGAAAGAGACTAGAAGTTATTTGGAAAAGGTTGATTATGTAGTACCTGTACATACTGTGGGTTTTTGGAATGATCAACATGAGAAGAAATTGATTCAATCTTGCTGAAAAATCAGAAGCACTGCACACAGAGATGTGTAATATGGGACTACACTCATATTGACACTGCACACAGAGATGTGTAATATGGGACTACACTCATATTGACACTGCACACAGAGATATGTAATATGGGACTACACTCATATTGACATGTAAGTTTGGTCCAAACTTTTCAGTTATTTCTCATCATATTTTGAATATGAGGGCGTTGGAAGAGCAAACATTTTTTCAGGGATCATTTCTTCTATGATATTCTTCTAAACTCACATTCAAAGAAGAGTACTGTACTCACACATAATTATTTTCATGATTTCAAGAACTCAAGCTTCTTTTTCTTCTTCTTTTGACCTTGTTGTTGTTGTTCTTCTGCTTTTCTTCTTCTTATCTTCGTTTCTCTTCAAATTCATGAAAAATTTAGATTTTATAGAGGTTTGTTACGGAATGACATAGAAGGTTATTCTTTCTGGTCATTCTGTAACCAAGCTTTTCAACATTCTGTTTTTTTTTTTAAATCACATCATTAACTTGCAGGTATTTATTACAATGTCTATAATATTCTTTATTAAATTTGAAAATTCTGTAGAATTATCATTCTGTAATGTTTTTTATTGACCAGTATAGTATTAGTTGCAGTAGTAGTAGTATTTCATTTGGCCAAGAAGATACATCACAAATCAGATAAAGTCAACTAAATGATTGCGACATTAAGTCTTCCGTCTTAATTCCAGTGGTTGTAAACATGAAATACATAAGTTGCATGTATCTTTAAAACCTCTTAAAATTCCATGAAGAATATGATTTAATTGAGGGGTAGGAAATAGGATTGATTGATGTAGCACAACTACTATATGAATATACGTCACTGAATATGCTTGAAAGAAATGCTAAAGTATCAATAATCAGTTGGTTTCCTCTTAATTTTGGCTTTCTTCCTTATTCAGCATTATTGTACAAAAGTATTGTATTTCACAATTTCTTTTGACTTTTCTCCTGATTCAGCCTTACTGTACATCCCAGAGTAAAATGATCCGTACACTTCAAACATCTCTTTATCCAGGTTTACTGCACATACAAAACTGACAAAATCAATACAATATAATATATTGCAAAATTTTACAGGCTTCAAAATAATAGCAGATAAATAAAAATACTTTGGAACAAAAGCAATGTAAAAAATATCCTTAAGAAACAAATCATGTAAGAGAATACATGATGGAAAGAAATAATGCATTTCAGTTTGGAACCATTTGTAGTTCCTGCAATAATTTGTAACCTTTAAATGATGTACAGTCTGCAAGTTTGTAGTTAGGATATATCCATTTATTTGATGGGTTACTTGAAGCTAAATAGTACATCAGATGATCAGAATACTGTCATATACCATAATCACTCAGAAGCTATCACCTTATTTATTTGAATAATGGTCAAAATGGAAATGTTGGTATAACTGATTAATAAAATCAATGTGAAAAATTATGAAATGAATACTACTCCATGTATTTCTTCATTTCGTTTATGGATGTTCCCTCAAAGCGAGGCCTGTGTTCATTTTGGATTTGTTTCAAGTTCATTGTGATCAAGTATGTGAGATTTTGTTCTCATAATCACTCTTTGTCTATCAGTTGGCATGATGTTATGCCTGAGGAGACACACACATCAAACTCTGATAGGAATATCTAATAAGTTATGTTTGTACCTCTTATTATTATTTTTTCCTTGCTTTATCAGACAAATACAAGTATGGTAAAGAGAAGTAATGCTTGAAAGAAAGACAGCCTCATAATAAATGAAGACATAACGAAGTTGAGTTGTGAATCTACAAGTAATGGACTTATTCAATAAATGTTGCAACAAATACTGTAAATGTGTGCTTTTTGTTTTGCATTTTAATCATGCATGGGAGTTTGATTCGAAAGGATTGTAGACGGGCAAATAAATTAATTTCCATATGCCTATAGTATAAATACATGTACCAGTAACTCTAATTCTTTAGAGCAAACAAGTATCCAAAGCACTCCAAAGTACAATATATACCATAACCTCTCAAGCAAAGGTTTGAAATTTGCTCAATTGAATATTGTGCATCTTCACAAACATATTGATGACATACAAACAATTTCGTGCTCAAACATGTCCTTGCTCTTAAGGGGACAGTGGGGTAAAATATCGCATTTTCACGCACCCTATATTAATTAAGAATATCTTGTCAACCATAGAAGCAACCTGCTACAAACTATATACTGTTGGAAAGCTTAGAATCCGAAGAATCCAAAAATTACAACCACAAAGCCATTCAACTTGTAATAAAAGTGAAATGAGAGATTTCCAAACAAAACAAGAAATTACAGGTTTTCAGAAATCAAAACTCCAACCACTACTACTCAGAAGTGTACAGGTATATCACTTGTTAAATTTAATGGTAGATAGTATGTTGATATAACTGCACTTTAATGATGGCTGTTTGAAATATTCTGCTGTTTTCACAGTGAGATAAAAGTGATTTGAAAAATCAGAAAACTTCTTGAAAAACTGCAATATTTTGGTTCACCATATACATGTAGGTACCCCTAAAAACCATCATCAAAATATTTTTTCTCCTGGAAACAAACATTTCCTCCAAATTTGAACAAAATTTGATCAAAATTGAATGAGTAGTTTTCAAGTTATATAGCAATTTAAGTCTAAAAATGGTAAATGTTGGTAAATGAGCATTAAAGTTTATGAAGTATATCAGTACCGTTATAAAGTGTGCACTAAATATTCCATGGAAAAGAAATTCGTTTGACTGGCTGTGCAATTATACACATGTACCATACTGTAGGCTGACAGGCTGACATTTTTAAATGGCCCTATATGAGCTCTAGATGGCGCTATTACATTCTGACAACACGGGGGAAGATTCGGGGGAAAAGATAACAGGATTGTATGAAAGAATAGAACTCTATATTTTTTGTAGACTCTCCAATGTCTGGCCTTGAAGCTATTCCTATTCTCATACGTCTCAACAAGACGAAACCAATATTAATTCTTATAGTCAGGTGGCTAATTAGCGTCAAAATTATCGATTATTGTTACATGCCGGATAAAAGCGCCATTTTTGGTATAGAGCTTCCTTAGGACCTACTAAACGGCTAGGAGCCCCCGGCAAAAATGTCAATTTAAGGGTGTGGGGGCGGGGGCGTCCCGGAACCCCAAAATAAGGTAAAGTAACATTGATTTGTTGTGCAAATGCAATTTTTGGTACAGGGCTTCCTTAAGACCAACTGATAGATGTTAGGGTTGGAGCCCCCAACACAATATTAAAAAAGGTGTGATTTGGGGGCGGGGATGGTCGTCCTTGAGCACCCAAATAATATATAATGTAAAGTAACATTGATTTGTTGTTGTACAAATGCTATTTTCGGTACACGGCTTCCATAGGGGGCCTATTGAATGATGTTAGGGCTGGAGCCCCCCAACAAAATATTCATAAAGGTGTGATTTGGTGCAAGGGCGTCGTACGGGAGCCCCCAAAATTAAAATACGCTAAAATATTTTGTTGTTTTGTTGTTGTACAAACGCCATTTTTGGTACAGGGCTTCCTTATGAATTTGAACGTTTTAGAATAAGAGCCCAGGCATAATATTAATATTCATATATGTGTGATGTGTGACGGCGCCCCAATGTTATATTTAATGTAAGATCACGTTGGTTTGTGGTTATACGACCGCTTGTTTTGCATGGTACAGGGCTCTCCTAGGATCTTCTGAACGAAATTAAGGAAGGAGCTCCTGACAAAACATTTACGGGGCAGGGGCGTTGTCCTGGATCCCCCATATGCATATTCACATTGATTGTTGTTGGTCCTGTCGAGAGTTGCATAGATGATGCAAGAGCAACAGAACAGACGTAGATCAATCAGGCACTCCCTCTTCTTGAAAAGGAGGAACTTAACAGCAGAGTTGCTATCACATAGGCAGCACAGGGGCGGCCGAGCGACTTCCAAAGTGGGGGGGGGGCACCAGCGAAAAAGGGTACTTTCTGGAAAAAAGGGCACCTACAAAGAGAAATCTCAAAGCGAAAATACACAATTTTGTTTAGACATTGGTATATACCACTACATTGATTTCTTGTTTGTTTCTCTTTATACATCATACAAGATATTGCATCATACTTTGCAGTTGGGTGTGAATGTCAGAATATTCATTTGCGAGCGAGCGAAGCGAGCGAGGATTTTTTTAATAGATTTGTGAGGTCTCAGTGCGAAAAATTACATCTTATAAACAGGCATGTAGCCAGGGGGCACGGGGCACGTGCCCCCAAATTTCCAAGATCGTACACACTTCCTCATAGACCCCTCACCAGGACGTCGATCACTTACATGTATGTGCCCCCCCAAACATCAAACTCTGGCTACGGCGCTGCTTATAAAGAGGAAAAAACCCAATCCTGATGGGGCTATAAGCACATTCTCATAACGGAAGATTGAAAAGACCTTTGATAAGTAAAATACTTAAAGGTATTACAAAGTTTTGGTATGGGGTCATGAATCTGGTTCAAATGAACATATTGGAAGCATATGCGATTTTACAATATTCAATGATTGTTGTCGCGGTTGAAATCGAGTCTAAAGTGATGAAATTGTAAATAAACTCTTTATGTTGTATAGCGCCCTCTCAAGACTGATATTACTTTAGCTCTAAAACAATGTTTCTTGACTACAATCGACCGATTTGCTATTCCCGTGTTGAAGTTATATATCGGAACTGCATATTCTGAGATTTTTATGGTCGCAGCTACCATGGAATGGCCTTAGGCGCTATTTGAAATATTTGAAATTTACCGGGAGCACCGGTAAATTCTGATTATTCAATTTGCTCGAAAGCAAAAGTGTTTTAGGGCCTAATATTTTGTGTGCTTATAATACATCCACAGGGGCATCCAAATATATCTAAAATTTAAAGAATTACAATCCGTCCAATTTCAAAATTTCCCAAAACTTTGCATTACCTTTAATATATCATCTATAAATGCGAGCGACCGTAGCGGGCGAACTTTGGGGGAAATTGCTCTTAGTCCCTTTAAATGAGAGGCAAGTTTAATGGTGAGAGGAAAAGGGGACCCTTATCGAAAGGGATAAGACACTTATTAGAAAAGAAAAGGAGCACATGTCAAAGTACAATGGGTAGTTATCAGAGGTGAAATGGGGCACTCCTTACACCTGAAAAGAGGCACTCATGAGAATGGGAAATGGGCATTTGTCTACGGAAAAGGGGCACCCATCAGATTTTGATAGGGCCATTTATAAGTGGTAAGAAGGGGCATTTATGAAAAGGGGATAGGTCTATTATTAGAAAGGAAAAGGGGCATGTATCATTGTTAAAAGGGAAATTATCAGAGGTGAAAAGCGGCACTTATCGCTTTTGAAAAGGGGCACTGACCAGATATGAGAAGGGGCAGTTATAATAAAGGAAAATGTGCATTTGTTGAAAGAAATGGGGCGCCGATCAGATTTTGATAGGGCATTTATCGGAGGTGAAAGGGGGCTTTTATGAGAAGGGGGAAGGAGCTCTTTTTTTAATGGGGGCACTTATCATAAGGAAAAGGGGCACAAATAAAAGATGCGCTTATCCGAGTTAAAAAGGGGTAGTTATTAAAAGGGGAAGGGGCACTTCTAACAAAGGAAAAGGATAAGTTGTGAAATTGAAAGGGGCACCTCTCTTTGAATAGGGCAATTATCAGAGGTGAATGGGGCACTTATTGAAAGTGAAATGGGGCACTTCTCGTACCTAAAAAGGGGCACTTACTAGAGATTAAAAAGGGCACTTATGAGAATGGGAAATGGACACTTATTACAAAGGAAAATGGGAACTTGTCGCGGGAAAAGGGGCACGTGTCAAAGTAAAAAGGGCACTTATCAGAGTTGAAAAGGGGAAGGGGCACTTTTACAAACTAATAGGGGCACTTTTCCTATGTATAAAGGGGCACTTCTTACAAAGTTAAAGGGGCACTTTTGGGGTACTTGAAAAAGTGGGGGGGCAATGTGCCCCCGTCCCCGGAGGGCCGCCTCTGGGGCAGCATACCGTGCATCTAATCAACCGGCGATTGAATACCCACCAGCTAAATCTGTACTACTACCTCTGTTCTATGAGAAGTCTGCTATGCCAGCCATGATCAAGCACGGGATGGATGACAATGAAACAAGTCAATGCCTTTTCTGCAAGCATCAGGCAAATGGGTAATCCATTTCTCGATGAGTTTGATGATAACAGTCGCATGGCAGAAAAGGCAAGCATCAGGCAAATGGGTAATCCATTTCTCGATGAGTTTGATGATAACAGTCGCATGGCCCTGGGAAGCGGGGGTGCTGGGGGTGCTGAAGCACCCCCTGCAAATTTTTTAGGTATGATATATTTAATGTATATCATTATGCTTCGTTTACGAAATTGTCACACAGCCGACAGCCACAAATGACGCTTTTTAAATATTTTTTTAAAATAATTTCTTTCACAAAATCCTATAACATGTATCCCTAGCTGACACGCGACCCAATAATACTCGCGACATAGCATACCATATATTTCTATGTAACAAGTCAAAAATGTATATAGCACACGTTAATAATTTTCTTTAATAATGTGGCATAGGGGAAATTCTACAACATTAATAAAATAATAATCGGCTCCGATCATAGTCAGCATGCTGCATACATAGCAAAAAAGTCTTAAATTTGTTTCCAGGTTCACAGACGGCCCAGCTGCTCCATAAGCCAAACGGACATGACTTTTGTAATTCAAGTGTATGCCCCAACCAGTGATTACAGTGATGAACAAGTAGAAAAATATTACGATCAAATAGATGAAATGCTAAAGCATTGTAAATCAACAGAAGTTGTTATCGTGATAGGTGATTGGAATGCTAAAGTCGCAGAAGGTATGGAAGGAACGATTGTTGGACAATATGGACTAGGCCATCGTAATGAACGGGGTGATCGACTTGTTCAGTTCTGTAAGGAATATGATCTAGTGATAACCAACACCTTTTACCAACAACATAAAAGAAGAACCTACACCTGGAAAAGCCCATGAGATTTAAAGAGAAATCAGATCGACTACATTTTAATAAAGAATAGGTTCAAAAAGTGTATCAAGCAGGTATAGACATGCCCAGGGGCTGACATAAATTCTGATCACAACCCGGTGATTGCAGAGGTCGAAATAAAGCTAAAGAATACACTCCCCAGAACAAAAAGAAACCCTCTTCCAGATGTCACAGCTCTAAATAAAACAGACATAGCAGAAAAATACCTTATGGAAGTTAAAAATAGGTATAATTGTCTAGTCTCAGAAGAAATAGAACAAACAAATAATGAAGTAAATGACGTTGAGAAACTAGAAGTGGAATGGAAATGCTTGAAAAAAAGCATTCAGCATGGAAATAAGACACTACCAACTAAAACGAAACCAGCAAAGCAACCATGGATGACAGAAAAGATGCTGAACTTGATGCAGGAAAGGCAAAAGCAACCCAGAAACTCCAAATCATACAGAGACATCAACAAGGAAATTGATAATGAATGCAAAAGAGCAAAAGAAGAATGGCTAACTAAAAAAATGTGTTAGAATTGAGCATTTCTCCAAGACAAACCAAACAAATGAAATGCACAGAGAAATCAAGCATTTTAAGAGGAAGACAAATAAGACAGCAAGCGGATGTATCAAGAACAAATATGGAACATCTTCCCTCTTTGAAAAGGAAGATATTAAACAAAGATGGGAAGAATATATTTAAGACCTATTTGATGATGACAGAGGTCCAGAACTTCCAATCACTGACAACGAGGGTCCAAGTATACTTGAATCAGAAGTTAAACAAGCTCTGCATTCACTGGGAGCTTCTAAATCTTAAGGCCCAGATGGGATAACACGGGAAGAACTTGTGGCCTTAAAATAATTTGGGATTGAACATTTGACTAGTATTTGCCAAATGATATACAATACAGGTCATATTCCTGAAGATCTGGAAAAGTCGATATTTGTGCCAATTCCAAAGAAGCCTAAGGCAAGTGTATGTGAACATTTCCGGACAATTAGCCTTATGAGCCATGTAACCAAGTTGCTCTTAAAGATCTTTCTCAACAGACAATGAAGTAGGAAAGGAACAGTTTGGTTTCAGACCTCAAAGTGGTACTAGAGAAGCCATATTTTGCATGAGAATGATGACAGAAAGGTATATTGCAGTAAACAAAGAAATATATGTGTGCTTTAATTATTGACTACTCTAAAGCATTTGACAAAATTCACAACGAAAAATTGTTTGAAAGCTTTCAAAAAATAAACCTGGATGGTAAAAACATACGTCTCATATCTAAACTTTACTGGGAGCAGACAGCTGCCACCAAAATTAACAATGAAATTACAGGTTACACAAAAATCAAAAGAGGAGTACGTCAGGGATGCGTAATGTCCCCATCTCTGTTCAACTTGTGCACAGAGTTGGTATTCAGGGAAATTTCAGATATAAAAGGTGTTAGTATTGGGGGTGTAAATATTAATAATGTTTACGTTATGCTGATGACACTGTACTTTGCGCAGAGAATGGAGCAGATTTATAACAAGTATTGGATATTGTAAAAGTCAAGAGTGAAGAGTTTGGTCTACGAATGAATGTCAAGAAAACTAAGTCTATGATATTTAGTAGAACAGAGAATAAGCGTAGAATCTGTTTGAAACTCGATGGACATATCATTGAGCAGGTCAGTAATTACATCTACTTAGGACAAAATATCACAGATGATGCCAGATGCGAAGCAGAAATAAAGAGAAGAATAGAAATTGCTCGGAATACATTTCTGGCAATGAAAGACTTATTCACAGATAGAAAGGTGAAATTTGCGCTTAGGTTAAGACTAGGACACTGTTATGTATGGTCTGTCCTATTGTATGGAGCAGAAATATGGACAATAAGCAAGGCCATGGAAATAGAATAACATCTTTTGAAATGTGGATTTACAGAAGAATGATGAAAATATCCTGGAAACGAAAGAAAACCAACAAAGAGTTATTGCACATGGCAGGGCGTAAACAAAATGCACTGGTAGGATTAGTAAAGGAGAGAAAAGTCAAATACTTTGGTCATGTTAAAAGGCACCAAAGTCTATTAAAGGATGTGTTGGAGGGAAGAGTGGAAGGAACTAGACCTAGAGGGAGACCCAGAATCAACTGGGAATAGAATGTCAAGAACTGGAGTGGACTAAAACTGCAAGAGTACACAAGAATGGCGGAAGATAGAGTGAAATGGAGAGATGTTGCAATCAACCTCCGAACCGGGAGAAGATAGATAGATAGAAGAAATGGTGAAGACAGTATGTTATTACATTATATCGGGTGGCCCCCCAAAAAATCGGAATACATGTAGTTGACTTTTTAGGACTTTGCTCTGATCAACAGTTGTCTTTTGTCACTTTGCTGGATAGAACAACTTTTCAACACCTTTTCAACATCAAGATCATTACATTAATTTTGGTTGAAATTTTTTTATTTTACGAGTAATTTCTTATGGACTGTCATTTTCGAGATTTGCCATTGATTTGTCATCGTGCTTCGAAACTCTGGAAATCGGGCAAATTCCGAAAATGACAGTCCATTAGAAATTACTCATGAAATAAAAAGTTCTCAACTAAATTTGATGATCTTGGTGTTATTATAATGGGGAAAAGGTGCTCTATCCACCAAAGTGATATGGTTTTAAAAAAAAGATGATTAGAGCTGAGTCCTGAAAAATCGACTGTATCGAGTGTTCGTTTTTTTGTGTGGGCCACCCGGTATAATGATGCATAATATCTGGGTTATTCGTTACCGTACACTCTTTCGAAGAGAATTGTTTATTAACTTTTTGTGTTCATCGTATAAATCTTCATGAAGGTTTCACACAATGAAACAGTATTGTTACCACACAAAAAAGGTTAATTGTGAGGAATATAATGACATAACCGAAGCATGTTTTACTATTTGTTTGTACATGTCAGGTGCTACTAAGTCATAAATGTTATGTTAACTGATACTTTGCTTATCTATTTCATTTATTTCCTCACAAATTACATGTATTAACTTTTCAGTACATACTTTTCACTGTTGAAACCTTCAGGACGATTTCTTCGATGAATCATAAAAAAAGAGTGGCATAAACAGAATTTCGCCTCGTCACGCAAAACGAGACAGAACTCTTCATTTACAAAATCAAATTAATATGATTTAAATTCAAGGAGCAACATCAATAGTAATCATTCCAGTTTAACATGATGCCAAATACAAATACTTGCTTTTTGAGCAAAGCCTTGTGAAAGTTCATATCATGTATATATATTTTGTTCTGCTTGTACCATATTTTAAATTAATACACAGACTGTATTACGTCTTTGATTTTTTTCTTGTAAGATCCAACTGAAGGGCTGAAGGGCAATATCCAGTGAAAAATTATTCCAAGCAGTGGGACCAAAAAAGTTGATATTATGAACTTACTTACATCAAAATGAATATTTCTTCTCCAGAACTAAACTACATTTCATATCATTGCTGGTCTTTAAAGTGTAAATGAATGCTCGAAGATGATTAAATGCCTACAAGAATACAAGATGTAATAAAAGGCCAATTAATCAACTCAGTAGTAGTAAGATATGGGAGAGATGCATCCACTTTCTTACTCTCTCGCAAACTTTTAACTCTCTGAGATTCACGCCATGAGCAATTGAGTTTGAATAATCAAAATATTGTGCATCAATCTATGACGTAACATCTTAAACATTTTGTTGAATTATAAATAAATTATACAGTGTTGTTTGAATGGAAAGATAAACACCTACACACTGAAACATCGCTGAAGTAAAATGTATCTTTCTGAATATTTGAGAATTGAGAACTTGATAAACTTTATTGTTACAAACGTTGTTCAGGCTCAGCCTCATAATACCCTGCCGCGCAGACAGATGATTATTATTTAGTGGCGAAAACTGATTGCTGTAATAAAGTTGAAGCTATGTTTAAGCTGTACTATTTCATAAAGGTCAGATAAGTTTTATTCATTGTGTTCCTGTCTTTTAGTGATTGTGAAGTGGTGATCACATTAAGCTAATAGATGTAGAAAAGATTAACTTTCTTAAATTGCCACAAGGAAACCATGGATAAATGGGATAATTCGGATATGTGCAAATTATAGTTAGACGATATTGGGCAGGAAGGTCAGCTTGCTACAACTCCTGTAAACTATTCAGGGGCGGATCTACGGGGGGGGGGGTAGTCGGGTTTAACCCCCCCCCTTGGGCTGCCCCAAAAAGAAGAAGAAAAAAAGAACGCACACTGCATGGAGAGAAACCTTTCAATTGCAAATATTGTGAGAAGATATTCAACTCATCTGGTAACTTAACCAAACACATGATAACTCTGGATATAACTGTGTATTAAACTGTTACTTGATTTAAAAAGACGTTATCATGCACTGCTTTTTATGGACTCCATTGTGTTAGTAGATGCCAGGAAAACATCACTTACGGACCGGGGGTTCAAAATAGCCCCTCCAAATCGCCTCGCCGCTACGTAGCTCGTGGACGATGCTCTGCATCGTCATTGGGTCAAACTGTTTAAACTGTTACTTGATTTAAAAAAGACGTTATCATGCACTGCTTTTTATGGTCTCCATTGTGTTAGTAGATGCCAGGAAAACATCACTTAAGGGGGTTCAAAATAGCCACACACAAAAATCGCCTCGCCGCTATGCAGCTCGTGGACGATGCTCTGCGTCGTCATTGGTGTTACTTGATTTAAAAAGACGTTATCATGCACTGCTTTTTATGGTCTCCATTGTGTTAGTAGATGCCAGGAAAATGCTCTGCATCGTCATTGGGTCAAACTGTTTAAACTGTTACTTGATTTAAATAGACGTTATTATGCACTGCTTTTAATGGTCTCCATCATTGTGTTAGTAGATGCCAGAAAAAACATCACTTACGGGGGTTCAAAATAGCACCCAAAAAAAAAATCGGCTTGCCGCTTTGCGGCTCGTGGATGATGCTCCGCATCGTCATCTGGTCAACCCCTTAGCAAAAAGCTAGATCCGCCCCTGCTATTTAATCTTCACAAAGATCAATCACTCAGACGAACATATTAGAACCAGACGGGAAAATGCACCTTGACATAATGACTTAGAAAAAGAAAGAAAGAAGGGGAAGAAAAAGAGGAAGAGGAAGGCCCAGTCCTGGTAAAGTTACAGGCGCTGTACACAGAAAGATGTATATGGGACTACGCGATCACATGCGCGATATCTATTTGTTCCCAATAGATATAATAATTTATCAAATATATAAATTTAATAGTAGGCGGTTTCCCGGCAAAATTTGTATCATCACGTATTAGTCAAAACATATTCTTTCACATGATTGGTAATGAGAGCTTCCATTTCATTTTTTGAGAGAGGGGCTGGTCTTTACCTTTAACCTGGTGATAAAGTATCCCCCATAAAAATAAGGTGACATTCAAGTCCTACTGTGAATTCCAAAAAGTGTTCATGATTATCTGAAAGATCAGACTTTGAGATTGGAGGCCGATACTAATTACTAGTCAGGTGGCTTAGTGAAATTATCGTTACTCGCCGGATAAAAACACCATTTTTGGTACAGGGCTTCCTTAGGACCTACTTAACAAGATTAGGCTAGGAGCCCCCGGCAAACAAATTCTATTTGAGGGTGTGGGGGCGGGGGCGTCTTTTTGGAGCCCCCAAATAAATTTAGAAGGTAATATAACATTGATTTGTTGTTGTACAAATGCCATTTTTGGGTACAGGGCTTCATGCATTAGGACCTGCTGAATGATGGTAGGATAGGAACCCCCGGAATAAGCCCCATGTTATATATAATGTAAGATCACACTGGTTTGTGGTTATACGACCGCCTGTTTTTCGTACAGGGCTCTCTTAGGACATACTGAACGATAATTAAAGGTAGGAGCCCCGGCAAATTTTGTTATAAGTGTATGGGGGCGGGGGCATCTGTTTTGAAAGAAAACTATACAATCGATTATAAACACATTTTTCTAATAATTTTGGTATACAATCTAGGTAACATAGATATTGGTCGATAACTTTTTAATGAATGACGGTCGTCTTTTTTAAAGACAGGAATAATCTTCGCAATTTTAAGTTTGCTTGGAAACGTACCAGTGGACAGTGATATATCAAATATGTAGACCAACGGTTTTACAATAGCATGAATGATCTGTTTGAGTACATTTCAACCTATAGGCTTGCTGAGGATGAATAGCCTATGTGATGCATTACTGATAAGTTGCTGAACTTGCTGGTCCCATTTAAGATAACTTTGGAGGATAACGCCAAGTAGTTTAATGGATGTCATAACTTCCAGTTCTGTACCTGCAATCTTCAGCTGCAGAGGAGATGGAGCTGTACGAAGAAAGGATTTCTACATTTTAGTTCCAATTAACCTCCTTCACCTCATCTGGATAATCTTCATATGCCTAATTTCTCTGCAATTAACTCAGAGAACACTCTAAAATCACAATAGTTTTGTGATATTATTTGTTTTGAAATACATTTTGGAAGGAATGTTTGCAATATGTGGAACATTTGATCACATTGGAGGATTTCATGCCCGGGTTAGTCCTCTGCACGCAAAAAGTCGACTAGTGGTGATTGGTTTTATTATGCATACTACTCAGAGACCATCCCCGCTTCAATATTTAAAGAAGAATATTAGATTCAAATATAAACACCCATGATCCGTACCTTCTATGCTGACTAAAACATATTACGATCCACAACATATTCGAAAACTGACCAAAAATATAGTAAACTATCTTTTGTATAGACATTACAATTTTGTGTAGAAAGTGAATAGGATTTTGGACTTTGATGATTTTTCAGCATATCAAATTATGTAGAACTTTGCTGGAATTATGAATATGTTATGTATGTCCTATCTGTGAAATTTAAACATTAGCAGTGTCCTAGTATTCAAATTATGCAAGGAAAATCGTTTACCTTCTAGACTTCACTGTCAGACACTATTGAGTGACTGACTGACATCTTGTTTTTTCTTTGGTAATAACATACATAAAATGAGCTGTAACAGGTGCATGAGCATTTGTCTGCATCGATACCCACTACTTGTAATGGCCAAAATTAAACTTATAGGGTGGTATTCTCTTAAGTTAAGCCGGGACTAAGTCCAGACTAAACAAGAATTTTAGTTCACACTTCTATGGAATGCTAGGTTTCATCTTCCTCCTTCAATATTCGTGACAAAGATAATCTACCAAAGACTTTATTGAAATTCAGTTCATACTCATATTATCTTTTTCTTCCCATTTCATTGTAAAATTAATTTTTTGGACACTTTTCATTGCAGGATTAAAATAATCTGTACAGGGAAAATGAGTTGGCAACAGGCACTCCATAAAAGTGTGAACTAGTTAAGCCGAGCTTAACTTAGTTCGCGCTATCGGAATACCACCCATTGAATCTTTGTGCAGCACAAAACGTACGACCATTCGGTAAAAGGGTCTGAAAATCAGACTTTTTATTTAGGTCGATTCGACAACTAATGGGCGTTATTTTCCTACTAAAAGCCATTTTCAAGCCCTTTCGTTTTGAGGATAGTTCTAAATAAGTATTGTCTTTCAAAATTATTTATGTGTATTTACAGATTGACGAATACATATTTGTATTTTTTTTCAAGTTAAATCATTCAACTGTAACCAAAAGACCGACCGTTGAATTTTAGATATTGATTTACTTTAAAATTAAGAGTCAGAGTCTTCTTCGTTATTTTGTTGTATCCTTGAATAATCTTGACAAGTAGCTTGTATGGATATATTAAATATATACCTAGGAAAATATACCTTGGAAGTAGGCATTGAAAGTTAAAAACTTATTTGCCTCTCGTTGACATTTGGATGAAGAATCCATATTTTGACACATGTTTAGTGGCGCTATACAGCGCCAATATTGAAGGTTAACTAAGGAGAAGAAGGATAAAAAGGGATGAAAGGAAAACACCTTTTAAAAATGACACCAGGAACTGTATCGAGATTATGAAACGGGCTTTTAAAAAAAAGGAATGAATAAAAGTAGGGGACAAAAACAAATTCATTATGACATTTTCTTTTTCAAATGATCGAGCTAACTAGAGCGGAAAAAAAGATAAACCATTGAACAAAAGATCTGTTCATGATGAGTTTTTTCACCTTACCTTGCTGTTGAGTTCTGATGAGCGAATACAAAATAAAGTTCGATCTAAAAGAAAGATCAGGAAATATGGCGAGATAACATGCGCGTGATTTAGCAGAGAATAAATGATTGCCTGGCCAAGGGGTATTTTGGTTCATGAATCTTTTAAAAAAACGGGAAATTCTATAGCACTTTTAAAAAGTGAAAGGAAAAGGAAACACGTTTGAAAGAGAAACGAGGAACTGTATCGAGGTTAAGAAATAGGTATTTTTTAAAAGGAAAGAATACAAGTAGGGAACATGATTTTTTTTTGTAAATATCGAGCTAACTAGGGCGGAAAAAAGATAAATCATTGAACAAAAGATCTTTTCATGAAGTGGTTTTTTCATCTTACCTCGCTGTTGAGTTCTGTTTAGCGAATACAAAAGAAAGTTCGCTCTAAAAGAAAGAACCCGGTAATGTGGCGGAATACCATGCGCGTTATTTAGCAGAGAAAGAATTAAAGGGGACAAGAACAAATAATTGTGACATGTTTTTTTCTAAAGATCGAGCTAACTAGAGCGGAGAAAAGATAATGATAAGTGTGTGATTTTAGAAGGGGTGAACAATTTAAACCTGTGTCATAAACTTGACACAATTGCTATTCTCTCTCTTATAAAAGCCTACTTTATTTTATTTTCACTTTCCAAAAAGCTATATAATTTCCCGCATTTTGAATATTAAGAATGCAAACACACACACACACACACGCAAACACACATATATATAATGTAATGTATATATATATATATATATATGTTTGAATATGCGATCAAAGAGCTATTACAACAGCTACTCTGTTTCTTTAGTGGTTTAGAAAATATTCCAATGCGCGCTGGCTCACCCCCTCAAAATGTATATCTCAGTTTAATACGCAACTGCAAGGGCCTGTTGGAGTTTGGGATTTTTCAAAAAAGGTGCGTTCCCTTCCAGCACTGTACTGATCCTAATCTTCTGTTACTCAAAGACTTCCATTCTCAACGCACGGAGCGCACGATTGGAAAGTATTTGATAATGGCGATAATAATAATAATAAAAATAATAATAATGAGAATAAAAATAATAATGTGATTAATAATAACGGTATTATTAAATTAACAAAAATGATAATAAACATCATGATAGTGATAATAATAGGCCCTGAAAAATTACCAATAACAATATCATCAGTAAGCCTATCATCTTATCTCTCCCTCGTCAAAAGTATGTGTGTTGAGGGGGTGGGGGCTATATATATGAATAAAACTTAATTTATGACATAGTGGCTTGATATCAGTTTGGCATTGGCAATACGAAAACAATGGCAAATGGTAAAAAGGGGAAATAGGGGGAGGGAAAGCATGAAAGAGAGAGGGAGAAGTCTAAGAGCCTAGTCTGCAAACATAAACTCTGTTTTGATACTTTTAGAAAGCCGTTCAAACTCTGAAATTCTTTATTTAATAAAGAGCAAGTTTTTGTTGTTATTTTATTTGACAACCATTCTGATATGATCTGTTTTTTTTCATACAGATATCAATTGTAATGTTTGTTTTTATTTACATCTGGTGGATTACCATTGAGCAATAAGGGGTGAGGTTTACTTGTCAAATGCATGAGATTTGCCTTTCTCCCTCGTTTTTTTTTAAACGATCCATAACAACCTACAGAGACTGTAAAATTGATATCAATCAGCTATTTAATTTTGATGTTACTAGGTGTTTAACTGGCATTGTTACTTTATTACATTGCAAAAAATGATAAGTTTAGATGTACTAAATGTACATCAAGGAACAGGCCCTAACTAGGATTTAGTAGGGGGTGCAGACATTATGTGATGTGGAAAATTTCGAAGGCACCAAGCGCCCGAGCGGAGGCGGGGGTGTGGGAGGGGGGGGGGGGTGTCCACCCTCCCATTGTAGAGATTTTGTGTGTGCAATTTTCTGTCTGAAAATCAAGTTTTATGTACAATTTCTAACACCAAAACGGTCTCACTTATAATTGCAGTGTCCTACCTATGTTGTTTGCTTTGTTTGTTTTTAGGAGCCCTCTTGTCGCTAGCGGGGGAGGAAGGGGTGCACATGCCCGGCCTCCCGCACCCCTCCCCCTTAGTCTCAGGTCTGAGGACAAAGGTTGCTTAACTTTTTCTTGGGACACTTGAATGTTTATTTAACATGTTTGTGTTTGAAATAGTAATAATATTATTCTGCATCAAAGATAAAATATTAATTTCTACTGTGGTACATAAAGGCATGAACTTTCTTTAGTACATAAAAATAAACTGTTTTTCCCAAGAAGGTGCACAATTGTATCACAATTTAAACAAACACATTAGCATGTTACCTGGACATCTCATCACCATGGCTTTTGTCAAACCATTTATCAATGATGCATGTAAAATAAAGATCAAAGAAATTGGGTGTATCCTGAGCGTGATTTATATAACTGATTTTGAGTCATATTTGCATCTACATGTTGTTGAAGTATAGATACAGTACATAAACTGGAAAATGTGGAGATGTGGAGAAATCAAATGGGAGCTTAATTGGAAGGAAGTAAGCAAGAGAGATTGGGAGAGGAGGAAAGGGAGAAGTTATCGAAATCGAGAGATGACTCGATAGCTTGAATATTAGTAAAGGAATGAATCCTTTCTAGAAAGATGTCTTGAGAGGAAGTAGAAGAGTTTTTTTTAAAATGGAGATTAGTGTAAGTATAAAGAAAATCGGATATAGACTGAATGAAAAAGTTATTAATTTGTGAAAATCGAGATCAATACATGTAATTAGATGGGGAAATGTTTAACTGGCATTTATGTGCGATGTCACACACTGCAAGGATAACTTCCATTTTAATTGTGCACAAAATTAATCGAAGTGTCGATTTTTCTAGATTTTAAATAATGAAACAGATATTTACTCACGGGGCTGGTTGGGGACACATTAACAAGTAAAATTAAAATTATATCGCCCAGAACAAATTAAGAACATATGGCGATGCCATCATAAGAGAGAAAATTGAATTATTTTATTTTGTGTAGACATCTTTTACAGTAATTCTCCCCCTTTTACTTTAACAGGTGCCATTTTCCTTTGTAAGAAGTGCCACTTCCCCTTCTAATAGGTGCCACTTTGCACCTCTGATATGTGCCCCTCGTATTTCTACACATTCCCCTTTTCCTTTCTAATAAGTGCTCCCTTTCTTTGTGATAAGTGCCCCCATAAGAACCTCTTATCTTTCTCATAAATGCCCCTTTTCATATCTGATAAATGCCCCTAATACATTCTAATAGGTGACCTTCACAAGTGCTCTTTTTCCTTTCTCAATAACATGCGCCCCTATAGACCGACTTAGAGCAACATTTTCATTAACTTTCCCCAAAAGCTAGCTTCTATATACAATTGGTATAATTATGTTACTTCTGAAATGTATTTTCAGTCTTTCATGGTTAGACTGTGCTTAAAACCCATCAGTATTTGTTTTGTTTTTCTCATTTTTTTTTTCCTTCTGCGACCTCACAAAATAGTATCTTGGACCATGTAAACAGGGAAACAAGTATTGAAACCATCCCTGGTAATATAATCACAATTATAAATCATGATAAAGTAGGGGAACATCTAAAAATGGTATATTTTCATTTTGATGTCTTCCCTTTGTAGGTGCCCCTTTTATTCCAGAAAGTGCCCCTTTTGTTCGTACCCCCCACCTTGGAAGAAGCTCCGCTGCCCTTGTTTGTGCTTAAGAAGACAAAGAAAACGCGTTTGGAAGATAAAGAAATATCTTACATAATAAACAGAGACGGCAGTATGATCTTCTAAATGAAAGGAGGCAATATTAGGACTAATTCAAACGGAATGTAGTATTTAGATGTACCTTTTATTTTATCTAGCTTTGATTCAACTCATACAACCGAATTGTACTCGATTATCGAGTCATTATTTGAACACAGCACAATATTCCGAGCAGTTAGTTCCGAGAAGACATCAAACAAAAATATTGGTATTTATTCTGCTTTTGCAGTTGAATATAAGAGCAGAAATCAGCACAGCGAGCGTGAACATACACACTCACACACACACACATCACACACGTACACACAACACCCATCGACTAAACCTTTTCAGTACATTAGGGACTTTTAGATTTGCACGACGAGAACGTAGACTGCTACGTGGACATCCTTTTAAGGCAATGTGACGTCATTGTAAGGCACTGGCAGTGCACGGCAGTGTGCCTTAAAAGGACGTCACATTGCCTTAAAAGGATGTCCACGTAGCAGTCCACGTTCTCGTCGTGCAAATCTAAAAGTCCCTATTATCATTGTCAGTAGTACATGTACTGCTGGTTTTGAGTTTCTTGTATTCCGTATTTAACTTCCTTATTTATCGAGAGAGAGAGAGAGGGGGCAGGAGGAAAGATGTCGAACAGGAGATACAAATGGTGAAACATTAAGAGAGGGTTACAGAGACAATTATAAATATGCAATGTATATTCACTCTCACACACCCACACACACTTACAAATGATCTTCTTCGCTACTTGAATTTATAGTGTCATTGAGTCTTAAGTGAAGGATCAGACTGACCCAAATTCGTCAACAAACGGTGGCATCATTGCTTCCAAACGCTGTGGATGTTGGGAAGGTGGACATACTTCAGATTTGTCATAAAAGGCTACGTACTTTTGAGGTCACATGGAATGTAGACAATCAATGTTTTCATTTTTGTATAGAAAGTTATGGATACGACAATGCGTAAATAAAAAGAATAATTTAAATTACTCCTGTTTGTATTCAAAATACTCAATAATCAAGCTCCACAATATTTAGATACACGTTTGAATTTATATACACCTGCCAGGGCGTTGAGGTCAGCCAGTGATCCTCTCCGTCTCACATATTCAGTTACCCGCACATTAGCCGGGGATAGGACTTTTACTGTTTCTGCTTCAAAATACTGGAATGATTTACCACTTACAATTAGACAGTCTCCATCAGTTATTACCTTCAGAAAGGCCTTAAAAACACATCTTTTTTGCAGTTTGTAGTTATAAGTTTTTCTTATTATATGTATTTATGTAATTTTCATTTTTATTCAATGTAAGCGCTTTGGGCCTTATGGGAAAAGCGCGGTATAAATAATAATAATAATAATAATAATATATATATATATAAGGCGTGAGATTGGCATAAATATGATTGACAAAAAAGTGGACCCGTAATTACAAAATTGGTAAATCAATAAGAAGTGTAAAGTTGTAGAGACACTAACCCCTCATTTCCCGTTTTTTCACACGAAGATGAAAGTTCGTGTGTAACCGTTTGGTAAAAAAGACGAGTTGCCCAATATAGATGTTGAAGTACAATATCAGTGTTTAACCTAGATAATGGGGTGGGTCCATCTAACCCCTACCACATTAAGATCAATTTGATGGTTATTCAGCAGGAGCCACAGAGTGTTTTTTTTTTTTTTTTTTTTAACTTAGTTTGATTTGTGTTCCATGTTTTTATCCCGTTTAAGAGGGGAAAAAAATAGAGAATGAAGAGAAATGAAGGTGAATTTTCAGGATATAAAGAAAAGAAACAAAAAAAGGAAACAATGCAGAGGGGTATAAAAAATGGTGAGCGCTATGTGTTTGTTTGTATTGGGAGAGGGGATCATCCTCTTCCAATCTAAGTCCATTCTCGTAAAAAACGAAGAATAAAAAGCAAGAGAATTTGGAAAAAACAGAAATGTATAGAATATTTTCATGTATTCCCGAAACACCCTTTTTTGCGGAGTGTCAAGCCTCCCATTCACACTACGTGCTAATCACCTACATCTACATCTATAAAAGTGCCCCCTCCCTCACACATGCTTACCCTTACATAAAGCTGGAAATTATAGTATATTGTACACTATCCCAATTGTTAAAATTTGTTGGTTTAAACGTGATGCATTCCCCGCTTTTCAGCGCCACCAAGCTACCTATTCTCTCAAATCAGATCTTTTGAAATAACAAAAATTGAACTTGAAATAAAATGTATGATACTTTTTTTTCTTCAAATTGCAATAGTTGTCGTCGTTGTTGTAAACCACATATTGATAACACTGTGACATATCATGCGAGCTCCTCTCCAATTTATTCTGTACAGACAATTTTATTAACTTCCATTTTCTTACTTATTAATGACGGAATAGATTTGTTTCATACTTATTTGCAATAACTATACTTTGGGTCAATGTATGATTGAACAATTTTTTGGGGGGAAAATATACATTTTTTAACTTTTTGTTTAAAGTACAGGGCGAGTGAGAGGGGAGCTCGCAGGATACATCACAGAGTCGTCAATTTGTGTTTGATTGATTGCATCTTTCAAAAAATAAATGATTTTCTTATTCTATTTCGGTTTTTGCTCAAATTCCATTGACCTGTTTCTCACATAATTCTACTTCTCTTATAACCAACGTAATATCAAAGGGGAATTTCCCTTTGATTCGCTCGTAATTCACTTCAGCACAGTTGATTTTTATTTATTCCGGTTCATTACACTTTTGCATTCACAGGCCAGGCAGCTAGCTAGGTATATTTCCGACAATACTTACTTTCACAATTTATGATCACACATATATTCAAATCAAATAGAGTTTTGGATAAATGACAAATGATCACAGTTCCTTTGCTTTAGAACTTGAATAAACTCGGAACCCCCAAAACAACGCACCAACTGCTTTTGTTTTCATTTACTACCATTTTGTCTTCAAGTTTAGGTTTATTTTGTATTGCAGTGCTAATACAATATGATATGATTATCAATCGGGAAAAGATACGCTGTATTAGAGTAAGGTTTGATAGAAACCGTTCCCTACTCTGTAGTGTTCTAGTAGCTCGGCAGGCTAATCCCAAAATATTGTATATTTTGCTCTTTTGTCAGAGTAAAAAGTTTAAGATTTTAGGGTCGCTATAGTTGTCATGTTATTTATGTTGTGAAACTTGTGAACGTTGGCAAGATGAACATATTTTTGCCAGCGTTAGAAAGTATAGCTGGCAAATGTTGTTTATACGGCAATAAGTGAGAGCAAAAAGGAACAACCTAAAGTTGTAATACTTCTTTGTATGTTAATATCTCAAATGTTAGTATTAAGTGCAATAATGTAACATATAACAATAAATGCTCTCAACTCAACAAATTTGTATATTTGAGAAGAGATGCTTTTGTCTTTAAAGGAAATAACTGTCTTTTATGACAGTGATTAAATGCCATTCACTCTGTCCACAATAATGCGAAACAGTATTCTTTTAACTGATGAATAATGTAGTTCGAGTGCATGCATGAATGTCAGTTGCTATGTTCTTTCTCCTTCCCTCTTCCCTTCTCCCTCCTTTCACCTGAAGCTTTTGTTTTTAGGTGTGTATCTCTCCCTTCTCTACCACTTTTTCTTACTTCTCTCCTTTCTTCTACACTGTATCTCTAATGTGCATGTACCAGACCTCATGCATGCCCTCTTACATTTTTCTTAGTAATTTTCAACATCACAGGGTGTACATATCTAGCTTGCATTGTCGAATGTTGATGACTAGTTTGTCTTTTTTACCAGGTTCTTGATAGCCTGTACTCTACCTCATCTCTTCCCTCCCGGAGCTCTTCGTTTTATGTCACCTTCTCTTTCTCCCTCACTTTTCCTCTCTGTTCTACTTCATGCGACTCCTCTCTCTCTCATTTGTTCTTTTCTCTGTTTTTCCCTCATACTCCTTCTCCGGGAGAGAAGGGGTGAATGTTCAGAGCACTTAATTCATCTTTTTTCATGCATTCTGTGCATTGTCGAGATTCAATTTTTAATGCCAGTTTACAAGTCTACATGTCGGTTCTGTTACATGTATTTATATTATTGCTGTTATTATTATTGTTGTATTTTCTTTGTATCCTTGAATGTATTTATATATCGTCTATGTTGCTGTTTATGTATGTCACTCGCCAGTGGAGGACAAATTTCTGTATTTTTTAAAACAGACAATAAATTATCTTGAATCTTGAATCTTGAATCTTGTATAATATTGTGTTAGTGATAGTTGAGATAGCAATAGTTTTTTTTTCTTCAGAGTTTTGCACTTTTATAGTTTCTCTGGGTTTTTTTTAACCCCGGGCTAAGTTAGGGTTAGGGTAAGACGTTAGATTTATACGATTAATTTTCAAGAAGTTTAAAATGTCAGATGAACATTCAAAGATTGTTACCTATACATTTCTCGTGGTATATTTTTTATTTAACAAAACAAGAATTGTGAATATATCGTGAAATAAAAACCGGCTTTTCGCGTTAGTAGCTCGACAGGCTAACCCCAATATATTATATACATGTGTTACCGCTTTCTTTTGTTAGAGTGACAGTTTTAGATATGATGGTTGCTATGGGTGAAATGTTATTTATTTTGTGAACATTTGTAGAATGAATTTAATCGTTCCCCTTACACACATTAAGCTTACAACCCGATGTTTTGCTAGCGATTGAAAACCACCTGGACCAGACGGATCCTCTCCTGTTATGTTAAAATTGGCAGATAGAGCAATTGTCCTATTCTGATTGGATTGTTTAATATGAGAATACGGTCCGGGACTGTCCCGCATAAATGGAAACTGGCTCATGTCATTCACTCTGCACAAATGTGGGTAACGACGTTCGATCGCAAACTATAGACATATTTCAATAACCTGTATTCTTTGCAAAATGTTGGAAAGGCTCATTGTTAAAAGATAACCCGAATTTTCCCTTCAAAATAAGATGATTCCCGACAGCCAGCCTGGATTTGTTCCCAAACGCTCATGCACCACACAAGCTTCGGTGCTATCTTTACACATTGCAAAACGTTTTAAATCGAATTTCACCTTCCCGCGTTGATGCAATATTTTTAGATGGGGTTAAGACGTTTGCCAAGGTTAACCATTCACCATAAATGAAGACACTCATTTGGCGTATGTGGAAATATGTTAAAATGGATTAGTTCATTTATTATAGATCAGGATCAATGTGTCCTCTTTGAAGGGGCCAAGTCTGATTGGCGTCCAGAAAACTCATATGTGGCTCAAGGAAGTGTTATTGGCCGCCCGGCCCTATTCGATTTATTTACTGCTGATTTACCAAACGTTATTTCCCCTCTCTCAGCCTTACCTCAATATGCAAAAGATACAGTATTGTATCGCCCGATTAACAAAGCGAGTGATGAAGAAAAACTCCAATCTGATCTCAACGCACTTGTCAGATGGTGTAATACTTTGAAGTGTAAAGTTATGCATGTGTCTAGGTCAAGAAAGGCTATTTATTACTGATGTATATGTTGTAAATGATCAAGCTCTTTAGGTGGTTAAATCCTATGAATATCTATATTATGTATTATTTTGGTCTCGTAACCGGGTTCCGGGTTCAAAACCAAGTCATTGCGCTATAATCCCTTTGGTAAGGCATTAATCCTCTTTACCAAGTCCCTCGGAGAGGACTTAAAGCCGTATGTCCCTGGTTAATTACTTACAAGCATACACATGCTTCCTTAGAAGTCAGGTGTAAAAACCCAACCCTGTACAATGTACTGGCATATTACATGCTCTCTGATGTTATATTGAATGAAAAAAAGTATGTGATTAAAAAGAAAATTACATTAAAGACGTGTCTCCTGTTATATACAGTATTCCCTCGTCGTCCAGATTACTGGTCCTAAATAACATAGCCTGCGCATGAGGTTTATACCCACATTCGAGATGATTGGTTTGTAGCTTCGCCGAATCTCAACACGATTCGTCCAATCAACGTTCGTCTGCTGTGGTAGCCCCGCCCTATATTGGTTCTAAGTCGCCAAACAACAAGCGTGCGGTGAGTGGTGGTAGATTGGTTAGGTGATTAGTGTCAGTTTGAAGTCAGCATACCTCGGGCTTGGACTTGTATTCTTTGCAACGCTCCCTTATCCTCAATTTAAGACGAACTGGTTGTTAACTGACATTGTACTTCTGTACAAGGTAAGACCCCTTACCTGCTTGATATTATAACGCTGTAGATTCAAGGAGTGGCTGTATGTTTTAAGTACAGCGGCCCTTTTTATATAATGAAGTAAAGAGTATATCATTTTATTATTATCTACTTATTACTTAAGCCTTATTTAGTCAGGTTAGGCTCTGGTACAAGAAAATTCTTCCTAAACAAATTTATCATATAAATACAAAAATGACAAGGTATACTATTCTTAATGTACTAATATATATTTGTATATCAACTCCTTTAATCAAACAAATGATTAATAATTCGATACTGAATTACGTTTATTTAATTTCATAACAAGGTTTTGATGAATCTCGTTAACATACGTTACCATATTCTGAACTTTAAATTAAACCACGGTTTGAGTGTAACCCCCAAATCAGCCCTTCAAACCTGCGTTTTATAAATCAGTTCAGTGCGGTTTAACTTCAACTCTAAGTCGAAGTCGGGTTTTAACTTTCTACACCATTTAGACTGTACCTAGCTAGTTGATGTTTAATTCCGGTTTGACTGGTATTCCGAAATTGTTTGCGATGGCGATGGTGAAAATCTGCTGGCACCAGATTTAGAGAGAGGTTAATTTACTTCATACAGAGGAAAATTCGGTAGCATATTGAAGGGTGTATTGAAGGTAGTTTTCTAGATATATATGTAGTTTCAATTCAAATCACAGTGAAGTTTTTACAAACTTTACGTGTTTTGATAGAGAGTTCGAAAATTGAATTTCATTGAAATGAAGAAAAGAGTTCCCGATTTGTCCGTGTCTTTTGGGATAAACAAAGCTACACTGACATTTCTTGAAAAGCTTGCGAAAAGGCCTTTTGACGAACTAGAAAACATAGTTGGTTATCCAATGATCCACATCATTGATAAATACGCTTTTTCAAGTCTACTCTTCCGATCCGGACATGTGTCCTTGGGCATGAGCAGTCAATAAATCTTACAATCTTATTTTTGAATATTCCAAATTATCTTTTTTTCTGATCCACCTATCCTAAACTGCTGTACCAATCAGTATAAACATTTTCAAATAGACGTTTTATTAAAATGAAACATAATATACGCCTTTACTTCACATTCATGTATGTAAAAAAAAACATCTTTACAAAAACTTAAGCATGCATTTTCTTTTGTTTCTAGTAAAATTAAGATGAGAAATCACTTGTTGAATCCATTCCTAGATATTATGATTCATTTTTTGGTATTTCAGGCTTCCATCATGTAACACCAGTGACCTGTATAACACTGTTAATGAATAATATTGCTCAATGTCAGTAGTAATGTTTTTCCTGTATGTAAAGATTCTTCTGATATTGCTGAAGATTTTTTCAATAAGGTAACTTAGATTATCGAGAGCACTGTTCAAACTAAATCTAATCCATCAAGTGTATCCTCAAATACATATAAACCTGACTCTATCTTCGCTCAGTTTGATCCTGTGAGTGAACTTGTCTTCATCAAATTTACGATTTTGAAATGTCCTTCCACATCCTGATTTTTGAGATCACATGCCAACTTGACTGGTTATAGGAGACATTGTAAAGATTCTTCTGATATTGCTGAAGATTTTTTCGATAAGGTACCTTAGATTATCGAGAGCACTGTTCAAACTAAATCTAATCCATCAAGTGTATCCTCAAATACATATAAACCTGACTCTATCTTCGTTCAGTTTGATCCTGTGAGTGAACTTGTCTTCATCAAATTTACGATTTTGAAATGTCCTTCCACATCCTGATTTTTGAGATCACATGCCAACTTGACTGGTTATAGGAGACATTTGTCATTTGTACTTCTAGTACTGTTATGCATTCTGAAAGTATTATTGTTTACTGGTGTGTTTCCAGAGGCACTAAGGTATTTTGCTATCACTCCGTTGAAAAAATCTTCTCAGGAGAGAGATGATTTGATTACTTATATAGGTACTTATATGTTTCTAATATACAATTTCTGGAAAAATTCATTAAATAGGCTAGTTCTAAGCAGGTATCCTAATTTGTCAACCACATTGATTTGCTTGATCCTATGCAGTCCGCACATGAGTCGCACATATTTACTAAGACTGCACTTATTCGTCTGTAGAATGACAAACTGTGTGCCATTGGAAACAGACAAGCTGTCTTCTCATGAATACTTGAACTTTTGTCTGCCTTTGACCTGGTGGACCATGCAACTCTCTCACGTAGGCTGGCCAATCGCCTTTTTCTACGCTATAATTTACTCTCCTGGTTCAAGTCGGACCTTTAACAACAGGTCGTCGAGTAAGGTCCATGTTAAGGGATTATTTTCACCAGACGTCCCGTATATAATGGGATTGTCCCGTATGTCGACCATTTGTCTGCGTCCCGTATCGAACTTCCGCGGGACGCAGTTCTTCCCGTATTTGCTTAATAATGAATGATGGAAAAATGGAGAATATCTAAGTTATAAGCCAAACTATAGACCTGCAATGCTGCACGAACAAGAAGAGAAGATTCCCAATTTTTTGCTCGCTTGCTTCAGTCGCTCGATATTAATGTTTCCAAAAATGGAAATGAATAGGATATCATTACACAGAGAGAACATTATTTCTTAATCATGAAATAGGTTTCAAAGTGCGATTGAGTATGACATTTTTTATCATAAGCTACCAAAGTTGGGTACCCTTTTTCATACGCACTGTATTGAGGGGAGCTTCTTTTTAACCCATGGCTGCTTCCTGAAACGCTTTACAACTGTTAAACTAATGTTAACTTTAATGCTGATGTCTACTCTTAAATTTGATATGCCTTATTGCAGTGTCTCAAATCTGATGATGAATAAAATGTGGATGACTTTGAAAAATCAGTTTATTAATACTGTACATCATATATGCCAGTCTCTCCTCACCCCATAGAGCTATGAAAACTTACAAATTAAATAGATTACACCATTTTCTGTTCAGGTAGGAGTCTGTGGAATTGCCTCTGGTTGGAGGAAGGACGCCCTCCAGCATGGGGTCTATACTAAAGCTAGTTGCAGCAATCGCTGTGATAGTGATTGGTGTTCAAACAGTCAGAGTATCAGGTAAGATCACCAACCCGATCTCCCCCTACTTACTGCTAGCCACAGTTGGCCAGGCTAGGCGTGCGGATTCGTGGATCACGTCATCTTCGGCGTACAGCAGGTAGGGGATTGAGATCGCGATATTTAATTTAAAAAACGGCCAGATTATGGGCGGGGGGGGGGGGGCATAAGCTACGCAATTAGCCTTTTCAGTTTATTATATATATATATATATATATATATATATATATAAACAGTTAACGAAGAAATGATGTGAAATTGATTTGTCACATTTTACATTTTTTTGATAATGTGACACATCAAAACTTACGTCTAAAAGTATACAATAATGGCCCTAATTCAACCAGTCCACCTTTCATTCTTGGGTTAAACAAAAAAAAAAAAGAAGCAAAGATTGAGTTGTTAACTCTGTATATATATAAACAGTGTGTTTATATAAATATATATATCTAAATGTTTAAAAATAATTTTTAAAATTGTCAACAATTTCAGTTCAGTTTCAGCTTATTGTTTCGTATTTCACATATATTACCTATTTTGCAATAATTTCGCAAAGTCAATGGTCATAATAATTGTGGATTCTATTAACAGAGACAAAACAAAAAGTGGGTACCTCATTTCAATTTGTTCGAAAGGATTAAATTAAAATACTGAACAAAGAAGAAGAGTGAAATATGGAGGGGCCTACGGTGAAAGCTATGCTTCTGATTTATAGGCCCCGAAGGGTAGTTAATTTTATAATTGTCTTTAAAAATAGAGGGAACGGGCTATTAATGTCAATCGTAGTAATATAATTCGTATTTCCAAAAAAAAAGGGCAATGCTAGAGTCACTTTAATTATAAATGTAACAGACTTACATCATCTAAATAAATTTGCACTACCTGTACCGACCTGCATTACCTGTAGGTTTTGGAAACAAATACAAAAGCAACAAAATCAGAAATATAACAATTATGTACTCACGTTAAACTGACGGGATCGAAATGTCAGTCGTTTGGTGTTTCAAATAAACCATTATAAGCAGAGGGCCATAGTCAGAAAAGAGTGTTTTGCTTGCCACTACCACACAAACTAAGCACACCTTGTTTATTCGAAAGATCAGAATACACAATATTTCAGAGGTGTTTTTGGTTTAATTTGTAGCGAACACCCCTTAATCGGAGGGGGCGTCCAAAAAAGCGGCCCTTTTGACGAAAAATAGTATTTTGTCAATAATATTTTAAGAAGAGCTTGAACCACTTTGATTTTGGTGTCATATGAAAGAAAATTAAATTATCTACATTTTGATACCAATTTCACTAAAAAAAAAACATGATTTTTTTTTTTGGTGATTTAATTTTTCTCGAAATAATGATTTTTTTCAAAAACCGTTATTTTCCATATATAAAAAATGGAAAGGTGCCCTTTTTCGTAACTTTTCAGGAAATCGCCTATGTACATGGACAATATCCTGTGCAAACGAAAGGCTTATATCTGTTTTTAATGAAAAGTTATAGCAACCCAAAGTTATTGATTTGATTTCCACAAAAACGAAATTTTTGCGCATATGTGTATTGAATGTATGCATATACGTGTATTAGTGTAGTGAGGACGTGTTTGGTGTGTTTACATCGAATTTTTAAGATAACCTTTAAGTTAAACCTCTAATCACCATGCATTAGGTGTCCAAAGATGGATGTGATGTTTCAGGAAATGTGGGCATTGCCAGTTGCCCCCCTCCCAACCCCGCCCCTTCCAGCCGCTTGTCTTAATCTTGCCCTTGACCAAGACAAGTTTAATTTAGTGCATCAACATGAATATAATATATAATCAACATTTGGTTTCGTTTGATGGTTTATTTTGCCTGACTACTAAAAAAAGATGTGTATGCTTGTAAGCAACCAGGGTACCGACAGTCGTAAGTCCTCTCCGAGAAATTTAGGATTAATGCCTTGCCAAAGGGCACTAGCGAATTCACTTGGTGTCGCCTCCTCACTCCTGGATAAGAAGTGAACAAATCTCCTGGCTTTGATCATATGCTCTATAGCGTCACAATAATATTTTGGATGGGGGCTGATGCGAACATAGTTTGTTGACAAGATATTGGCATTATCCTGGCTGTCCAGAACGCCGGCCAAAAAGGGGGGTAGTGGCACATACATGGATAGATCCTGTATATCTACTTTATCTAGACTTGCTATGATGCACACCATGTTATAACATTAACAGCAATTTGAAGGATACTTGGAGAATGAAGGGGATGCTGAGAACGTTTTGTTTTTTATTTATTTTTTATTCAGAAAATCAAATTGCTCATCTTAATCAGCCAATGAAGACCCTGCATATAGGCCTATCATGATTATGGGAACGGATGTGGGGATTTTTTTCCAAAAGAGTTATGATGCACAATATTTTCAAAAATATATATCAAAAATACATGTAGGTCGGGGAAAGATTCCTTTCCCACATCATGAATAGTCTAAGATTTTAACCAACAAGACATGGTTATAATGCAAAGAAATTCTTAATTTTGAAGAAAATGATGGATAAATGAAGCTTATATGCATGTATTTTGGGGGTAAGTGTGGAACAAATCTTGGAATTATTGAGTGCCTAGATATGGTAAAGTGTACATCCTGGTACATCCTGGAGGGTTTAAGAACGAGTCAACCTACCCCCGCCACCCCAAATCGTAAGAAAAATTGAGATTAAAAACTACCAAAGTATAATTAGAATACAAAATAGTTCTGCCAATGACAAATGTGTCATTTTTGGTAGAAAAACAGATACACGTATCCTAAGGAAACATCAGTAGGGGAAGATTAGCCGTGGGGAGTTTGGGGAATTTCCGCTACGAGCAGCTCTGTATTGTCAGGCGGATCAAGGTCCAGTCGATTTGTGGTCTGAGGGCCACTTGATATGTGCATCTTATATATTCAGTGGGCTGGTCGCATAAAACTTTAAAAATCAATTATCAGTCCCAGTCCGCCCTTGGAAACATCAATTGAGTTTTGTGTCAAAGACATGATGTAGAAAAATAAAGAGGCCTGTCTCGATGTTGTAGTCCTGTTGTTATCTGGCTATTCGATCTTTCGACAAAGCTGTAATACTTTTAATTGCTTTAGGACATAGTGGATAGGCATCGATTTGTTTTTCTATTTCATTTTACCTCATTGAAATGGCATCCAAAGATATATACAAGAGTCATTTTGATTGTGAAGTTGTGGTTGTGTGATCAGAAGTCGTCCAAATTTAGAAAGAAAGGCGAGTTAATGCATTTTCATATTGTCACTACTTTCTGCTTAGGTGAATCCAAGGTGAATAATGAAATTAATACTAAAAATCTAGGGGCAAAACACTGGTTTTGAACCCCTCCTTTTCAGAACCACAAGAAGGCCTGAGTTCCCGTGCTGGAAAAATTCAGAAATGAAAATGGGAAATTCATTCCCCACGCCCACCCCATTTGGAGCAATACGCTCAGCTTTCGGAGTTATGAATCTTCATTAATTTTAAGAGTAACGAACACAATGGTATAAGAAATTTGGGTGTTCATAATTCTTTTCCCTCAGAAAAATGAACCTTTTCAAATACGAGTACCCCAGGCCACGCCCCAAATTGGTTGACAAATAGCCAGTATGACATTTTTTGTCTTTGAGATGACATGCTGAGTTTGCAAGACAAAATGCAAATCTAACCATTGTGGGTGCGAACAACTTGTTATTTAAACTCTATACACGGGCAAAAGAAGTACTGGGATTTGGTTTGGAACATTAATTTTGGCAATATTTGCACCTCTTTTGTGCGCCTTCGATCGATGTCCCTTGCAACCAGACAGATGCACGACTCATGGAATACTAGATCTATATGATAATTATCACAGTAAAGCCCTTATCACATTAAATTTTGATTGGAAGGCCCTTTTCACTTTTAAAATAAAACTATTACTTATTTAAAACAATTTATATACACATTGCTTTTTGTACATATTTTATGAAACAAATAAATATCAATGCAATAAACTGTTTTTTAATGGTTGTAAGATAAGAAATGTTTTCCACCAAATATGGTGAGGTCAGCGTAAAGGTCGGCGTAGTGATCGTCTGAACGATAGTCGTGTTAGCTACGCCGACCTTTACGCCGACCTTTACGCCGACCGATTTACTCCTGGATTTATCCAGGAGTAACGCGCTAAAACGAGCGTAAGTTGACCGTGTGGATGCTCTCACTTGGTACTCGGAGTATCTGTGACCGTCGAAAATGAAAATTAGATTTCGCGCGGTTTAGATGAGGAAGGTGGGTTGAGGTCAACTAGTGCGGACGCCACCACTTCCAGGGTCGGATCCAAGGGGCGTGGGGCGCACACCCCCCCTTTTACCTCCCCCCCCCCAAATAATAATTCACATAAATGTTCAGTTTATATATTCAAAAATACCTCAGAATGTACCAAATAGAGCATCTTAAGGTTCAACATTTTCCGGGGCCCCGGACCCCGCACCGTAAAGGCTTAGCGCTCGCAATTTCGTACATTTCACGCCCCCACACTTTTGGAAATCCTAGATCCGCCCTGACTTTCGGAAGTTACGCTGAGTAGGACAGGTTTGGTGGAAGGTCGTGTTAACTTAATCGTGGCAAGTTGGTCCCAGTAAGAGGGTATGAACAACTAATGGTGTAAGTCCAATATTTATGGGATATTTACTGCTGCAGGGATTAACTTACGCCGACTAGGACATGGCTATTACATAATTGGAAGAGCCTGATAGTAAGAAATTGCAATGCATATTGTATTCGAATAAAGTGTCGAATGCCAAATGCTTTAACAATCTGATTTCCTTCTTTCCACATTGAATTTTACACTACTAGATCACGCTTCAGTAATTCGTTATACTGAATGGCCCGAATTCACAAAGGAGGTTTGTCGCCAAATCTAGGTTTATGTGCGTCATATGACTCGTTTCGACGCGTTTCAGACTCAGGTTTGTCTGAACCTTGGTCTGAAACGCATCAAAACGCGTCATATGACACACATAAACCTAGGTTTGTCGACAAACCTCCTTTGTGATTTCGGGCCAAAGTGTCGGATGTTTAATTGTGTTGTAAATGCTTCGCATGAAATTCTTGCTTCTAATGTCAACTTTCCAATTTTGGACTTGGGCATAGACCATGAAATTAATACACCTGTCGAAAGCCTTGTTCATGAAAAAATGTAATCAACTGCAGTGCATGCTCCCGATGTTGTCTCGCTTAAGATATTTGCACAAATTTAAATTAGCCACATTGAGACTACTCTGTTATTCTTTGTCGATAAGGTGAAGCACCTTCGAATTTTATCATTTCTTCCTTCTTTCTCAAATTAGAAGTAATGATAGTATAGATGATTATATAGCGCAAATCACAATTAAGTCTCTAAGCGCTATGGAAATAGAAGAAAATCAAGAAGTGAGTACAGAAGAAATGAAATAATAAGAACATAATAGCATGATAATTATCCAAACTGGAAACTACCTGACAGTGTATAACACATTGTATTGTATAAGGAATGGTACGAAATTACATTTGAAAAAGGTAAGACTTTAACAGAGGCTTAAATAGATCAAGAGAAGAACATTCTTTGATATTACTAGGAAGTTTGTTCCATAGTTGAGGGACTGCATGTTGAAATGCTCTATGCCCATATGATATTGTAGATACCATAAGGGGGACAAACAACTGTCTGGAACTAGAACGAAGCTGCCTAATTGGGTGATACTCATTGAGAAGCTGTTGTAAGTAGAGAGGAGCCAATTCATGCTGACATTTGAATGCTATTACAAGAAGTATGTACCTGGCAAGTTTCGAAACCGGCATACGTATTGTTCTTTTCATGCCAAGAGTTGCAACGTGTTCTTTCAGGGTTATCTTTTTCCACGAAAAGTGATTCAGAGTCAGTTTTACTAGCCTGTGTGCACAAATTTATTATCAGATAGCTACATAAAAGGTTCACCCATAAACTCATTTTATATTAATTATGATAGGCGTACAATTGTCATAATATTGTCGTTCGTTATGTTGTATGCATTTTCCATTCACCTTCCACCCTCATTCCATCTCTTCCTCAACCTCATATTTCCATTTTCATCTTGAATGTTTTTTTTTCTCGGTAAGGGAAGTCGGAGTCCTGAATAGAATTGTTTTAACTATGTTCTATACTTTTATTTTTTTTAATATGGCCTCATCAAATACTTTTCCATTTCATCCTTATGGGATGACGATTTTATCTCCGCGCAATCTACTATTATACATCTGCAGTGCGACGATAACTCTAATACAATAGAGCACACGCATGCGGACCAATATGAACTAAATGCTATAAGTCAATATGCGAACAAACTCCTGAATATTTATACCATATTGATGCCGATGATACTACTACAGAACCACAAACTAGCAAATATTACACAATAAACCAATTTACTGAAAATATTATTCCAGAGCAACAAAAAGCACTCTCCTGCTTTCACCTAAACATCCAAAGCTTAAGTCAAATTTAGACCAATTTAAGAACTTAGTCGAAAATATATCTTCACCCCTATCTATAATTGTCCTAAGCATGGGTGTCGATCCCGGGGGTGGGGGTGGGGGATATATCCCCATCCCCTGTTACACCCACAAATGTAATAACGCCCACAAATGTAACAACGCCCACAAATGTAATAACACTTTACCCACAAATGTAATAACACCCACAAATGTAATAACACTTTACCCACAAATGTAATAATTTCACCCACAAATGTAATAACCACTTTACCCACAAATGTAATAATTTTGGTAAGTGGTTGTTACACCCACAAATGTAATAACGCCCACAAATGTAACAACGCCCACAAATGTAATAACACTTTACCCACAAATGTAATAACACCCACAAATGTAATAACACTTTACCCACAAATGTAATAATTTCACCCACAAATGTAATAACCACTTTACCCACAAATGTAATAATTTTGAATCACCCACAAATGTAATAATGACTTTACCCACAAATGTAATAAATTTGAAGGGATATTTTGTCGAATTTGTTCAAAACTAAAACCCTGTAATAAAGCATGGGTATAGCGCGCAGTCTTTACTCCAGACCCGGTTATTTCAAAATTAAAAAACAGACCCCATAATCATTTTCCTGTGGAATAACATAACAATCGAGCGTAGTCTTTCCTCCAGACCCGGACATTTCAAAAATAAAAAAACAATAAAAAACAAAACAAAAATTCAAATCTAAGACCCAACAATCCTCCAAATTAAGACCCGGTAATAAAGTATGGGATTAGAGCGTAGTCTTTACTTCAGACTCGGTTATTTAAAAAAAAATCTTCAAACTAAGACCTCCCCATCCTTTTCCTGTGGAATAACATGGGTATAGAGCGTAGTCTTTCCTCCAGACCCGGTTATTTCAAAAGAAAAAGAAATTTAAACAAATCTTCGAAACTAAGTCCCACCATTTTATTCCTCTTTTTTTTTCATTTAAAAATAAATTACATTATAACATATGTGGATACAACACGTCACAAATAAATGATGGGTCGGCGGTCACACGAACTGACAAATCAGTCAAAATGGTCCATATATATAACACACAGTTCTATTCTAACGCCCACAAATATCCTGGAATTCAATGTTCGTAGAAAAAAAGTAATCGAATAAGTGACCTTAAATGTATTTAAATATTGTATATATTATATCATTTTTTTTTAAATGACCGGGTCTGGAAGAACAACTATGCTCTAAACCCATGCTTTATTACAGGATCTTAGTTTGGAAGATGGTGGGTCTTAATTTTAAAGTTTTTGTTTTTGTTTTGTTTTGTTTTTGAAATAACCGAGTCTAGAGGAAAGACTACGTTCAATACTCATGTTATTCCACATGAATAAGATGATGGGGTCTTAGTTTTGAAGATTAAAAAAATTAAACGGGTCTGGAGTAAAGACTACGCTCTAAACCCATGCTTTATTACTGGGTCTTAATTTGGAAGATGGAGGGTCTTAGTTTAAAAGGTTTTTGTTTTGTTTTGTTTTATTTTTGAAATAACCGGGTGATGAGTAAAGACAACGCTCTAAACCCATGCTTTATTACCGGGTCTTAGTTTGGAGGATTGTTGGGTCTTAGATTTGAATTTTTTGTTTTGTTTTTTATTGTTTTTTTATTTTTGAAATGACCGGGTCTGGAGGAAAGACTACGTTCAATACTCATGTTATTCCACATGACTAAGATGATGGGGTCTTAGTTTTGAAGATTTAAAAAAATAAACGGGTCTGGAGTAAAGACTACGCTCTAAACCCATGCTTTATTACAGGGTCTTAATTTGGAAGATGGAGGGTCTTAGTTTAAAAGGTTTTTGTTTTGTTTTGTTTTATTTTTGAAATAACCGGGTGATGAGTAAAGACAACGCTCTAAACCCATGCTTTATTACAGGGTCTTAGTTTGGAGGATTGTTGGGTCTTAGATTTGAATTTTTGTTTTGTTTTTTATTGTTTTTTATTTTTGAAATGACCGGGTCTGGAGGAAAGACTACGTTCAATACTCATGTTATTCCACATGACTAAGATGATGGGGTCTTAGTTTTGAAGATTTAAAAAAATAAACGGGTCTGGAGTAAAGACTACGCTCTAAACCCATGCTTTATTACCGGGTCTTAATTTGGAAGATGGAGGGTCTTAGTTTAAAAGGTTTTTGTTTTGTTTTGTTTTATTTTTGAAATAACCGGGTGTGGAGTAAAGACAACGCTCTAAACCCATGCTTTATTACAGGGTCTTAGTTTGGAGGATTGTTGGGTCTTAGATTTGATTTTTTTGGTTTTGTTTTTTATTGTTTTTATTTTTGAAATGACCGGGTCTGGAGGAAAGACTACGCTCGATTGTCATGTTATTCCACAGGAAAAGGATTATGGGGTCTTAGTTTTGAAGATTTTTAAATTTTTGAAATAACCGGGTCTGGAGTAAAGACTGCGCGCTATACCCATGCTTTATTACAGGGTTTTAGTTTTGAACAAATTCGACAAAATATCCCTTCAAATTTATTACATTTGTGGGTAAAGTCATTATTACATTTGTGGGTGATTCAAAATTATTACATTTGTGGGTGAATTTATTACATTTGTGGGTAAAGTGTTATTACATTTGTGGGTGTTATTACATTTGTGGGTAAAGTGTTATTACATTTGTGGGCGTTGTTACATTTGTGGGCGTTATTACATTTGTGGGTGTAACACCCCCCCCCCCAATATTTCAGGTGGGGGGATGGCCTGTACAATCATCCCCAATAATTCACCATCAAAAAAAAAAAAAATGAAGAGAAAAATTAATGATGAGAGCCCGATGAGAGTAGTTAATGGTTATTACTCGCAAGATGACCATCAATATACACATTTATCTCATTTTCATAATACATACATATATAAATAGAAAACGAAGTAAATGAGACAACCGTATATGAGACAAGAATAAATTGAATTCTCGCTCATACGGCTTCATCAGGAATTGATGAATTTATTCAATTTATTCAATCAACAGCATCATAGAAATGCAGTGCGCCAAATGCAAAGCCGCAGCGTTAAAAGCAACGAGCTAAATGTTAAGCGCGAAGCGCAAAAGTGCAAAAAAAGTAGAGAGTGGAGAGAGAGATAATGAGAGACAGAGAGGATAATAACCCAGGTAGCAAGCCCATGTGGGACCCACATGGGTCCCATATTCTCTGAAACATGGCCCCATATGGAAAACCATCTGGGGCCCTAAGGCATCTGCACCCAAGAAGCATATGGGACCCATATGGGTAAACCCATATAAGACAGATGGGACCCAGATGGGACCCATACCAAACTGGGCCCAAATGGGTATGCCCAGCTTAATCCCATCTGGTACCCATATTGGTTAACCCAGATATATCCCATGTGGGTTAACCCAGATTTTCCCCATGTGTTACCCATATGGGCATATTCATATTCTACCCATATGTGTACGCCCAGCTCATTCCCATCTGGAACCCATAAGGGCTGGCCCAGATAGATCCCATATGGGTTACTAAATATTGGCCCCATATGGGATACATATATGGGTTCCATTTAATAGCCCAGATGGCACAAGTGACCCAGATCATCCCGATATGGGCCCCATATGGGCTTGCTACCTGGGAAAAAGGGAAAAGGGGAAGAAACGGGCAGAAGAAAAAAGGAAGAAAGACAAGAGAAAGAGGGACATACATATTCCAGCATTTCATGTGAATGAGCGATGAAAAAAGAGGTTGACTTTAAAGTAACCTACAATGAAATATTGCTCATGTTTATTTCTTACAATGTCAAAATTACTTTACGGGATCCCCCTCCCTAAAAAGCTTAGGCATGGGTGATGGTAGGTATGAGGTTAATGCATGATCAGGAATTAGTTGAGTGGATGGAAAAGAAGTGAGAAATAAGCTGAAAGAAACATGGAAAATTGCCATGGAATGATGGAAGGCAATGTGAGACAGGCCCAACATGTTCTAAAACAAGTAATAATATTCAAGAATAGTTATGATTTCTTTCACCTAGGAGTTCTTCAAAAACTAATTAAAAACGGGTAAATAATCAATGCAACATTGTTGACAGGGCTTAAAAGGAAAGTGAAAAGAAAAACAATAAACAAAAAACACCCTTCCAATAATCGGGCACCTTCTAAGACTGGTTATAGTTTTTGAAGAAAAAAATAGTGCTCTGGTCAGGGCCTTAGGGGAATTTAGAGCGTATCTGGTATGATAAGTATATCTGGGTGAAGAAGAAGATAATGGAAGTTTGTTGTTTGGTAGTTGGAACGTAAGTTTTATATTATGTTTTTAAGAAACAGACAGTTTGTATGAGATCAGGAGTGGAAATTTTCTGTCATTTTGAGAACCAAATTTTGCATCAGTGATATTCTGTTTCATTGAATTGAGTTTCCCGCAGAGAGGATTCAGTTGGTTTAATTAAAGAAGGAAGAGAGTCAAATGAAGAACCAAAAGCAATATGTTTTTCATTTACTAATGAGAACTATGTTTTTTGAGATCTCCTTACACAGAATATTGGAATGGGTTTTTCACGATGAATGTTGTTTGGAGACATCAATATTCATAAAATGTATGTTTCTATCACCAGGAAATAAAGAATTTTCTGTCTACATGAACCTTTCCTGGTTGCTTATTAATGCATTTGCCCACTGGTAACATAATACTTTCACAAGTTGATATTCCTCACCATTGGATTTTTTTTTGGTAATGTCTAAATTTCGTTAAAAAATACGATATCAGTCTGGTATGCCTACACCGCAGGCAAGAGTCAGGACTAACATTTAGCATGCTATTAATTTTATTACCACTCTTATATTCTCTGATATTCTCTGAAATGTTATCTTTATTGAGGGTGACTTGAAAAATTTAATAACTTGGAAGGGAGGGGGTGCAACCTGCCACACGCTCCTACCTCTTGGTTGCTGTGATCCATTACCGAAAATATTTTGGCACCTATCTTCCCCCCCCCCCCAACCACGGATACAAGTCGACACCCCTGGTCCTAAGTGAAACATGGCTTCGCGATGAACCTTACCCAATTTATAACTTGCCTGGCTATAACTTTATTTCAAATAATCGAAAAGAAAAATTCGGAGGTGGTGTTGTGTTATATGTCCCTTCAAATATTAACTACTATTCTATATCACAACTGAATCTCATTTCAAACTCAATTGAAAGTATATTTATTGAAATTACGATAGAAGGCAAATGTGTGATCGTTGGATTCATTTACCGTCCACCAAATTCCCCGCAGAATGATTTTATATCCTCTCTTAGAATATTATTATCATCATGATCAGAATATATGAGAAACAAATCTTGCATAATAATGGGTGATTTCAACATAAAACTCCTAAGAGTAGATGAAGATTTATTCTGTCACGATTCCTAGACACTATGTTTACACACTCATTCATTCCTTTAATTAACAAACCTACACGCATCACGAATTCTTCAGCAACACTTATAGAAAACATATTTTCAAATCATCAAACCTATGCTTCTACGGGTATAATTTTGACCGACATCAGCGACCACTGCCGATATTCTCGTTCACACCTTTCCCCAAGGGCAAGGATAACTTTCAGGAATTGGCGTTGGAACGTCGAAAACTTACAGAGGATGATTTGAACAAATTTAAACAAAATTTAAGTTTTAAAGACTGGTCGCATGTTACCAACTGTGAAAACACAAATCATTTGAAAGATTTCTTCTAACTTTAATTTCACAATTTAACACAGATATACCAATACAACGTCAGTCAGAAAATAATAATTACAACAAAACTCCTCGTAAACCTTGGATAACAACTCACTGCTACGTTGCATCAACAGAAAAACCCGATTATTCTATAAATACAAAAATAGTAAATCAACTTCCAGTGTGCAAAGTACACAAATTATAAAACTAGATTGACTAGTATTTTGCGTTCTACAAATAAGGAATATGTTTGTAACCAGTTTGAAACTCATAAGAAGGATCTTAAAAATACATGGAAACTGATAAACTTTGCATTGAATAAGAACCCTGCGAAAACAAAATTACAGGAATTTCGCTCGCAAGACAATACAACTCAAGACCCACTTCAAATGGCCGAATATCTGAATGATTATTTTGGAGGAGTTGGTCCAACTTTTGCTGGAGCTATTAAACCCCTAAAAAACTTCCACTCTTTTCTTCAAAATCCAAATCCAAAATCCATATTTTTCATCCCAGTGCAAGAAACAGAGATAATTGACATAGTAAACAATCTACCACTTAAAAAGAGTCCTGGCTATGATGGAATTACGAACAGTATTTTGAATCATGTAATCTTAGAAATTGTAATCCCATTAACTCACATTTTTAGCTTAAGGGTTATAAATGGTGTCATTCCCTCAGATATGAAGAAAGCAAAGATTATACCCATATACAAAAAAGGAGATACACATGACTGCGGAACTACAGACCAATATCCCTATTAACAACATTTTCCAAAATCTTAGAACAAATTATTTATACGCGCACCATTAAGTTTTTAACAGAATGTGACTTACTTTCTGACTCTCAGTTCGGTTTTCACAAAAAACATACAACAACTCACGCAATGTTATCTTTTCAATTATCATCATCATCGTGCTCATGTTCTTTATCGTCATCCTCATTGACTTTAAAAGAACTTGAATACAGGCCATCACATAAGTCTTCACAATTATAAATGGCTTGTTACAGGTACCTGTACCATGGACTCGGATTGCCAGAACGGAGAAACCTGTGATACGAATGCGATGTGCATCTGTGCACCTGGGTACACTGGAATACCTTGTGATAATGGTAAGATTTCTTCAAACCTCCTACCTTTCAACTCAGGCTTCGCATCTCCATTCGATCACCAATGAAAAGTCACAATGTTAATTTAGTTCAATGGCCTTTATTAGTTGATTCCCAGCGACGAACTGACGAACAAACTTTGATTTAAGAATTATTTTATCTTCCAAAAAAACATAAGTGTAAATCAAGCTGCAGTGTCGAACAAAAAACGAGAATGTTGAAAACTGTAAGTCTCCCTTACCTGTTATCCGTCAAATAATCCGAAACAGCTCAATGAATGTCAATGACGTCAGCAGAGCATTTTAACTTTGGCCTGACGTTATGTTCATATCTATAAAAAAAAAAAAACGGGACGACGACTCGTGTTGAAACTTAGAACTATACAGTGCGTCCCAGAAAAAACGAAACCGAGAATTATTGATGTTTTATCATAACTTAATCACAATCATAATTAATAAATGACACATATTTGTAAAGCTTAGAGTCTCCTCTTTCATTTGATGCAACTGATATGATGCATATTTCACGCATGAGTGATTAAAATCAATTTGAAGAGAGGAAACCAAAAAGTCATTTGGCGGACGGTATCTGAATTTCAAAGAGAAAATCACATTTCTAGAAAGTTCAGTTTCTGCCTTTTCACATGACACCTCAGTCAGGAAAAATGAGCAAGGAATAAAAAAAGTTCTGTTTGTTTAAAATGACGCTTGCATTTCCATAATTTGATTAAACGAAGTCATTTTCACTGGATGCCTGCCGTAGCAACAAGCAGATTTGACAAAAGACTTAACTCCGTTTCGTTGACAATCAGCCATGCATGAAGTCTTTCGTCTATGTTTGATCGTCAACGAAACGGAGTTAAGTCTTTTGTCAATTCTGCTTGTTGCTACGGCAGGCAGCCAGTGAAAATAATTTCGCTTCATCAAATTATGGAAATGCAAGCATCACTTTAAACAAACAGAAATTTGATATTCCTTGCTCATTTTTCCTGATTGAGGTGTCATGTGAAAGGGCAGAAACTGAACTATCTAGAAATGTGATTTTCTCTTTGAAATTCAGATACCGTCCGCCAAATGACTTTTTGGTTCCCTCTCTTCGGATTAATTTTAATCTCTCATGCGTGAAATATGCATCATATTAGTTTCATTAAATGAAAGAGGAGACTCTAAGCTTTACTAATATGTGTCATTTATTAATTATAATTGTGATTAAGTTATGATAAAACATCGATATTTCTCGGTTTTGTTTTTTCTGGGACGCACTGTACAGTAAACTTGGTATAATGACATTATCGTTATTTATGATCACCATCATGACCATCGCCATAGTCGTTATCAATACAGTAATATCACACAACGAAATATTTAGCATTGTTGAGGAGAATCTTTGAGGTTTTTCTTACTTGAGAGTCAACAGAAGTGAAACTGTGAAAGTAGAGACAAACAGTTCGAGGGTGTTTCACATTCTGCTTCAGTGTTGAGAGAAACTACACCTCTTTTGATTTCGAGTAGACAAATGAAACATGGGATTGCATGGTCATTTAAAAAGAGGAGATTTGATATTGTGATTCCCACAACGATCTCTATTAATAATGATCTGTTTTAGCATACGTTAAGACTGACATATTTCATTGTGATCATAGCGATTCCACTTTGGCGCTAAGGTGTCTAGAAAGTCATACCATGTATAGGTAATTTCGGCGTCCATTTTCACATTCATTTCAACCTAAAATGAAAAATCACTTGCTTTACTCATCTTTATGTTCTGTCAGGGGCACATTAAGATTTGTGAGCCAATGATATTTTTCAAGAAAATGGTTTCATTCAAAGGCCACAATTTTTGAAAAAGATTCGAACATTGAATAGATATTCAGTTCATTTACTTCATTAGATTGATCGATTAATAGTTTTACAAATGAAAAAACTCTTTCCTCCACTATCATTAATCTAATTTAAGATACCAGTTTTGACTTGATTTTCCTGTTATCCGTCAAATAAAGATAAATCTGTCAAAATGTAAATTAGTTTGATCATCATTTTTGTACGACTCATTGTCTTTGGAACTCAATTTGCACAGATATCGACAATTGTTCTCCCGATCCATGTATGGGTAGAGGAACTTGTACTGATGGAGTTGACGCCTTTACGTGCGTCTGTGATGCTGGCTACGCTGGGAGTACGTGTGAAACAAGTAAGTTATACATTCTAAACAGATTACATATACCTACATACATGCATTTTTTTAATGTAAAGCAATATCCAATAAAATCGTCACTCGTTGCTCATCAAGAAAGTATAGATAAAGAGCAAACAAGGAAACAAAAATAAAAACGAAATATTTAGTCATTGTTGAGAAAAATCTTTGAGGTTTTTCTTACTTGAGAGTCAACAGAAGTGAAAGTAGAGACAAACAGTTTGAGGGTGCTTCACATCTGCTTCAGTATTGAGAGAAACTACACCTCTTTTTATTTCGAGTAGACAAATGAAACATGGGATTGCATGGTCATTTAAAAAGAGGAGATTTGATATTGTGATTCCCATAACGATCTCTATTGATTAAGATCTGTTTTAGGATACATTAAGACTGACATATTTCATTGTGGTCATAGCGATTCCACTTTGGCGCTAAGGTGTCTAGAAACTCATACCATGTATAGGTAATTTCTGCGTCCATTTTCACATTCATTTCAACCTAAAATGAAAAATCACTTGCTTTACGATCTTTTGTTTTGTCAGCCAATGATGTTTTTCAAGATACTGCTGATCAACATCGAATAAACAGTACCTTTTATTCAAATTTTAAATATCATTTTCCATCTGAAATTATATTTTCTTGCTCAGTCTTAGCTTTGAAATTGTTTATTTTTAACTCTCGAATGATTTAATGTTTATATCATGTCTCATGTTTGTACTCACAGAGGTAAATCCTTGTGGGGATGAACCATGTCTGAATGGAGGAACATGTACCAACCTGATAGAGACATACACTTGCACCTGTGGGGGATCCTTCATGGGCAGGAACTGTGAAATAGGTAAGTGCGATCAAACGGCAAACTATTGCACACATTGAAATGATTGTTTCTCGGTGCTTTCCAGAATTCCAATATTCCTATTGACATTTGTGTTTTCTTGGTTGTTTTGCATAATTATAAATTAGTAACAATGCAGTAACAATTTGGACTTAATAGTTTGTTTCATTTTATCGTCCATTTGGAGAGGTCGTAGCTACTCATTCAAATCGTTCAATTGAGTGAGCTGTGCAGATGCACCTCTACCGAGTGAGTCAAAAAAAAGTTTACACCTAGAAAATTGATAATTACTTTAAATATCATCTATGAACAGTAAATTATTAAACATCTTATGAAAGAGTGTTTTATCCCAAATCATTTGGTATCATTTTTGTGTGGTTTGTGTTCACGCTTGGATGAACAGGTGGCATTGTTTGCGAGAGTGCAAAAATCGACTTGCGCCAAAGTGATGCCTACAGCATGTATTATGTTGGGATTAGTGGAGTGAGAGAATGAATTGAATGTATCAAATGAAATGCATTGCATATGCTTTTTGCAGAAGCAAAGTCACACACGCACACAAACACGCGCACAAATGTTCTTTGATATTTGATATTCGATATTTGATATGTGTGGCATGATTAATTTTGTTAGGAATGTTATTTGGATCTGCAAAAACCGATTTAATACCCAAATCCCAATTGTTTTATTTAAACATCAGATAAGCAACTTTGGCGCAAGTCGATTTTTGCACTCCCGCAAACAATGCCTCCTGTTCATCCAAGCGTGAACACATACCACACAAAAATGATACCAAATGATTTGGGATAAAACACTCTTTCATAAGATGTTTAATAATTTACTGTTCATAGATGATATTTAAAGTAATTATCAATTTTCTAGGTGTAAACTTTTTTTTGACTCACTCGGTATAGTGGGTTTTCATCCTTCTCAGAAATCCAGCAGGCTCTTTCATTCCATAGGGTGTACACTTAGTTATTTTATGTACGCCTACATTTAACAACCTATTTCAGGGGCAGAGCATGTAAAAACTACTCGTAATTCAATATACCAAAAGCCAATTAGAACTTATGATTTTAAAACACGTTATCTATAACAAATTCTAAAATTCTATGACAATTTTGCTCTCAGCCCATCAAAAGCTACGATTTTAGTAGCATATATATAAGAGTTATTATCCCCTCGCCGACAAAGTCGGAGGGGATATAGTAACGCCGCAGTTTTCCGTCCTTCCGTCCATCCGTCCGTAACTAATCTGGTTTCCGTTCGATAACTTTAATAATGTTTGACGGATTTTAATGAAATTTGATATGAAGGTACATGGTATCGAAACAATGTATGTAGGTCAAAGGTCAAAGTTCATAGCTCATTAACTATGCGAAAAAAAGCTAATTATTCGAAAATTTGGTTTCCGTTCGATAACTTTAATAATGTTTGACGGATTTCAATAATGTAAGTAATGTTGTGGAGTATGGACTTCAAGGGTCAAAGGTCACAGCTCATTAAATATGCAAAAATTGGTAAATATAGGCCATTATTGTACCCGGTGAGGGGATGCTACGCATTGCGTTGATTTGTTGTAACTTGTTATTGATAGCAAGTTTTATGAAACAGGGCCCAGATCTCCATGATGTACTGAAAATTAATTCCCCTGCCCTCTTTAATTTGTGTTTAAAGAGTATGGAATCTGCTACACATCTAGTGATCCTCACTACACATCTGGTGATCCTCACTACAGGACATTCGATGACCTCAGGTACAACTACCAGGGCAGTTGTTCCTACATTCTCACCCAGGATTGCTCCACTGCTGACCCTCTCTTCAAAGTGATCGTCTCAAATACATATGATGTGACAGTCATCCTGAATCAAACGGTGTGTACTCGTGTCATGTTGTCGTCGTGGGTCTTTGCATTATGATCCTCCATTTGTTGTAGGTTAAATGGTTTGTATAAATATTAATTTGGAGTAGTTTCTTTTCAGGCAAGCTGTGGCAGAGTTTAAACTTTACATACACAATTTTACATTAAAGGAGAACTAACCCCAAATAATAACTTTAATTGATCTGAGAGATGTATTGCATTCTTGCCCATCGATCTACAAGATCCCCCACCAAAGTGTATGAGAAAGTACAGTTTCTCAGCAAGACATGGGCATCGCCATTTTCTTGATTGCATGACGTACTATGCGGAGTCGTTTATCAACTAAATGTATGCAAATGTATGGATGCTTCCTTCCCAGGTGTTTGTGGTGTTCAAGCATTTCGTTCACCTGCTATTATCCTTTGTAATCCAATAGTCCATTTTCGTAATGTATTCAAATTGAATGCATCCATCTTTGTCAAGTGCCTAACAACACGTAATGTATGCAATGTGCATTCTGACTATTGAAATACTATTCATTGTAACAGGTGAATGTAATAGTTTGCCACTAGGCACTTGACAATATAGGCTGCATTAAATTTGAATACATTACGAAAATGGCCTATTGCCAGAACGCAAATTGCATGAATAAGTTGGTGCTGTTCTGGGGTGAAGGTTTCACATGAATGAAATAGATTTTTCAACCGCTATATTTAAGTACTTTTAAATAAATTAGTTACAATTGTTACCCTATTATATCGTTTACACCGAATGTAATTTTTGCCTTCTCGGCTATGATTTTCCGTCATTGAAATGTAAAGGTTTTCTTATTGAATTAAAAAGTCTTTCCAATTAAAGCTTGGTGCATGATACATGTACAACTCCGCCTGGTATGTCACATTTTCAAGAAAATGGCTGCGCCCATATTATGCTAAAAGGCATTACATCATGCCAAGAAATCTTAATTTATATATCTCTTGTACACGTTCGTAAGATTTATTGTACATCAAAAGGCAGGAATTCATCTCGTTTTTTTTAAATACCTACACTTATTCTTTTGGGTTAGTTCTCCTACAAGATATTATTATCTAAATACATGTACATTATTTCTTCCTATTCCTAGTGCAGACCAAGCGGATACGACCAAGTAATTGGCATATAAATAGTGCTTTTTTCCGAAACAGTGTTCAATTCGCTCCACTGCATGGTAATATTTTTTGAAATGAAGTGTATCTCCTCTGTATGCACATTTCTATGACCTACTGCTTAAGATGAGGGAAAAAATAAGTGAATCCTGTATTAAATATCATGCAAAGCCTCTGGACTGTTTTCTCTCCACCATGATTTGACTGAGGAGAATGGTCCTGAATGGTTCTTGACTCGCCCCAAGCTTGACGATGAAGTGACTACCCTATTGAAGATCATGGGACATTAGTTTGATTACAATCCGTGCTTTTACTCTAAATGTAAATTGGTTTTCAGGAGATACACTTAGGTCCCAGCATTGGTGTAAACGTGGATGGTGTTATTGTCAATCTCCCATCTGAAAGACCTGGCATCAGGATTTCTGTTAGTGACATCTATGTGGTAAGTCAACCACCAGTGGAATTATGTTTACCCTTATTCAACTTCAAAGTTTGATCTCTCTCTCTATCTCTTTCTTTCTTTCTGCTGAGTCTTGTGCATTATTTGTGCTCTTACCCCTATGCGGTATTTTCTTCCAACCTTTTTTTCCAGATATGTTAATGGTAATTCGATTTTCTTTAAGAATATGGAAAGTATCGATTATTTGATATCATATTATCAGTTGCAGCTGTATAGTGAAATTTAAAGAATGGATAACAAAATTTAAGTTTATAATTTGCAAGTGATAATTTCATTTCCTATATAGGATGCCTATTTTCACTTGATAACAATATTGAGTTGATGACCTGAGAGTTGCCCGCATGACACACAATTGCTGTTGGCTTCATTTCGTCAGAGATACAGGGTTAGGAAAAAGGTTCTGATTGCATTTTATGTTAGATTCAGCGTTAGGCTTAGAATTAGTAATAGTTTGGGGTCCAAGGTTGAAGTTTGAAATTCGGTTTGCATAAGAAATTGACCATGGAGAAATAGTCTCAGGAGCATGTGTCGTAGAACCATTAAAACAAATTTTGTTCAATATCACATTACAGCAAGTAGTAGCAGATGTTGGCCTCTATATGCGATGGGATGGTAGCAGCAGAGTGGAGGTCAAAGTGACATCTGACTTCAAGAACAATACCTGTGGTCTATGTGGAAACTACAATGGAATCGGTACCCAGGAGGATGAGTTTTTTACACCAACAGGAAATTCGGTAAGTGAATGGATGCTTCCATAGTTGCCACACAATATGTGCACGTAAAAATCTAGAAAGAAAACGAAAAATTTGAACTGATATTATCTCAGATTACAGTTTCCTTTCTTGCTCTCCTTATGACTTTTTGTATTATTTTATGTAGGAGCTGTATTGCAGATACTGAATCCCGTTATGAGGATACACAAAGGAATTCCCTTTTCCATTAGAGTGGACTATAGTAATTTTCCTTTTACTACTGCCCCTGTTTTATCGAATGATTATTAACAGGGCCTTCTCACATTTTCCACACAGGTTTTATATGTGATTTCAATATCTTGATGTATTGCTTCATGAGAGTATGTTCTCATTATGGAGACTCTATTCAGTCTATTGTAATATCTTAACATTTAATAGTCTATAAACTTGTAGTTGTCTTTCAATATTGGTGTTTTTCTGAAAAAAATGTAACCCTTGGTTTCCATTGAGGCAGCATTTGGGATTATCTAGGAAGCTCCTTGATAAATGTTCCATAGTCTCTGATATTTTTTTTAATTAAATATGTTTATATATATATATATATATATATATATATATTTTCCACTATAGGTGTCCAATGAGACGGCATTTGGGAACAGCTGGGAAGCTTACAATGATCCAAATTGTGTGCCACAAGGAGATGAAACCAATCCTTGCTTGAGTGCTACAGAGTCTGTGGTTCTCGCAGCCCTAAGCAAGTGTGATATCATCCAAAGTGATGCAGGTACGAGAGTAAAAAAATTGTCTGCTAAGAACCACAATGTTGTAAATAGATAGAGTTTATCATGGAGTTAATGCCCTTTTGGCACTCAAAAGATGAAGTATGGATGCATTTTGCAATATTTAGACTTTCTATACCCAACGGTGCTAATGATTTTTTGTAAAAAACAAAACAAAACACAAAACAAGACAAATAATGATTTGTGAGAAACAAGGATACAGATGTAGCAAAGATTGTAGCATTTTATTGTAATTGTGATTGTGATTACATAGTTGGATAAAATGCTGTAAACAAGAAAGAACCGTAATTCAGCCAGGTTTTTTACGTTGTTGCAGGGCAGGTCCAAGCTATTTGGATTGTGACGTACGGGACATTCAGAGACTTTAAACAAGAAATAACAACAGATGAAATTATTTATATGGCTATCTTTTGGTATGAGTCTGTGGCTATTATGGGCTAGTTCATTTGTGGAAAGTTTTAGCTCTGACCAATTCTTTAATTAATTTTTAATGTAATTAATGTGCTGCGTGACGTACGGGACTGCAGCGTCCCGTACGTCACGCAGCACATTTAATTCATTAAAAATTAATTAAAGAATTGGTCAGAGCTAAAACTTTCCACAAATGAACTAGCCCATAATAGCCACAGACTCATACCAAAAGATAGCCATATAAATAATTTCATCTGTTGTTATTTCTTGTTTAAAGTCTCTGAATGTCCCGTACGTCACAATCCAAATAGCTTGGACCTGCCCTGCAATATTCCTGTTTTCATTTATTTTAATATCCAATACAGTTTGAGATAACTTTAAATTTTTCTTCATTGCTTTAAATACAAGCCACTGTAAATGGATTTTCATATTGTTGTCATGTGGTGAAAACACACATGTAGGTTATGTCTCAACTTATGAAGATATGTTATGTTCTGTTCTGTGTTATAAAATTGAGATTTGTCCAGTTTCCCAATTTAAAACACTGTTTCTTTGTCAGTAGTCTTACTTCAGTCCCTTTTTGGTACCCTATCTGGTGAATTTGTTCAGGTCTTACAGAGTGCTTTGCTGTATTGGATCCCACCCCATACTTCAGAGACTGTATCATTGATGTCTGTGCATCCCCTGATGACAGCGATGCTGCACTTTGTAATGCTATGGCATCTTACACTCAAGCATGCAGATACTTCTATATCGATGTCCATTCTTGGAGGAATGAAACACTCTGTCGTAAGAGCCACGATTTAATTTCTGAAAAGATACTTCTGTCTGGAATCAATGCTTTTACACCCATAATAGTTTTATCGAAGTTACTTCTTAGATAGGTTGGAATTAGGCACTGACATGGGCGTCAATCTGAGCTTGAGCATGGGGGGACACAATTACATGTCACCTTTACAGTTACTTTCAAAGCTGTACCACGTTATGTTGCTACACACACACTCACTCTCTTTCTAGTTATGCTGTTTCACGCCGTTTACTTTCATTGGTGACCGGTTCATTTATTGTCTTTTTTATCAGCATTTAGTCATAGTTTATCGATTTTTTATCTTGCTATCACATTCTTTCTTTTCATGTACGGCATCTGCCTATATCTATCAAGAAACTTGGTATAACAATTTATGTATAAACATTAACATTTTGGCTTTTATCCCAAGAAATGTTTGCATTTTGTTATTAAGTAGATCTTAGAAACCAAAAGTATCTGAATAATTATGAAGCCGTCTTCATTGCTGCTGACTTAATTTCACCCATTCACGTTTCCCTTTTTCTGTTATTTTTTTAAAAGTGAAGTTAAGATCGGAAAACAGTTATGGTGCCATTTCACTCATGATCATGATAATGAATTCAATTAAGTCAGTACACGTAAGCCTATATCAACAAAATGCTTACACACTTTTGAACATAGGTGAGGTGACCCGTTTGTTCCTGAGGTGTGTTAGCACTATCGTTTTATTTATAATAACAAGTCCTTTGGTTTGGCTTTATGATGATTTTTTAACAATTACAACCAGAAAGAAGTCAAGCTGAAAATAAGATAATTGTGTCTCTTTATTTTGTAAGCTAATATCTCGATTCCCCCTCTCTCTCTAACACCCCCCTCTCTCTCTGTCTCCTTCGCACTCGCCCTCTCATAGGTTTAATAATTCAACACTATGTATTAGGTCTGTGAATTTACTGGCCGCCTTCATCATGCTTTATATAAATCTTAAAACACTCTATTTATGGACATACTTAATTCTAAAATTCTACCATATAAATGGAGTTGTCAGTTTGACGTGAGCATGATTGTATATATCTCTAAATATATCAAACTCAAAATAAAATGACTTATTTGTCATATTTTATTTGGACTTCTAAAAATATAGGACATTACACATTTGTCTTAACAACTTAGTTGAAACATGCAGTTGATGAGAAAAGGAACACCATCATTTTTAATGTTGAACGAAAAGAATTCCTGTTAAAGCTGCAGTTAATAACTTTAACTACCAAAATAAACAAACATGTAAATTCCTCCAATATTAATTTGAGTTGCAAAGCCAGTGCCTTTTCATGCAGTGCCTGTCAGTCATATGCAATAATTACCACTTTATATATAATGGAAAAATATAAATCCTAATAGTTTGTCATCTACAATGTCCATCTGGCTGCAATCCCTAAGATTGGTTTTGCCCTTAAACAGTTTGCAACAAGTTACCAAATTGTAACAAATAATCACAGACTTATATGCATGTACATATGCCTCACTATATGCAATTAATAATTATCTGTACATCTGCTTGATGAGTGCCTATGGATATCTCGTGCTTTATTTACTTCCAATGAAAGGAATATTTCCACATTTATGTGAAAGGAATGCACCATTTTGTTGTTGTTGCGTTTGCAGGGCTGCATGTCTGTTCACTAACTGGTGTAAAATTTTTACCAATGTTGACATTTGAACTTTATTTCCTAACGCACAAACTATATACCAAGGACTCTTGATTTATCGAAAAGCTAGTGTACAGTTGAAGGCAAACATGAACCTTTTAAAAAGTCAATGAACTAATCACATATTCAATTTAAAAGGAGGTTGCTTAATTTCATACTAATGTACACATCACTGACATGATAATTGTTATACATGTTATTTTTTCCTTCCCACAGCTGAACTTCAAACAACTTTGATATTACATAAAACAAATACTCAACCAGTGTTCTTCATGATCCTACATAATAAAAACAGAACTTCTTTGACAAAACATGTCGTATTCTAACAATCTCACAAGTCATGTACCTAACCTGTTCAATAAGTATTCACAGACAATATCTATATCATGTAATATGAACATGCAACATTATGTATATGTATGTCTTTTTCGGCTCTCTGTATCAAGGGTTTATGTTTACCACTTCAAATACCTAGTTGTAACATAAACATGTCATATTATATTCTAAACAATCTCACAAGGCATGTACCTGACCTGTTCAGTAAGTATTCACAGACAATATATATCATGCAATGTGAACATACCACATTGTGTACCTGTACATGTATGTCTTTTTAGCTCTCTGTATCAAGGGTTTATGATTACCATTTCATATACCTAGTTGCAACATAAACATGTCATATTCTAAACAATCTCACAAGTCATGTACCTGACCTGTTCAATAAGTATTCACAGACAATATCGGAACATGCAACATTATGTACATGTATGTCTTTTTCGGCTCTCTGTATCAAGGGTTTATGTTTACCACTTCAAATACCTAGTTGTAACATAAACATATCATATTCTAAACAATCTCACAAGGCATGTACCTGACCTGTTCAGTAAGTATTCACAGACAATATATATCATGCAATGTGAACATACCATATTGTGTACCTGTACATGTATGTCTTTTTAGCTCTCTGTATCAAGCCAGGGTTTATGTTTACCATTTCATATACAGTTGCAACATAAACATGTCATATTCTAAACAATCTCACAAGGCATTTACCTGACCTGTTCACTAAGTATTCACAGACAATATCTATACCATGTAATGTGAACATGCAACATTATGTACTTCTATGTCTTTTCGGCGCTCTGTGTTTATGTTTACCCCGTCAAATACATCATATAAATATACATAATACACATATCATATCATACCTAGTTGTAACATAAACATGTCATATTTTAAACAGTCTCACACTCTCACTGACAAGTCATGTACCTGACTGTGTACCTAACCTGTTCAGTATAGTATTCACAGGCAATATCTATATCATGCAATTTGAACATGCAACATTGTTTACCTGTACATGAATGTCTTTTTCGGCTCTCTCTTTCAAGGGTTTATATTTACCACTTCAAATACATCACATCAAAAGGAACTTGGAAATTATAAGTTAAATACTAAGGAATGTTTAAAGGGAACTTTTCAGAGAAATTTAGAAGAATGCAGAGTAATTAAACAGGGATGCCAGTTATAATTGATCGGAGGGCCTGAAGATATATTGCCAGGGCCTACCCACTCCCCCCCCCTCCTCCCCCCCAAATGTGGTGCTATATATAGCCCTGCTCAAAAATGGGGCTTAATACTAAAGCACAGTACAGTTCTATTTGTGGTGTTAGCCCACTGTCCAGAAGTTGTCTGTTAATCTGGAACCCCTCCCCCTGGGTATCATAGCGATCTATAGCTTAATTAACCGAAACCCGGCCCAAAGATATACTAGTACTAGGTCGACGTACTCGAATTGGTCACAAGATTAACACGCCGCACTCGAGTCCTGTGGGTGCGAGCGTGTACCCCGCCCTCGCTTCGTACAGCGATAGCTAGTATTAGGGACTTTTAGATTTTACACGACGAGAACGTGGACTGCCACGGTGACATCCTTTTAAGGTAATGTGACGTCCTTTTAAGGCACTGCCGGGCACAGGCCAGTGCCTGGAAAGAATAGCACACGTTGCAGTCCACTACGTCGACGTGCAAATCTAAAAGTCCCTATTATGGATGAGCGCGGCCAGACCACCATGCAGGCATGTGGCATATATAGCGCATTATGCCAATATTTTAATGCTCAACCACGTCTCAACGCAGTTGGCCCTATCGTCCAAGTTATTTTAGATAAAAACTGAAAATGCATTGTATTTTTAAATTTTTTTTAAACAATGTATACAAAATCGTTGTTCCTGCAGGTGGTACGTCCCCCTTCTTTTCTGACAAAACATGGGGGGACATTTGATATGATGTCCCCTAGAAAAATCGTGGGGGCGGGGACGTGTCCCACTCTGTTCCCGATTGACGCCAAGGGGCACTGATGAAAGCTAACAAATTCATCCTTGTCAACATTTTCTTTGGCATGAGTAATAAGCAATTGATTCGTTAAATATAAGCAAATTTCTCTGTATGGTTTATGGATAATAAAGTATTGTATCTGAGGAGTAAATAGCCTCAATCAGATATGACGCGGCAAAAGTGAAGCGTTTTTCATTTGTCTAATCTTTCTCACTATACTTTCTTGCTTTCCCTGTCCAGCCCTGACCTGTTCATCAAACAGCACCTATGGTAGCTGCATCTCCGCCTGTCCACGCACCTGCTGGGATTACCAAGACCCTGATCGCACCTGTCAAGACATCTGTGTCGAGGGGTGTGCGTGTGATGAGGGATTCGTCCTGGAGTATCTGCAATGTGTACCAGAGAGCCAGTGCGGATGTGTTACAGATGGATTCTACCTCACAGTAAGTAATCTTGTACTCCCATGTGGAATATTTTAATCATGTTGTGTATTTCTTTTGCTTTACCTACCTCTAGTTCATTTACAGTTTTAACTGTGAATTGTTTGATAGATTTCACGGTTATGTAAATAAGGATATCACCATTAAAATTGAATTACAAGGTCTTTAAATTTTTTTAAAAATAATGATGTAATGCAACTGACCTGCATATTTACATCGTGTCATTTAAGAATGGTTTACACCATTGGCTTTTTGTGATAAGTGACATTGTCTCTAACTTGTAGAATACCAAGCCCAAGATGAAATAATTCAGATTGACATCCACTGAAAATATATATTGATTTGAATATGAAACTGTCCCCAAAGTTTAAATTATCTTGCATAACACATTGCAAGAGAAGCACATTTATATTTTTTACATGGTAGATTTAATACTCATTTTTAAAATGCAAGTTTTCATGTCAAGTTCTGAGAATGGAAGTCTATACTGCTATCTGATTTTTGAGAAATTGAGCTAAGGTAGCTTAGGGAAATTTATTGGCACAAAAAAGTCCGGAATGCAAAACGCATAATAATTAGTGATGTTTGTTAATTAAAATTTCTTTTTTGACATAATTAATATTTTAATTTACCATTGAATTTGAGAATCATAACTTCCTTAGAGACCTTTAAATCTAAGGTGAAAACTCGTCTTTTTAACAATACCTGGGGCCCGTTTCATAAAGCTTTTGACTTACGACTATGACAAATGTGATATCTATCGAAACCAATTACGACTATCGTAGCTTGTTATAGAAGTGAAAATCCGTTTCATAAAACCTATAACAATAATTATATAACTATATATTTTTTTAATTTCCATCATTCACAGGTGTTACAAATAAATATTTGATAAACATACAACAAAAATTGATAATCACATAGTATAATTGAAGGTACATTCCATACAACTCATATGAAGAGAAAAAAATCAACATCATTATATTTTAATCACTTCAAAATTAACATGTTGAATATACATCAGAAAATAAACACCTTTAGCATCTAACACCCATGAATTGGAACCTATGTAAAATACAAAAAAAAAAGAAAAAAAAAAAGACAGACAAAAAACAAAAAAACAAAACAAAAAAAATTACAAACACAAACAACCACAGAAAAAAAAGAAAAGAAAGAGCTTTTTGGCGTCCAATATACGTTATGATACTCTCATTCTTCCTTCTTCCTTAAAAAACGATCATTACGATTATGCGCGTGCGCAATAACTTCGTTTTGCTTCGCCGTCGTCTGCATGCAATCATCTAGTGACAATTAATGAACCCAACTTCGGTGCTTGAAATGTTTTTTCGTAGAATTCCCGTAAGTACATGTCATATTTATTCCCTAACACGAAGAATAATATTTACAACTCGACATCTATGTGCTTCTTTATATTTGAATACTTTTCCAGCGGTTAAACAAAGATTGAATATGAGAGCGCGTTGGCTAGTGATTGTCCAATTTCGTGCGCCTGAGCCGAGAGCGGAAGCTGCGTGTAGCGCCCGGACTAGTGCGGGGCACTTTTGCATCAGTCATCCGATTGCTGTTATCCGGAGTTTACTATAGGCTAGCTATGCATCATGCAGCTGCATGTCGTATTTAATAAATTTAGAACCGAAAATTACAGCTTTATTTCAACCTGAGTATCGAAACAGAATCTCCTGCAATAAACTGCAACAACCCAAACAGTGTTTAGATTTCACTAGACTCTAGTTAGTTAGAAATATAATTGTAATCTAGACTAGATAGTAGATGAGTAGATCTAGACTAGTCTAGACTAGAGTCTAGCTACAAGTACAACTGTAGTCTACTAGGCCTACTACTAGTCTAGAGTCTATATAATTATTGTTGTTGTGGTTTAGGTGAAATTATAGATCTAGATGTCGTCCCCCTGAAAATTTGAAAAAGTGCACAAAAATAAATGTTAAGCAATTAATACTGACTAAAGACTGCAACACACTTTTAGTTTTAGGCTCTGGAAGGCCCGAGAGTGCAGCATTTAAACAATTAAATGCAAAAATATTCTCGCTCTATCAGGAGCTATGCTCCCTCGCATAATATCCTTCAAAATGTACAAGTAAATATTGTAGAAAAGTAAAGTGTGAAAAAAGTACTGTGCTTGTTTTTATACTATAGTTTTGCTAAGGAATGTAATTTTTTACTACAACAAAACTTCAAAAACCTGTAACTGTGTGAGGGGGTAGTCACTTCTGTCACGTAATTCACCCCTCTTGTTCACTATGCTCCCTCGCACTGGCGTACTGATTTATTGATAAATTTACTGATAAATTTATTTCTAATTCAATACCAGTGATTCACAAATGTTGCTGAAATGGCATGATTTTCCCCTGAGCTTCCCTGGACCCCATCAAGGCCCCTAAGGCGGGCCCCTGGTTGCTCATCTGACTGTAATTAAATGCCTAAAACCCCTGAGCTTTCGGGGGCTCCGCCCCCTGGACCCCACAAGGGCCCTAAGGCGGGCCCCTGGATGCTCATTTGATCGTTATTAAATGCCTAAAATCCCTGAGCTTCTGGGGGCTCTGCCCCCTGGACCCCACCAAGGGCCCTAAAGTGCCCCCTGGATGTTCATCTGATCGTAATTTAATGCCTAAAACCCCTGAGCTTCTGGGGACCCCACTCCATTTAGTGACCTGCATGCCAGTGTCATAAATAAGGAATCAAAATATGCTCATCTGACCGTAATTAAATGCCTAAAACCCCTGAGCTTCATGAAGCTCCGCCCCTAGACCCCACGCCAATTACAATCCACTTGCTTCGCTCACTTTGCACTACCCGATCATAAATACTTTAGCCCCCCCCCACATTGAAAAAGGTTCCGCGGGGCCTGCATGTTACATGTAAGAGTGGTGGTGATGCGGATTTTTTTTCTCCCCCCCCCCTGAACGTTTTTGCTCATTACGCCACTGCTCCCTCGCATTTCCTCGCATTTCGTCCCCCCCGGTCATGAAAAGAAATTGCCGCCCCTGTTTTTTGTTTATCATTTCAGGATTGAATATTTACGGGTGCGTGTGTGTGTGTGTGTATTGGGTTTTTACAGACGTGTATCAATCAGATAAAAAGTATATTAATAAAAAGAAATAGAAAGAAAGAGAAAAAGAAAGAAAAGATTTTGACCTGCCAGTGTCACAAATATATAATGAGGTATCAAAATATATTCATCTGACCGTGATTAAATGCCTAAAACTCCTGAGCTTCAGCTTCCGGGAGCTCTGCCCTCTGGATTCCACCTAGGGCCCTAAGGCGAGCCCCTGAATGCTCATCTGACTGTAATAAAATACCCATACCCCCTTACCTTCTGGGGGCTCCGCTCCTTGACCCCCCGTTGGGGCTTTGCCCCTATACCCCACGCCAATTTACGCTATGCTCAACCTGATCATAAATACTTAAATAGCCCCCCCCCTACCCACTTTGAAAAACGTTCAGAGGGACCTGCATGTAAGTGGGGGGTGCAGATTTTGTCCGCCCCAAACGTTTTGGCTCATTACGCCACTGCTGGTCACCATTACGTACCAATATTTGGCTTGCATAATTTCAAATTTGGGCCCCCCCTAAGAAATCCTGATAAAACCCCCACCTAAACTATAAACAGTCCAAGTACTGAACTCAGAATCGATACTTGTAGCTGCCGTGCCTTTCCATTGTATTTACATTTTAAGACAAATTAACACAAAGTGACATGTATTTGCCAAAATATTCAGTCTAGACTACTTTATAGTAGATGTGGTGCCTGTGTGTATCTTATTCTTAATCTCTTTGTTGGCTTTGCCTTTATAGAGCTATCTTTGAAATTGTTTTTGTTGTGAACACGATTATGTTTTCTCTGTCATAGTCCATAGATCTATATTTAGTTTGCGTTTCCTCAATTTGATAAAATGAACAGTTTACAAGACAATCCAGATCATCCAGAGAGCAACTAGCTCTATAAATTGAACATAAACTTCAATGTTAGATAATGAAGAAGTTTTTTTGTGTAAAATCCAATTTAAAAAATAATTAATTCTACAAATGCTCATCAATGTTTTTAAAATGGTCATGCTCAGTTTTTATTCTAAGAATTAAATTCCCTCTCTCGTTTACAGGAAAATATACAGAGAGACTTGTTGCAGATTCACCAAATGCTTGCCTTCTCTGAGTATATGCTTGAAACAAGAATGTCCTGGAGGAAACAGACCGTCACAAGAGAAAGTAAAGATATATTAACCTTTGATCTTTTAACTTGATCTGTTTATTAAAAGGAAATTTTAAAATGAATGAGGTCAAGGCCAAGTTGGAGAGGGATGCAAAAGGCTGGCTTTGTGTGCATCAACATGTCTAGTAACAAGTTGCAAGTATTTTAACTTCCAATATATCTCTTTATAGAATTAACATTTGAAGCTCATGTAGAAAGGGGGGGGGGGGGTCTTATACCTGAAAAGGAATAGCAAGCAATATTTAATAATGCTATTATATTTGTATTTTCTTACATATTTTGTTAATATTTATTGAAATGATTATAATTCTTTTTCATGGATTAAAAAGGAGGGCTTCCTGTTGAGAGATCATGGGGTGCCTTGAGGTTCCAGTCTTGAATTTCTGCCCCTTGCCTCAAAAGCGATGGCCTCTTGTAGGAGCAAAGGAAAATGGACTGGTAATTCATAATAAATATTGCAATGTTTTTTAACCAATCTGGGAGAGAAACAGAGATAAATTCATAGCATGTGAGTCTGTCATGGAATTTTGAGTGACCCGACATTTACCCCTGCAACGACTGCTCCAGGCTTTATTTCATAAAAGGTGTAGGGTTATAGGCTGAAGGTTGCAATTGGGATTGAGGTGGTTAACGGTTAGGTTTAGGTCTAGTATTGGGTCCAGGGATGATGTTAACTCAAGTATTTGGTCTATTAGTGTAGGAAATTGACATGGAGCTTTTGTCTCAGGAAGTGTCGTACAACACGATTTTGCAGGTGCTGGTGAAGCTGCATGTATCTTGCTCATCATTGGTAGTTTGAAAATCTTCCTCTGTATTGTGATAGCAGCTGAAACATGAAGAAGAGTTGAAAGGAAAATAGTATACAATACTTCTTTCTATCATTTACAATAGCTTTAGTAAAGTAAAGATACACGATATGCAGTTGTAATTGTATGTTGTAACACAAAATTAATTCTTAACATTAATCCTGGATATAACATAAAGTTAACCCTAAATGTATTAAACATCGCCAGACCCAAAGTTAGGTAACCCTAAATCCCTTTCTACATACCGGTCTTGTTCAAAGTTGATATTTTATTACACCCTTACTTCAAGTTCTAAAATTTCTGCAAAAACCATTCCCTTCTGTTCCCTTTATAATTATTATTGTAAACTAGCTGCTTTCATGAATATGCCATAAAAGTGAATTCATTGTATGTCTTTATACAAACAGGTGCCTGTACATGTAATGCAGAAGCTCATGATGATATAGTAGACAAGACAAGGACCTTGCTGCCGAAAGCTCAGAGGCCAGATGACAGTGTCTGAAGTAAGTTGCCCAATAGAAGAGCATGAACTTTCAGTTGCAATTGTCAAACAACCCATCCTAATTGCCACCTGCAACTTATCCCACTTTCACAATATATTCTCTTAACAACAGTAACCTAAGTTTAACATTTGGATTAGTGATTAAGAAAGGCTACAGAAAATGGGTTAATCTCTTGTTCCATACTCCTATATAGTATTTTTTATTAATTTATTGTATTTATTTATTTTATTTTATTTTATTTCATTTAAAATTTTTTGTTGTTGGTTTTGTTGGTTTTTGGTTTGTTTTGTTTTTGTTTTGTTTTGTTTTGTTTTGTTTTGTTTTGTTTTTTTTTTTTTGTTGGGGGTGTCGGTCAGCCTAGCAGTACAAGGTCTAATTATCGCATATGGCTATATCCTTGTTTTTCCTGGAGGTAGTAGCCCCAGTAGTGTGATAAAGAAATATATGTTTGTGTACAAAAAGTAAAATTAAAAAAATTAAAAAAAATCATTAGACACTTTTGGGTATTAACAACTTAAAACTTAAAACTTAAAACTTGTATCAGAATGAGGTTTTACACCGTAAAGTTGAAGGATGTCAAATTTATTTGGAGCAAATTCTATGACGTTTCTATGAATGCTGTTCTTAAAAAAGTGATCTGAATGTTTAATTAGATCTTTTACACAGAAATGTAGTATATTAGTCATAAAAGGCATGCTTGGTATTACAGTAATTTCATTTCAGACCAAAAAGACGATGTATTATTATAATCTGGGATCTGTCGTTGGGCTGATAAGCATGAAAAATAAGGAATGTACTCCTGTCGAGCAAACAGTATGTTTATATAAAACTAAAAGCCTTTTGAAGATTACTAGAAGAAGAAAAAGAAGAATAAATACACTGATGATGTCAGCTTTACATTTTAAAGTGCTTGTACAATATTTGAAAATGTTTTTTTTTCTTCAATTAATATTTCATTCAAGAACAGCTGGCTGGTCAGAATTGGTTACAAAGATGCAAGTGGACTTGTCTGTAGTAGTGGCTGAAGAGGAGCAGTCAGCAGAAGGAGCGTGCAACTCCAAAACAAAACAATGTGGATACCTCTCCCAAGTTCATCTCAAATCACATGGCTCTTCAGGAATCAAGATGGGACAGTGGTGGTAGAGGAGTTTGTGACCCCTCCAGACTGTGGACTAAATGCAACAAACATAATCAATGGATTGTAGCAACACTGCACGAAACTCAACCAGCCATGATTGAACAAATCGCAACAAACACTCGGTGAAGCATTGATTTATGTAACTGGTGTTAGGGTAGGTTTCAGCTTGTTAAGTTTATAAGAACTTTAAGCTGCCACCCCCCTGCTCTCCTTAAAACCTTACAAGCAAGGGATTGAATAAATTAAATTCCAAACTTGATTACTAATGAATTGATCTTTTAAATATTGTCATCATTTCAGGATAGTTTTGGTTACTGGTTAGTGTGAGCGTTCGGTGGGTAAAATTTGAGGTTACTTTGTGCGGAGATCAGTGGATGGATATTTCGATGTACGATGCAAGTGAGGTGTCTATCGGTATCTTAATTGGAATTCAGGGTGTGCATTCCAATGAAGATAGCTTGTTTTCAAGGAGAGAAGCAATTTGATAGGTTGATGTAAACTTAATGACATTAGGGAATTTTTCCCTGTATTGTCGGATTGATGTTTGAATGACAAGGATGTTGAATAATGTGAAGTTTAGTGAAGAGAATGGCAAATATATTAAATTTGTACATCATCCTATGGGAAATTAAAAAAAAAAAGCATTATTTGAACACATTTGTACACAGGTCTATGGAAAAACCAGTGAGTGGTATATACTGGCATAGCAATAACAACACTTACCGCACCTCGAGGAGCTGCGGTAAATGTTACCGTAGATATGATAACTTACTGCAGTTTTTTTCAGCGGTAAAGTTTTATGAAACGGAAAGTTACCCTTCCACATTTGCCGCGGAAACTGGAATTTACTGCTAAAAATGGGACTTACCGCTGCGGTAAATGCTTTATGAAACGGGCCCTTGTTCTTGGCACTATGACACTCATCCAAACTCTCCTATTCTTCCTTTTTTTCTTGTGCGCCTCTGAATAGAATTGTCTAAATAGACGGCGCTATATAAGTGCCTATTATTATTGTTATTATTATTATTATTTAATTATTATCTGAAAGACAGTTTAGCTAAAATTTAGTCTCATTGAGATGGTTTTGTATTAACCAGCTCCATTTCCTAATAATGTGGTTCTACCTCTCTGTGATACAATTAGGATTTTCAGGAATTATGCAGTTTTTGTCTCGCCTGCGTAGCAAAAAGTGAGACATAGACGCCGCTTTTCCGGTGGCGGTGGCGGCGGCGGCGGAGGCGTCAACATCAAAAACTTAACCAAGGTTAAGTTTTTGAATTTTTAATATAATTTTGAAAGTATAAGATTTTATTCAATGAAACTTGGACTAAAGGGTTATCAAGTATCCCCAATCATGTGAGAAGAATTTCAGGTCACAAAGTCAAGGTCAAAGGTCATTTCAGGTCAACAAACTTAGACTATGACCCCGTTTACAGTGAGAAAAGGACCAGGGCCGCGGCCAGGCCGCGGCCGAGCCAGGCCTACTTGGCCCCGCAATTTTGTGCGTTTACAGTGGCAGGCTCGGCCGCGGCCTAAATTGTAACCTTTCAATATTTTGTCGTAGTGGTGCTCGATTGTTACATGCATGCATGCAGCGCAGTACGGCGTGATTATCCTATGACGTAATGATCCTTTCACGTCCGGGGCCCTGGCCCTGCGTGCGTTTACAGTGAGAAAAGCCCGGGCCGAGACTACCTCCAGAGCAGGGCCAAATGCGCGGCCAGTTTGGCCTCGCATTTGGCCTTTTTTCGCGTTTACAGTGCTAGGCCGGGCCGCGGCTCGGCCCGGCCCGGCCTGGCCTTTTTGCTCACTGTAAACAGGGTCTTAGTTGTGCATCATCTTCAAAAACTTAACCTGAGGTTAAGTTTTTGAATTTTTAATATTTGAAATTATAAGTTATTATTCAATGAAACTTAGACTAAAGGGTTATCAAGTATCCCCAATCATGTGAGTAGAATTTCAGGTCACTAAGTCAAGGTCAAAGGTCATTTCCGGTCAACAAACTTAGACTATGTTGTGGCATCAGGTTAAGATTTTGAATTTTTATCATAATTTTGAAAGTATACATTCCTATTCCATGAAACTTGAACATAAGGGTTATCAAGTATCACCAATCATGTGATTAGTCTTTAGGTGACAAAGTCAAGGTCAAATGTCATTTCAGGTCTGCAAACTTAGACTTTGTTGTGGCATCAACATCAAGATTTTGAATTTTTAGCATAATTTCAAAAGTGTTTGTTCAAATTCCATGAAACTTGTACCCAAGGGTTATCAAGTATCACAAATCATATGACACAAATTCCAGGTCACAAAGTCAAGGTCAAAGGTCATTTTAGGTCAGTAGACTTGGATTAACAAATCAATTTTTGTTATTTGTTCATATTTCATGAAAGTTGTCAATCTTGGTACAAATAATAGTAAATAATTCTTCTAATACTTCTTAGTCAATATTCACTTCAAAATGCTGATTATATTCAGAGGGTTTCATTTTGGGGGGCCTGCTGATGGGCCACCCTGCCTATAAATAATGTCCCAACCTCAATTTTCATCATATCGAATTGCGTAATGCAGACGAGACCGCCGAGAGCGTTTCCCTTGTTTTCTTAGTCATTCAGGATTTTTTTTTCGAGACATTACATTTCGCTATCAAAGCTACCTAACTCCCTGTTTGCGGACTTTCTCTCTTTCTCTCTGCCTCTATCTTTCCTGTATTAAACTAGGTTGGCAGTATTCTTCTGACTCCAGACTGCACAGAATACTGTGAGTGCAACCCAGGAGGTAGCATCAGCTGCATTCCAGTATCCTGCGATCCTAACGCATCTTGTGGAGTCGTGAATGGAGAGACACGCTGCATATGCAATGCTGGCTATGACACTGTGGGCTATGGATTCACCTGTATAGGTATGTTAATTGTTTTTCTGTCATTTCAAAGAATATTATATGATGGTACTAGGCACATCTCATTAAATTCTTCAACTAGAATTCATTTTTAATTTTAAACGGTAATAATTTGTATGTGCATATATATATACAGGTCCTCTGTCTGGGTGCTTCGACTTTGTCTCTCCCCGTGGTCTGTACGAGGACTGTATGTATGATTCCTGTGCCTTGGGTCCTGAGTTTGACGTATGTGATTTCATTCAGGAATATGCCTTGATCTGTATGGATGAGGGCATTGACCTTGGAGAGTGGAGATTAGAGGTGCCTGAGTGTGGTGAGTGGAACTTGGCTTTTATCCCCGGCCCCCCCACTCCGGGGTCGGAATGACCGCATGCGTGTTACCAAAATGTCCGGTAAAGGGGTACTTTTCACGCACCAAAGTCCGGCTCGTACATACACAAAATTGACTTTACACACGGACTTAGGGGTGTTTTCAAAAGGAGGAACACGCATATGCGTCCTAAATAACACTGAGTGGGGGCCGGGCTTTTATCCTGTCTTTAAAAGCATGTTTTTTGTGTTTAATCCCCTTCAGTAAGTGCATATGTCTTTCTGATTGGCTTATTATGAGTGATTTTAGGCTATTGGTTCTTGCAAGAAGAAATTATGAAAAAGTGTGTATTAAACTAGTGTGCTGATACTAGATGTAGATATATTTGAAACTTGTTTTCAACCATTTAATTGATTTCAAGTTGAAATGCAGAAGAAGTTGATGCACAGATCTTTATACCTCCGATTCAAGACATTTTGTTCTGTAATATTCCTAGCACGCATTTCCAATAGGCTTAGAGTGTTCTCAGACTTAATAGTCATGTCTTCATTGCTTTCGTTTATCCATTCTACTTCATTTCTAGCAATCAACTGTACTGGTGGTAAAGTCTACCAGACTGGAGCGAGCGCATGCCAGCCGACCTGTGGGTTCCAGAACTCAGGACCCTGCACACGCCCCTCCTATGACAGGTGCGTCTGCCCGGAGGGGCTGGTGGAGGACGGGGACCGATGTGTTGATCCCAACGAGTGTGGATGTGACTTCTTCTACCAGGGAGAGAACATCCACATGGAGGTGAGATGTGACCTTTGTAATACCGTATCTACAGCTTTGTCAAGAAAATGAGAAAATATCGAGTTCTATTTGATTTTGTATTTGATTTTGTATTGAATTGGGCATTAAAATAACATTCATGATTGTAAAGTGCATTCGAGATATATTTTGAAAATGCACTTTGTACATATAATTATTATATAATTATTCTTGTTGTTATTATTATTACTATTATAATTATTATTATTGTTTTTTTGTGTGTTATTCTTATTATTATCATTATTATTAGTATAGTAGTAGTAGTAGTTGTAGAAGTAATATTGATGAAATATTGAATGTTCTTAAGTGGGATACATGGGTATACCCCACAAGCTGATGAGTATTGAGCTGATGCATTTGAAATGTATTTTGAACACGCACTATGTATACATACTTATTGCTATTATTATTATTATTATTAGTAGTAGTAGTAGTAGTAGTAGCAGTAGTATTTATAAATATTGAATGGCCTTAAGTGGGATATGTTTGTATATCATACGAGCTGAAGAGCTTATTTCACTTGTCATGCTGAAATATTCTCAAAGCAAGTGCAATTATACCCTTGTGTCCCATGGAAGAAAATCCATTCAATATTATTATAATTAATTTTATGAAACGTAGTGCCTCAATTTTCACCATTACATCATAATGATTTTGTTATTAACTTGTAAATTAAGCATGTAGAGAAAAAAACCCTGTTTCCTTACCCAAGTATTTTGGCTGTACACATGCATCCATTGTCATAGCCTGTGCACATCTCAATGAATATTCACCTATTACGTGTTCTCGTATCCCAAACCATGATATACTGCAAATTTACTACACTGTCATCTGGGTACCGGTACTTTTGCTCCAAGCACAAGCCATGCTGATTTTTCTGGTTTCCTTAAAACCTTTCATATAAATAATGATACTAATTATTTTGATGATGATGATGATGGTGGGGATTATATATAAAAAACATTATTGCATTAATTTGCCCATGGGATGTAAAGGGGTAAAATATAAGGAATATATTTAGTTAAAATTCTTATTTAAACATTGTATGTGATTTAATACAGAGGCATAAAAAGTGGAACTCATCCATGCTGTAGAGGATAACATCTGATTGTTTCACTTTTTATTTTGTCTTTTGTTTTTGTGTGTAGTCTGGATCAAAATGGATCAGTGATACCTGCAACCGACGCTGCACCTGTACCGGTATTACTTTGACCTGTACTGACATAGAATGTGGAGAGTTTGAAGAATGTGTCATCAAGGGAGGTGTTAGAGACTGCTACTGTTTTGATAGATTCATTCGTAATGAAGAAGATTTGTGTATCAGAGGTTTGTCCACCTTCTTTTTGTTCTTGAATTAATTTTTGAGAAGTTTTTTATTTTATCACAGCTTAGGATTAGCTATGGTGTTTGTTATACCTCTTTACAATATGAGTTTTTATTGTATGTAATACTTCTTGCTTCTTTGTATATTGTTCATACATATCTTGCAAATAGAAAGAAAGATACTTACGTTCACTCTCAAGAACTCGGGTCTGTCTTACGCTTTTGTAATTATATTCTGAAATAGCCCAGACTTTGTTTTGCACAATACATTGCATGGCTATTGATTTTGAAATGTAATCCCCGATTGATAATTGTGGCAAATAATAGTGCAAAATCTTAGTTCAAGAATCAAGTTTGAGGAGATAAGAAAGACAAGACAGTGCAGAGATATTATGAGACTTTGGTATTTTTGTCTTTGATGCAGCTCCTGGAGTATGCACTATTTGGGGTGACCCTCACTATGTCACCTTTGACAATGTTAACCACAACTTCCAAGGAGACTGTGAGTACACCCTAGTTAGACCATGCACTGATCGTACGGACCTCGTCGATTTCCACCTCTGGGGTGACAACATGAAGAACAATCCCTCCGAGAGGGTTTCCTACTTGCGGAAGATTGTGCTTGAGGTGAACGGCACCAGCATTGCCATCACAAGGAACCGTGAGATCCTTGTGAACGGTGCCAGGGGGATAGCACCCATCAGGATGACCAATGGCATCATGATACGTTCGGGTAGCTCCTACTCGGTAAGAAGCAGTAGTTCATCTGTCGATATGCAAAGACTCTACTATTTTAGAGTGAGGTTACTGCGTACTGGAAGTTTAATTCATCCTTCTTTCTGAACTATTGAAAATGATACAATAATAATTATGGTGAAAGTCGCATTTATATGTATGAAAGCACTGGGGCAAAGTAATTAATCCTTATCTAACTAAGCTACCATCTTAGGGACCTAAGTATTAGATAAGCACCTTATCAAACGATATATCTTTGCAAGAAAATAGTAGAGAAACCAAAAGTTAAGCAAAGTGGTGCTATATTCACTTAAGAAGAGACAAAGAGACAACATGTTTGTTGTATTTAAAGTCAAATAGTTATATGAGGTGTTTATATCTTTAATTTGTTTATATCCCATACCATTTAGACTAATATTGGACTGAGTATGCACTTTAACAGTTCAAACTCTGCCCATATGATGCAGAACATTTGACAAAACGATTGATTTAAAGTCGAATGTACAATATGAGGTGTTTATTTCTTTGATTTGTTATATTCCAGACCATTGAGACTAATTTTGGACTGAAGGTGCGGTTTGATGGATCTAGCACTGCCCACATTGAGGTATCCTATGACTACTGGAATGCTACTTGTGGACTCTGTGGTACCTTTGATGATGACAAGACAAATGAATTCAGGTTACAAGATGGCAGTCTGGTAAGTAGAGCTTCATGCAATGATTTCATGAAGTGACATACATGTAAGAAGTAAGTTTATTTATTCCCAAGCTAAGAAAGTTCTTTGAAGATCATTATTGGCTCTATAATCAATGATTGTTGAGGTTAATTTTTCACCAATCAGTCCAACTTATTTTTTTATGATCATTTTGTGACAAGCAATACCAGATGTTACTTATTCTTGACTGTTATAGCTTCTAATAAACTTTTGTGATGAGCTATACCAAGAGCTGAGTTTTTTCCCCAAAATCATAATGATGATGATGAGAATCATTTTGTGACGTTTCATTATAAGAAACAGGGCCCGCGCTATGGCAGGGCTCAGGGGGCTCGAGCCCCCTCACTTTTTTTTGGAAAAAGTATGTTAAAGAGAAATAAAAAGAAACCAACCAAGGCCTCGGCCAAAAAAAAAAAAAATCGAGACCACATTTACCTAAAAGCACAATTTAGCGAACCTAATTCAGCAAAAAAGTGCGAAAAAATAGCAAATGTGAGAAGTAAAAACACCGAGGCATCCCCAAGCATGTCGGCAAGGTTTCCGAATTCGGCAGTTTGTGGATTCATAAAATCATTTTTTTCTCTTAATCTGCGCATACCGTAGGCCTATATGCAAATTTTAGCGAACAAAATTAGTCTCAATATATCGTTATGAGTGTCACATATTTCTTAAGTTTGTGGCAGATTTGTTTTGTAGAGCAATATATATATAAGCAAGGGTCGCGCTAAGTTGCGTTTTTTTCGTCCCGGACTCACCAAAAACAAAATCTCACGCACAAATTTTGCAAAAGCGGTGAGTAATAGCGTTCGCGTTCCATAGGACGCAACAAAAATTTCCAGGTTGGCTTCCGGAAGCTTGGGAAGAATCATTTTGGCACAGTGCCCCCCACACTCTTTCAGGTACCCGTAAAGTGCCCCTTTGTATATAGGACAAGTCCGTTCCACGTTCTTATAATTGCCTCTTACCACCTCTGATAATTAAATGCCCCCTTCACCTATGATAATTGCCCCTTTTCAAATCTGAGAGGTGCTCAATTTATTTTAACAAGTGCCCCTTTCTTTTGTAATAAGTGCCATATCTCACCTCTGATAAGGGCCCCTTTTTTATTTTGACACATGCTCCCCCCTTTCTTTCTAATAAGTGCCCTTTTTTCCTTCTGATAAATGCCCCTTTTCTTTCTTAATAAGAGCCACTTCCCTTTCTCATAATGCTACTTCTGACACCTCTGATAGATGCCTCTATCAAAATGTCATAGATGCCCGTTTTCCTTCGACAAATGCCCATTTTGCTTTGTAATAAATGCCCCTTTCAATTCTCACAAGTGCCCCTATTCATCTCAGGTGAGTGCCCCCTTTTTAGGTACAAGAAGTGCCCCTTACTGCCCCTTCACCTCTTATAATTGCCTCTTTTCAAAGCTGAGAGGTGTCCCTTACATAATTTGACAATTAAGTGCCTCTTTTCCTTTGTATGCCCTCTTTTCATTCTTAAAAAAGTACCCTGTTTCATCACAGATGAGTGTCCTTATTCAAATTTGAGAGGTTCCCCCTTTTAAATGTGTAATAAGTGCCCCATTTCATCTCTGATAATTAGTGCCCCTTTTATTTTGGCACGTGCCCATTTCCTTTCTAATTAGTGCCATTTTCCTTCTAATAATTGCCCTCTTCCCTTTGTAATAAGTGCCCTTTTCCGTTGTCATAAGTGCCTTTTTCCATCTCTGGAGAGTGCCCCTTATTAAGTGCGAGGAGTGCCCCATTTTCACCTCTGGTAATTCCCCTTTTTACTTTTGACATGTGCTCTTTTTCTATTCTAATATGTGTCCTTTTCCCTTTGGATATGTGCCCCTTTCTCCTTTCCCTATAAAATGTGCTCCTATAATTTAAAGCGATTAAGAGAAACTTTTTCTTGAATTTCACCCAAAGCTGGCTCGCTATGCTCGCTCGCATTTAAATTTGATATACTTATGTTGCTTGTTAAAGATCTTTTCAGTCTTTCATGATTAGATTTTGCTTAAAACACCATCAGGATTATCTTTTCCTCTTTATAACATGTATTTTTTGGCACTGCGTCTTCACAAATCTCAAATTTTTTGTTCGCTCGCATCCCTCGCTCGCAAATTAATATTTATACCATCACATCAAACTGCAAAGTGCATGTATGATGCTTAAGCATTTTCTTGGACCATGTAAAGAGAGAAACAAACATTGAAATCATCCCTGATAATGTAATCACAATGTAGGGGTATATACCAATGTCTAAAAATGGTATATTTTCGGTTTGAGGTTTCCCTTTGAGGTGCCCCTTTTTCCCAGAAAGTGCCCATTTTCAATGATGCTCCGCCACCCCTGGCCTGCTTAAACCCCTGAGCTTCCCCTGGACCTCACGCCAATTTACGCTCCGCTCTACCTGATTGTAAATACTTTAGCCCCAGCGGGCCCTGAGAAATACGGTTAATCTTTCCAAAATTCCTGAGGAAAGACATTTAATACTAGGGTGTGCTGTCTTTCACGTTGCATTATGATGTGATATTGGCCTTCAGATTGGATTATAATTGATAATTAGTAAATTTATCTGAATTCAAGTTCTGTTGTAAACCAAATTAATAGTTTGACGAACTTCGAAATCCCCAATTCCTCTTTAAAATACATTAACTGTGCTTTGGTTATGTAAATGTGCTCTTTTTGCTCATGCAGACACCATATGAAAATGTGTTTGGCAATAACTGGGTCCTGGATGCGTACGAGTGTGAAACAGGTATAGAAAGACCAGTTGACAGGTGTGAGGAAGATTCTACTATCAAAGAATTGGTGGAAGATATCTGCTACATCTTTATCAATCCTGAAGGTACAGTAAGATTGTGTGTGGTTGTGTTGACATTGTAGGTATTAACAGTTTTTCAATCAACAGATTAAATTTTGTGATATTCAGTGATTCTCTTGTGAATTTATCTTGGAAAGGATCAAAATGCCATATTTTTCATTCATATATATGTGTACATTATCCCACTTTTTAATTTTGTTATTGAAGATCTCAAGAGGTTAGTGATGCAAAATGAGGAGGCTCCTAAAAATCATGAAAGAATTATAGCTTCTTTTATGTTTGGATATAAGCTAGAAGAAGTTTCTCCAGTGGGATGAGGGAGCTATAAGCTTTAATTCTATTATGACTAATCCTTTTAGATCTATCCTTGAATGTAGATTCAATCCAATTAAATTCAAGCTAAACTCCTTACTTTTGATTTCTAGATTTCTAGATAAAGCCTTAAGTGTTGATTTGATTCAATGTAACTCAATCATTCAAATTTAGTCCACCCTGATGTTGCACCATGTGAGAGGGGGAGGTTTGGGGAGTCCTGAAAAGGACTGTTGGTAATCTTTCTTTCTTGAGTGTGTGTAGTCCTGAAAAAGATTGTTGGTAGTCCTGAGAAGCAGGCACGTAGCCACAGGGGAGGGGGGCACGTCCCCCCAAATTTCCAGGATCAGACACCCGTCCTCTTAGACCCCTCCTGGCTACGGCCCTGCTGAGAAGGACTGTTGGTAATCTCTCTTGAGCTTATAGTTCTAAAGAGAACCATATATACTGACATATATAGCGCCGGTATAGGAGAGGATCTGGGTGGTAGGATCGAGGGACTCGATGTTTCAAACAGGTTGACTATCCGTTGTCAGGAGTGGGGAATAGTTGTTGTGCAAATTGTGCAAATTGTGCAAATATTGCAAATTGATCTATATCATGTATGTTAATATGTAAATATGTAAACTGTACCATCATTGTAAAATGAAAAATTGAAAGAGGAAAAATAAATGAATTGAATTGAAATTGAATTGAATTGTTGTTGTTGGCATTTAGATGGCGCTCTTCAATCTTGACAGATTATCTGCGCGACGGCGTTCCTTCTTTGAACTTTAAAGTTTGAAAACTTTGATATTCATCTTTTCAAACTTTCGATCTTGGCTCTGTCTTTCTAGACTCCTGTTTTCGAGTTCAGAGTTGGCTCACCTGTCTCAGCGAAGTGCTACTGTGCAAGATTTAGTATATTTAATTTCCCGTCACCATTAGCTGCTCTGTGTGTTCGGCGGGTGGCAGTGGTTGATGTACGGGTGACTGCAGCGGGAGTGTATAGGCGGTGGTGGCGGTGTGTCCGTGTACTTGTTGATGAGTGGTTTCCACATGTCGTTGATGATGTATAATCCTGAGTAGACCGAAAACTCTGTCTCTTTCGTTCGTTAGCCTCTTATTTGGATAGGGTGGGCTCCTCACTTTAGAGACAGAAGCAGACCATAAGGTCAGCTGTGCAAACTTTACTGGCATGATTGTGCCAGTTGGGAATGCGCTAAAATTAAATTTTAGCGCATTCCCAACTGGCACAATCGTTAGGATGGATTGCAGATATAGAATCTAGACTAGTACTATTCTAGAGTCTAGACGAGTCTATCCGATGCATTTATAGTATAGACCTACTGTCTTTATTTCCAATATTAAGTCTAGGCTAAAATACATCGGTTCCACTTACCAACTTGACTGTATGATGCGTTTAATGGTCCCTTTTCAGGTAATTCTGGGTCAAAATACAACTCCGTGTTAAAAATCTTGCAGCCGTATTTTAGATGACGCCATCTTCCTTCGTGACCATACACCTACTGTATAACAGTATATCTACATCACCATGCAAGCCGATACTTATAAGCAGCATACATGTACCTATCAAAATATTCACGTTAATCAATGTTGCATGAATACCCTGTTTTCTTCAGGACCTCTTGGTGACTGTCTTGACTTTGTGAATGAGGATGACTACTACGATGCTTGCATCTATGACCTCTGTTACACTGATCCTGGTAATGACATCATTTGCGGAGCCTTGCAGGAGTACGTCCAGCAGTGCAGGGAAGCTAACGGCATCATCGGAAATTGGAGAGAAGGGGTCCTACAGTGTAGTAAGTCAAATTTGTCATACCTCATTTTATATCATTTAATTAGGAACAGGAACCAGCAAGGCACAACTGTTGTCACTTTTCTCTGAAAAGAGCATGGGATCTGGAAGTTGATGGTATAAGGGGGAAAGGAAGACCAAAGATTTCATGGAAAGATATGGTGAAGAAAGAAAGTGGGAAGGTTGGTCTAAATGAGATGCTCATGGAAAAAAAGAAGTTGAGGGAGTGTAATGGTGTGAAAGTCAGTAACCCCTCGTAAGAGGGAAATTGCTGACTTTAACAAAAGATCATGATGTTGATGATATCTTTGGTACAAAAGCCTAAAAATACTCTCTGTGATTAAAAATTATTTGTTTATTGTCTCGTAATTGTCACTGTCTTATCATATTTTCTCTTCCTTGTCAGTTTTGTCTTTTTTTCACTTTGGAGTGGGATGTTTTCCTTCATATAAACTCTTATTTCATGCAGTTCAATCTTTGGCATCTACATTATTAAAGGGCAAGTCCACTCCAAAAATAACCTACTTTCAATAGAAGCAGAAAAATCAGAAAAACCAATCAAAAAAAGTTTGAGCAAAATCGAATAACTAATAAGAAAGTTGTGAATTTTTAATGACATGAAAAACTTTGAAAATCACAAGACATATTGGGAACTCACTCATGATTCTGTGACATCATTGCCTCACTATCCACTAATTGTTTTCTTTATATTGGTATTTGATAATATAAATTTCCAATTTTCCCCCTAAAAATCTTATTTCCTCACACCAGCATCCAAGTTATATTGATAGTACCGGTAATATGTTTTTGTGTGGATGCACTAATATAGAGTAATTTTTTTCCAGTTAAATCATGAAAAATGTGAATTTTTATAAACTATTTATATAAGAATCAATGATTACGAATACCGGTATACAATATTCCAAAAATAGTATCAATTCTTCAAAGTTCATAAAAGATTTTGTGAAATGTCATGCACACAATATGATACAAATCATATCGCTTTGGCAAAGGAATGGGGGAAATCAAGTTTTTGGGGATAAAAAGGGAAATTAATGGGATAAAAATATATAAAGCAATTGATAAATAGTGAGGCAATGACGTCACAAACTGATAACCACATTGGCAATTTATGTAGTGATTTTCTATGTTCCATAGTTTTTCATACTTTAAACAAAATATATAACTTCCTTATGAATTATCTGATTTTACTCAATTTTTTTTTGCTCTGTTTCTCTTGTTTTTCTGCATCTATTAAAAGCAAATTAATTTTGGAGTGGACTTGGCAGTCTCAGATATATTAAGATGCCTGCATGATTAAAGAGTACAATTTACGTTGCCATCTTTCTTATTACCATTCTCTGAATTTTGTATCTACACAAGAATAGCTTCCTAAAATTCCATTTGAATCCAGGTCGACGTGAAAGTAGAGAAAGTTCTTCTATAATCAAGCTTAATGAATTTCATCCTTGAATTCATCCACCACAGCTTTTGAGTGTCCCAGCAACATGATCTATCAACCATGTGGGAGTGCCTGCCAGCCGAGCTGTGCTGAGCCTGAGGCTGACCTGAACTGCACCCTACCCTGCCATGAGACTTGTAGCTGCCCTGAGGGACAGCTGGATGATGGTGGGCAATGTGGAGAACCAGAGAACTGCGGATGCACTCTCCCAGATGGGAGCTATATATCAGTGAGTGGAGCCTTCTATTGAATGAGTCCGGGCAGGAAAGTGTACAACTACTTTAAAATATGTTCATGGTTGGATAATATATCTCTCTCATGATGTGATGAAATCTGTGATTTGATGAGAAAACGGAAATAAACTGTATGAAAGTATCTTAGAAGTAAGGGAGGAATGATGAGGGTATAATTATAAAGAATGGATCAAGTTAGCTTTTAAAGCAGTTTTATGCTTATTTATGTTCAGTGATTACATTACATATATCTCCACTTTTCTCCAGAATTCATTTATAAGTTTCTTTTATTTTTCCTGATTTCACTGGGGTCAAATTGTCATCAGAACAGAGTTTTTCTTCAACTATCTTCGAAAGCTTTGAGGGTTCTCTTTGTATGTCTTATTTGATCAAGAAATTTAGTTAATATTTTTACCTCGTAATGAATGTAATCCATTTTTTGGGACATTTTATCAAGTTTAATAATTCATATAAAGTAAAATGTTATATATTTGGATCCTCAATCTAATTCTAAATCAAAGAATGGTTGTTCCATGGACCACAGAATTAAAGAATCTTATAAGAATACTTATTAGAATATCTCTTAAAGAGAAGGATAATTGATTTTAAATTTGACTGAATTTGGTATCATTGCAATCGAAAAATTACACTGATTAAAATTATTACATTTGTGTAACTTGTCAATTCCAGCGAAAATTATAAAAGTTGATTAAACTTGACAAAAAATCAACCCACTCAAGACCCTGAAAACATCGTAGTTCAGCTGATTTTTCAGTGCCGTCACAAAATGAACAATGGGCCGCTCAGCTGAACGGTGTGCTATGCATTTTGCGTGCAATTCACATGTATTGCATTGACTCTCATTTATACCCAACGTTGTTTACCTTCATCAAAATACCCTGGAAATATCGATATGGACGAAAAAAATACTTGATTTGAGTTTTGAGGAGATAGAAGAAGGAAGTACCTCGGACGTATCGACAACGACAGTGGAGATTTGAGAGATCTCTAGACTATAGATCAATTTTATAACTTCCAAATGGCGAGTGGATATATCGTTGATGTAGCGTTCAAGTATACCGTAGGCCTGTCTGTGCATTACGCGTACGCATATACGTACGTACAAGCTGCCAGCATTGCATCGCATCTTGTGCAGCTTGCTTGCCGTAGCCAGCCTAGCCCGGCGCTCGATCAAGCCGTGCAGTTTAGCCGGCGCTCGAGCTAGCCGTGAATCATGACGGACTGATCTAAGTCTTCTCTCGGTTTCCCACTTTCCCCATTAATATCTGGTACTACGACTTAATTCATAAAAATCTAAATTAATCAGCCTAAACAGACATTTTCGTCATGAATATCTGGACAATTTCATGTAGATTTGTCGCCTATTTTGCTCTGGACAGGAGAATCGGACAGGAGGTCAGCATGCAAACTGTCCTCTGCACTCCCAGATCAGACACATACACCCTGACCTGCCCTCAGGATATGTGATTATTTCCCGATTTTTATGCTCAAATGTGACGGAAAATAACATAAAAATCAAACAAACATTTGTAGAAAGTAATATTTATTCAGTGTATCTCATTCAAAATGCCCAAAATAACGGAAATATCACCACTGGTGGTAAATATATAAACAACGTTAACCCATATCTAATAATTGCAATGGGTATCCAAGATTGTCCCGAATGTGTGATATAGGTTGTTCATATTGTGACGTCACATTATCGTATGTAAATAACCCCGTCATTTCACTTTGCATTTAATTTATTCCTCACAATAGTGAGGGCTTAAAAAGTACTTTACTCATTTTGTTAATGTTCTCAGCAATCTGTTGAGGTATAATTTGCCTATTTTCCAAATTTCAATGAACCTTCTCTTTAACTCATCCATGGTCTTTGATCTTTGCAGGCTGGGATGATGTGGATAAGCGAGGACTGCTCTGAATCGTGTAGCTGCTCAGGGGGTATGGCCGAATGTGTACCTTATGGATGCAGGGAATATCAGGAGTGTTGCCTCAAAGGCAATGTCAGGGATTGCTACTGCATTGACAAGTTTACTTATGATGGTGAACAGTGTGTCAGAGGTCAGTGATATAAATATGTTTTTTATATTTAGAGCAGAAAGGGTTTTCATTAATAGCAGTTTGCCTAGAGTTAACACTCTTCTGCTTGGCTGACGTTCAGCATACAATGCATTCTTTGTTAATACTTCTACCTTTGTCTATCTTGTCCCTCCAGCATTCAAAAGATTCAAATAAAGGTTGAATTTTTCCAAAATCTTATATTTGAGACTTTCCTTTGCAATTTATTTGCAAGTTTCCCATTCCAGACACAGATAGTTTATATTGGTGTACACAATAATTAATAATAATCAGTGTATATGCTAATTTGTAATTTCTATTGATTTGTAATTCCTCATTGAAAATTATCATTCTTACTACGGCTTTGTTCATTATTCACTCTTATTCTTTACTTATTTTCTTTTATAAAAAATTATGTTACTATGTATTGATGTTTTCGAGATCGTTCATATTGTTTATATTGTTTCAAGTAGTTTTTATCCTCATATTGTTATGTTGCATCTGTTTACAGGGCCCCCTGGAAAACAGTACTTTGATTATTTACAAGGCTACCCTGTTTAAATAGAACAGAATAAATAAATAAATAAATAATTAAACAAGTAGATCTACTCTTGTCTGATATAGGGATACACATGTATGTATGTGCTTTGCATGCAATCAAATTTTGTATTACCGTATGTGTGTGAGAATTTGAATAGAAAATTGTCTAATGTCAACTTCTTCTGCATGTACTGGCCTTATCATTTCTGTTCATACTCTTTATTAAAACAACAACTTGCATTACTGTACTTAGAATACTTTGGTTTTGAATAGTTCATATGTCTAATAATTAATTCACATATATTTAAGTCAAAATTTTGCCTCTAATTCTTCACCAACAGAGCCTGGCATGTGCACAATTTCGGGAGATCCCCATTACACCACCTTTGACAATGTCAGGCACGACTTCCAAGGTGACTGTGAGTATACCCTAGTCAGGCCGTGCTCCAACCACCCCGGAATGGTCGATTTTCACATCTGGGGTGACAATGTCAAAATTGTCCCCTCCAGCAGGGTGTCCTACTTGAGGCATATTAGCCTGGAGGTTAATGGAACGGTCTACTCGGTATCCAGGGGCAACATCTATCGGAATGGGGAGCATAGGAGCTCGCCAGTGATGGGCTCCAATGGTGTGCATATTAGATCAAGTGGCAAATATACTGTGAGTAAAGACTTAATTACATTCAGTGACCTTTATTATGGGAAATGAGGATGAAAATTTGATCTGTTTAACACCTTGAGTGACATATTTGTCAGAATGTATATTTTATAAATCTATGATATTGATTCATTAAAAAGAAATGAATTTGTAAGGTTGGCAAGATTGATTTTACCTTATGGAAAACATTATAATCTCCCCAAAATGTTTATGATTATCTCTGACACAAAACCCTTGCCTAACAAAGATAAACATCTAACCAGGTGTCAGATTTTTTGTGCACATGATATGATATGTGTATACCGGTATATTATTATATGCGTTTATTTCTTTAATTTGTTATATCCCAGACCATTGAGACTAATTTTGGACTGAAGGTGCGGTTTGATGGATCTAGCACTGCCCACATTGAGGTATCCTATGACTACTGGAATGCTACTTGTGGACTCTGTGGTACCTTTGATGATGACAAGACAAATGAATTCAGGTTACAAGATGGCAGTCTGGTAAGTAGAGCTTCATGCAATGATTTCATGAAGTGACATACATGTAAGAAGTAAGTTTATTTATTCCCAAGCTAAGAAAGTCCTTTGAAGATCATTATTGGCCCTATAATCAATGATTTGTTAGGTTAATTTTTCACCAATCAGTCCAACTTATTTTCTTATGATCATTTTGTGACAAGCAATACCAGTACCAATATTCTTGACTGTGATAGCTTCTGATAAAGTTTTGTGATGAGCTATACCAAGAGTTGACTTTTTTTCCCCAAAATCATAATGCTGATGAGGATCATTTTGGAAAATTTCATGATAAGAAATATGGTTAATCTTTCCAAAATTCCTGATCTGAGGAAAGACATTTACTACTACTAGTAGGGTGTGCTGTCTTTCACGTTGCATTATGACGTGTGGCCTTCAGAATGGATTATAATTGATAATTAGTAAATTTATCTGCATTCAAGTTCTGTTGTAAACCAAATAGTTTGACGAACTACAAAATCCCCAATGCATGGTTCCTCTTTGAAATACATTGACTGTGCTTTGTTTATGTGAATGTGCTCTTTTTGCTCATGCAGACACCATATGAAAATGTGTTTGGCAATAACTGGGTCCTGGATGCGTACAAGTGTGAAACAGGTATAGAAAGACCAGTTGACAGGTGTGAGGAAGATTCTACTATCAAAGAATTGGTGGAAGATATCTGCTACATCTTTATCAATCCTGAAGGTACAGTAAGATTGTGTGTGGTTGTGTTGACATTGTAGGTATTAACAGTTTTTCAATCAACAGATTAAATTTTGTGATATTCAGTGATTCTCTTGTGAATTTATCTTGGAAAGGATCAAAATGCCATATTTTTCATTCATATATATGTGTACATTATCCCACTTTCAAATTTTGTTATTGAAGATCTCAAGAGGTTAGTGATGCAAAATGAGGAGGCTCCTAAAAATCATGAAAGAATTATAGCTTCTTTTATGTTTGGATTTAAGCTAGAAGAAGTTTCTCCAGTGGGATGAGGGAGCTATAAGCTTTAATTCTATTATGACTAATCCTTTTTGATCTATCCTTGAATGTAGATTCAATCCAATTAAATTCAAGTAAAACTACTTACTTTCGATTTCTAGATAAAGCCTTAAGTGTTGATTTGATTCGATGTAACTCATTCAAATTTAGTCCACCCTGTATTTGTCACTACATACATGTACTTATACAGGAGGCCTACGGTTGCACCATGTGAGAGGGGGAGGATTGGGGAGTCCTGAAAAGGACTGTTGGTAATTTTTCTTGAGCTTATAGTTCTAAAGAGAACCATATATAGCGCTGGTAGGAGAGGATGGGTGGTAGGAGAGACTCGACGTTTAAAACAGGTTGACTATCTGTCGTCGGGAGTGGGGAATAGTTGTTGTTGACATTCAGATGACGCTCTTCAATCTTGTCAGATTATCTGCGCCACGGCTTTCCCTCTTTGATGTGCATCTTTTCGAACTTTTGATCTTGACTCACTTTTACTGATGTTTTTTAGCTCTGTCTTTCCAGATTCCTGTTTTTGGAGTTCAGAGTTGGCTCATATCGCTAAAAAAATATTAAAGCGTACAAAATATATAAACACTATCAACTATTTTAAATATTGTAAAACTTAAACAGTAAAATGCATTTTATAAAGTTTCTTTTTATATTCCCCGTGATGTGAATACAGAGAACGACATATTGTTTAGTTGTATAAATAAATATTTAAATGTACGAAATATAAATACTATCGGTTATTTAAAATATTATAGAACTCAAACAGTAAATCATATTGGGATTGCATTACCTCTTTGTACGCTACATGATGCTAAAAACCTTCAAGGTCCGAGAGTGTTCAAGCCCCCTATCCCCCCTAAACAAAACGCAATTTTAAAGTGCCCCCTCCCCACCCCTCTCCTGGCAGTAACTTGGCTCATGGGCCGGTCCAACTCCATTTGTTTTTGGTGTGAGGAAAGTTTCAGGAAATCAAGATTGTGGATAAATTAAGTTAGCTTAATTAATATGATTACTAGTATCCTGAGGTCTGATAATTCCTGGAAAAACAAAAATCTTGAAACTCTTCTTCGGCTGAAATTGAAGAACTTCTGGGTGCCTGGATATGGCTTAGGCTATATAATTTGTAGGTCCATAATTCCTACTAAAAGCTACTTTCCACAAAAACATTTTTGTCGTATAAACAATTACTAGTTTCTAAAATAGCAAACTCAGTCCTTAAATGGCTATGATAATGGGCCTGCTTCTTTGGCGTAGTCTGGATAAGCTCAGTCGGGGGCAGGGGGTGGGGCGAGATTCCCACAAGGGGGACAAATTGCAATAGGATTATATAATAATAATAATACATGAGATTTATATAGCGCCATTATCCATTTTAATAAAATGCTCAAGGTGCTTCAAAATATTAGGGAACACTTTACATCATGACAAGGGAATCGTGTACATTTACATATAGAAAAAAAATACAAAAATAAAAGAATGAATGAATATGTGTGTTATGTTTTCCTTTTTTTGTCGTCACCACAGGAGTGGGGGAAATATATTAGCTAGATTATGGGGATGTCTCTATATAATTATCAAAGATAAAGGTAAATATATTTCTAAAAAGACATAATAAAGGGGACGCAACCATTCGCATAACGTGTTACGGTCACAAAATTGTACCTTATTTGGCTTAAAATCTTGAAAATCTAACTTCCTTACGTATATGGAAAATATATCGTGCAATATTGTATATTTACGAAATGCTTGAATGTGGTATATAACTTAAGTCCCTACAACCCCCTCTCTGTCGCTTCCTTCCTTTAGTTCAGGGTTAGGGACATGATAGATCAGCCCCATTGATGGCAACGCTGCTACCCCCGTAAAACATACACAGGCTACGCCATGTATGAACTACTTGGACAAAAATTGTGGGTAAAATGTACTTGTACCAAGGGAATACTGCGGGGAGGGTGGGCCAAAATGGCGTACATTATTGGGGGCACGCCTTTTTATGCCTCCGCTACAACGTAGCCGGAGGCATTATGTTTTCTGGTTGTCCGTCCGTCCGTACGTACGTACGTGCGTCGCGTCCGTTCTCGTGATCGCGTTATCTCAAGAACCAATTGATGGATTACCGCCAAACTCGGGTCATGTATGTATCTTGCAGAGCTAATGAAGTGATTAGATTTTGGGGTCACGAGGTCCAAGGTCAAAGGTCACAAGGCTCATTATGTATGCAAAAATAGCTCGTGATCGCGTTATCTCAAGAACCGATTGATGGATTACCGCCAAACTTGGGTCATGGATGTATCTTGCAGAGCTAATGAACTGATTAGATTTTGGGGTCACGAGGTCAAAGGTCAAAGGTCACAGGGCTCATTATGTATGCAAAAATAGCTTGTGATCGCGTTATCTCAAGAACCGATTGATGGATTACCGCCAAACTTGGGTCATGTATGTATCTTGCAGAGCTAATGAACTGATTAGATTTTGGGGTCACGAGGTCAAAGGTCAAAGGTCACAGGGCTCATTATGTATGCAAAAATAGCTTGTGATCGCGTTATCTCAAGAACCGATTGATGGATTACCGCCAAACTTGGGTCATGTATGTATCTTGCAGAGCTAATGAACTGATTAGATTTTGGGGTCACGAGGTCAAAGGTCAAAGGTCACAGGGCTCATTATGTATGCAAAATAGCTTGTGATCACGTTATCTCAAGAACCGATTGATGGATTACCGCCAAACTTGGGTCATGTATGTATCTTGCAGAGCCAATGAACTGATTAGATTTGGGGTCACGAGGTCAAAGGTCACAGGGCTCGTTATGTATGCAAAATAGCTCGTGATCGCGTTATCATTAGAACCAACAGATGGATTACAATCAAACTTGAATTTTAAAAATTGCTTCCATTTTGGTTTGTAAAATTGCTCTATGGCGGAGGCATCATCGACTGCGCGCAGTTGAAGTTCCATCTAGTTTCTTTATTTGTTCAGAAATGTATGTTTTCAATAAATGTTTTCTACAAATATTCGAGGCCATGTGGCGTCCTTCCCCCGCGGCTATGCCACAGCCCTGGGGTGTCCCCTATCCATTATTTCGCTTTCTTATCATTTTGTTTATTGCTTATTTAATTTTCATTGTTTTATAAACAGCGACCCTTATCCTGTATTATGAATAGCGACCCTCTTTTCGTATTATGAATAGCGACCCTCATTTCGTATTATGAAAAGTGGCCCTCATCGTATTATGAATAGCGGCCCTCATTTGGTATTATGAATAGCCACCCTCTTGCCGTATTATGAATAGCGACCCTCTGCACGTATTATGAATAGCGACTCTCTTCTCCTGTTATGAATAGCAACCCTCTTCTCATATTATCAATAGCGACCCTCTTCTCATATTATGAATAGCGGTCCTTATGAATAATGACCCTTTTCTCAAATTATGAATAGCGGTCCTTATGAATAGCGAGGTTACCCCAAGAAAACAACTGACATTCCTCTACAATGTTCTAGCCACTCCAAGGCCATCACTATCGCTAATTATTCTGCCGTCATTATGTTTATTGATGATAACCTATAACATTTTGTTATGCCAAATTCTGGAATATAGAAAGCAGATCCAGTGCTTTTGTCCTCTAGTTTAGATCCATCAGTGTATATTTTTAAATAACCTTTCCATCTTGTATGTATTCTTTCTAATGCACAGTTCTTCATATCAGGAATAGAATTTAGTTTCTATTAATAATTGTATGAATATAATAAGAAATATTTGGCATTGAATAACACCAGAAAGGTTCGATTAACACTCTTTTACTCAGTTGCTCAACTTAAAAATCAGTATTGCATGCTCTTTTGATAAAAGGACCTTGACCTGGTTTCCAGTCAAGTTGCTCAAGATACCAGCATGGTTTGATAATTTGTAAAGTTGGATGGTGGCTGTCTTTATTTGACACTAAGTAAAAGAGATACTTGTCAACAATAGATTTCTTTTTAATTGCAATGGACGTTCACCACATTCCACTTGTAGTGCGTCGAGTGAGGAATTATAGACAGCTCCCGTTATAATTTTCAATGATTGATATTGTATTGAGTCTAATTCTTTCTTTAACGTACGGCTTGCTGAATCATATAATTCACAGCCGTAGTCCAATATTGATCTTATTAGTCCTTTGTATACTATATAGAGAATTACACTTTTGTTGCCCCAATTTGTGCCCGCAATACATCGCAACAAATTTATTCTTTTAGAACGTTTCTCTTTTATAATTTTAATGTGCCTTTTCCACGTCAACCCGACATCAAACCAAATACCAAGAAATTTGAAAATCTTGCAGCCGTGTATTAAACTGTCACTGCTCACGAAGGAAGATGACTTCATCTAAAATACGCCTGCAAGATTTTCAACACGGAATTGTATTTTGACCCAGAATTACCTGAAAAAGGACCTTTAAAGGCATTATACAGTCACGTTGGTAAGTGGAACCGCTGTATTTTAGCCTAGACCTAATATTGGAAATAAAGAGAGTATAAATGCATCGGATATGTATCTAGCGCATTTCCAACTGGCACAATCGTGCCAGTAAAGTTTGCACAGCTGACCCTATGGTCGACTTCTGTCTCTAAAGTGAGGAGCCGACCCTACCCATATAAGAGGCTAATGAACAAAAGAGACAGAATTTTTCGATCTAAATCTTGAGTCTTGGGGCACGGTGTTGTGGCAGTGAATTTCGATGGCTTCTCGGATTTGGCGTGTGTTCCAGTGTTTGATGATGGAGACGAGATGACTGTTGTCTCATTCGATGATGTGTTCGTGTTGTTGGGCGTCTTTCACATGGTGCAACCATAAGCCTGCTGTATATCTACATCACCATACAAGCCGATACTTATAAGCAGCATACATGTACCTATCAAAATATTCACGTTAATCAATGTTGCATGAATACCCTGTTTTCTTCAGGACCTCTTGGTGACTGTCTTGACTTTGTGAATGAGGATGACTACTACGATGCTTGCATCTATGACCTCTGTTACACTGATCCTGGTAATGACATCATTTGCGGAGCCTTGAGTACGTCCAGCAGTGCAGGGAAGCTAACAGCATCATCGGAAATTGGAGAGAAGGGGTCCTACAGTGTAGTAAGTCAAATTTGTCATACCTCATTTTATATCATTTAATTGGGAACAGGAACCAGCAAGGCACAACTGTTGTCACTTTTCTTTGAAAAGAGCATGGGACCTGGAAGTTGATGGCATAAGGGGGAAAGGAAGACCAAAGATTTCATGGAAAGATATGGTGAAGAAAGAAAGCGGGAAGGTTGGTCTAGATAAGATGATCATGAAAAAAAAGAAGATGAGGGAGTGTCATCATGGTGTGAAAGTCAGTAACCCCTCGTAAGAGGGAAATTGCTGACTTTAACAAAAGATGATGATGATGATGATGATGTTGATGATATCTTTGGTACAAAAGCCTAAAAATACTCTCTGTGATTAAAAATTATTTGTTTATTGTCTCGTAATTTGTCACTGTCTTATCATATTTTCTCTTCCTTGTCAGTTTTTCGTTTTTTCACTGTGGAGTGGGATGTCTTTCTTCATAACTCTTATTTCATGCAGTTCAATCTTTGGCATCTACATTATATTGCCCGAATTCACAAAGGAGGTTTAAATTTTACTCAGGGTTTAAACCCTCATTTATATGACCCATGGTTTAAAATAAGCGCGAATTAAGCATACCTTGCCTTGCGCGCGTCTAAAATTGGACCTCTGAATGTGTCGCGCTTATTTTGCGCTTATTTTAAACCATGGGGTAAATTTAAACCTCCTTTGTGAATTCGGGCCTATAGGCAGTCTCAGATATACATGTATTAAGATGCCTGCATGATTATTGAGTACAATTCATGTTGTCATCTTTCTTATTACCATTCTCTGGACTGTGTATCTACACAAGAATAGCTTCCTAAAATTCCATTTGAATCCAGGTCGACGTGAAAGTAGAGAAAGTTCTTCTATAATCAAGCTTAATGAATTTCATCCTTGAATTCATCCACCACAGCTTTTGAGTGTCCCAGCAACATGATCTACCAACCATGTGGGAGTGCCTGCCAGCCGAGCTGTGCTGAGCCTGAGGCTGACCTGAACTGCAACCTACCCTGCCATGAGACTTGTAGCTGCCCTGAGGGACAGCTGGATGATGATGGGCAATGTGTAGAACCAGAGAACTGCGGATGCACTCTCCCAGATGGGAGCTATATATCGGTGAGTGGAGCCTTCTATTGAATGAGTCCTGGCAGGAAACTGTACAACTACTTTAAAATATGTGCATGGTTGGATAATATGTCTCTCTCATGATGTGAAGAAATCTGTGATTTGAAGAGAAAAACGGAAATAAACTGTATGAAAGTATCCCAGATGTAAGGGAGGAATGATGAGAGTATAATTATAAAGAATGGAACAAGTTAGCTTTTAAAAGTGCTATGGGAAGGAAATGATGAACATATGCATGTTTGTTATTGTTGGAAAGCTTATGTTTTAAGGAATACAAATATATTGAATGACACAATTTTGCATTTTTTGCAATTATTGCAAATTATTATTAGACTTAGAAAGATCAATAGTGTAAGCAGAGGAACCCGGAAGCGTTGATATTCTCGATATCGACATAATGTATGTGACGTATTTCCGTGGACTATTACTAAACCCGGAAGTACAATGCACTATTTCAATGTAAATACGTACACAAACATGGGTCATTTTTTAAGTAGATTTCGCAATTTCTGTGATATTTAATAAAGTGTTTTATCGAATTTACAATAAATTAATTAAAATTCTATCAATTACACAAGCATTGGTTACTTCCCGATGTTTGGATTCCTTGAAATATTGACGTTTGGTACTGTAAAATTGATCGGCGTCTTGCAGATCCTGACACACGGCTTTGCCGATGTTTTGTTTTGATAATTAGCGTAACTTGAATTTCGCGGCATGGGGAAAACTCGCGATAGCTCAGTCATTCGTAGTGCAGTGCAGTGCAGTGTTCATGGTGTTTTAGTGTATGACTCTTGACATTTTTCATAGATAAAATAGAAGTTCTCGGGTTTTAAATTAGCTTAAAGTTTGCCGATTGAAAATATTAAGCAAAGAGACCGCGATCACGATGCAGGTGAAATAAAATGGTTGTTTTTCTCGGCTTGTAAATTACAAGTAGTTGAAATGTCTGCCGATCGAAAAAAAAAACTTAGCTAAGAGACGTCGATCAGGATGCAGGTGTGTGATGGGTGAATGGGCGTTTGTTTAGAATCATATCCCTACTTTGACCCCGTAACTCCGGCGTATAAGAAAATTGACACGAAACAGGTAAGAAACGTAACGACTTTTAAATCATGGCCATTATTTGTTCAATTGATGAATATTTACTTGATTTGGGGTATGCTTTAGTACTAATAGTAGTAGGGTATCTCTACGGCAGATCGAGTTACGGGGTCAAAGTAGGGATATGATTCTGAACAAGCGCCGGTGAATGTAGTAATACGGCAGATCGCGGTGCTTTCACCCACGAGTTGTAAGTTGCCCGGTCCATGCAGCCCGGCGAACTTTTGCCTGTAGGGCAGTGATATGGACCACATCACGATTTTTAGCGTTCACATTTTCGTCGTCTTCAAATTTGCCCAATTCACCATCATCTTCACTTTCTCCACCATTATCACTGCTACTAACTTCTTCTTTATCATACTCCAAGATCATTTCGAGTTCGTCTGAGCTGTCTTCTGTCCTTTTTGTCTCGCCTGGGTAGCAAAAAGCGAGAAATAGGCGCCGCTTTTCCGGTGGCGGCGGCGGCGGCGGCGGCGACGGCATCAACATCAAAAACTTAACCAAGGTTAAGTTTTTGAATTTTAATATAATTTTGAAAGTATAAGTTCTTATTCAATGAAACTTGGACTAAAGGGTTATCAAGTATCCCCAATCATGTGAGGAGAATTTCAGGTCACAAAGTCAAGGTCAAAGGTAATTTAAGGTCAACAAACTTAGACTACTGTATGTTGTGGCATTATCATCAAAAACTTAACCTGAGGTTAAGTTTTTTATATAATTTTCAAAGTATAAGTTATTATTCAATGAAACTTAAACTAAAGGGTAATCAAGTATCCCCAATCATGTGAGTAGAATTTCAGGTCACTAAGTCAAGGTCAAAGGTCATTTCAGGTCATCAAACTTAGACGATGTTGTGGCATCAGGTTAAGATTTTGAATTTTTATCGTAATTTTGAAAGTATACATTCCTATTCCATGAAACTTGAACATAAGGGTTATCAAGTATCACCAATCATGTCAAGGTCAAATGTCATTTCAGGTCTGCAAACTTAGACTATGTTGTGGCATCAACATCAAGATTTTGAATTTTTTGCATAATTTCTAAAGTGTTTGTTCAAATTCCATGAAACTTGTACCCAAGGGTTATCAAGTATCACAAATCATATGAAACAAATTCCAGATCACATAGTCAAGGTCAAAGGTCATTTTAAGTCAGTAGACTTGGATTACATTTTTCACAACTTAATATTCATGAGAATTAATAAATAAATTTTTGTTATTTGTTCATATTTCAGAAAGTTCTCAACTTTGGTACAAACAATAGTAAATAATTCTTCTGATGATTCTTAGTCAATAAAATTCAATATTCACTTCAGAATGCTGATTATATTCAGAGGATTTCATTTTGGGGGGCCTGCTAATGGGCCACCCTGCCTATAAATAATGTCCCTACCTCAATTTTTCATCATATCGAATTGTGTAATGCAGGCGAGACCGCCAAGAGCGTTTGCCTTGTTACTGATAATTAATATCCCGGTATAATGTCTGTACTTTCACTCTGATATTTCTTGTTTATACTTGCACAGTGCTATATCTGAATGCGAAAAGAATGCGCGCGGTGGCCGTGTTGTGAATAGTCCACGAAATGACGTCACACGACCAGCCCCCTTGAGGTATCGTAGACGAAATTCTCTAAAAAAAACTTGACTCTCGTAACTTCATTTCATTATTTCTCCTTTCCACCTATGCTTTTGGACAATGAACTTAAAAACAAATGTGAAGAACTGAAAATAACCTTTCGAATGATACCTAATTAAATATGAATGTATAGCACCTTTAAAGCAGTTTTATGCTTATTACGATGTTCAGTGATTACATTACATATATCTCCACTTTTCTCCAGAATTCATTGATAAGTTTCTTTTATTTTTCCTGATTTCACTAGGGTCAAATTGTCATCAGAACAGAGTTTTTCTTCAACTATCTTTGAAAGCTTTGAGGGTTCTCTTTGTATGTCTTATTTGATCAAGAAATTTAGTTCATTTTTTTACCTCGTAATGAATGTAATCCATTTTTGGTGACATAATCGAGTTCAATAATTCATATAAAGTAAAATGTTATATATTTGGATCCTCAATCTAATTCTAAATCAAAGAATGGTTGCTCCTTGAACCACAACATTAAAGAATCTTATAAGAATACTTACCGTAAATCTCTGTGTATAAGACACACCCCTATTTTTTAGATGAGGCCGAGAAAAAAAAAGTAAAAGTAATTGTTTTTTTGTTTTTTTGCCGACTCCGTAGGCAGCAAGCCAGGTCTGTGTTTGAAAACCCATGCTAGGAACAACCTTTATTTAACTGCGTGAACTTGTCACAAATAATGTCGTTTTAAAAACTAAAGATGACGGACAAATTTCCTTAAAGTCCAAACAGAAATCCGGACATAGTGTGGTTCTAGTTTCCGAGTGGTAAGCCAACACCCTGTGTATGACTGAGCTGGGAGACATTGCCAGGCACAGTGCCAGGTGCAGGGGCATTAAAAAAAAAATCAAAAAGTCTTGTGCCTGTGTATAAAACGCACCCCGACTTCCGGCGGAAAAAAGGTGCGTCTTATAAACAGAGATTTATAAGAATACTTATTAAAATACTCAACTCATCCATGGTCTTTGATCTTTGCAGGCTGGGATGATGTGGATCAGCGAGGACTGCTCTGAGTCGTGTAGCTGCTCAGGGGATTTGGCCGAGTGTGTACCTTATGGATGCAGGGAATATCAGGAGTGTTGCCTCAAAGGCAATATCAGGGATTGCTACTGCATTGACAAGTTTACTTATGATGGTGAACAGTGTGTCAGAGGTCAGTGATATAAATATGTTTTTTATATTTAGAGCAGAAAGGGTTTTCATTAATAGCAGTTTGCCTAGAGTTAACACTCTTCTGCTTGGCTGTCGTTCAGCATACAATGCATTCTTTGTTAATACTTCTACCTTTGTCTATCTTGTCCCTCCAGCATTCAAAAGATTCAAATAAAGGTTGAATTTTTCCAAAATCTTATATTTGAGACTTTCCTTTGCAATTTATTTGCAAGTTTCCCATTCCAGACACAGATAGTTTATATTGGTGTACAAAAGTAGATCTACTCTTGTCTGATATAGAGATACACATACTGTACATGTATGTGCTTTGCATGCAATCAAATTTTGTATTACCGTATGTGTTTGAGAATTTGAATAGAAAATTGTCTGATAATATTTTTTGTTGTCAACTTCTTCTGCATGTACTGGCTTTGTCATTTCTGTTCATACTTTTTATTAAAACAAAAAACTTGCATTACTGTACTTAGAATACTTTGGTTTTGAATAGTTCATATGTCTAATAATTAATTTACATAAATTTAAGTCAAAATTTTGCCTCTAATTCTTCACCAACAGAGCCTGGCATGTGCACAATTTCGGGAGATCCCCATTACACCACCTTTGACAATGTCAGGCACGACTTCCAGGGTGACTGTGAGTATACCCTAGTCAGGCCGTGCTCCAACCAGCCCGGAATGGTCGATTTTCACATCTGGGGTGACAATGTCAAAATTGTCCCCTCCAGCAGGGTGTCCTACTTGAGGCATATTAGCCTGGAGGTTAATGGAACGGTCTACTCGGTATCCAGGGGCAACATCTATCGGAATGGGGAGCATAGGAGCTCGCCAGTGATGGGCTCCAATGGTGTGCATATTAGATCAAGTGGCAAATATACTGTGAGTAAAGACTTAATTACATTCAGTGACCTTTATTATGGGAAATGAGAATGAAAATTTGATCTGTTTAACACCTTGAGTGACATATTTGTCAGACTGTATGTTTTATAAATCTATGATATTGATTCATTAAAAAGAAATGAATTTGTAGGATTTGCTAGATTGATTTTACCCTATGGAAAACATAATCTCCCCAAAATATTTATAATTATCTCTCACACAAAAAGTCTTGCCTAACATAGATGAACATTTAACCAGGTGTCAGATTTTTGTGTGCGCATGTTATGATATATGTTTATATATATACCCGGTATATATATATATATTATTATTATATGCGTTTATTTCTTTGATTTGTTATATCCCAGACCATTGAGACTAATTTTGGACTGAAGGTGCGGTTTGATGGATCTAGCACTGCCCACATTGAGGTATCCTATGACTACTGGTGGAATGCTACTTGTGGACTCTGTGGTACCTTTGATGATGACAAGGCAAATGAATTCAGGTTACAAGATGGCAGTCTGGTAAGTAGAGCTTCATGCAATGATTTCATGAAGTGACATACATGTAAGAAGTAAGTTTATTTATTCCCAAGCTAAGAAAGTTCTTTGCAGGTCATTATTGGCCCTATAATAAATGATTGTTGAGGTTAATTTTTCACCAATCAGTCCAACTTAATTTCTTATGATCATTTTGTGACAAGCAATACCAGATGTTACTTATTCTTGACTGTTATAGCTTCTAATAAACTTTTGTGATGAGCTATACCAAGAGCTGAGTTTTTTCCCCAAGATCATAATGCTGATGAGGATCATTCTGTGACATGTCATGATAAGAAATATGGTTAATCTTTCCAAAATTCCTGAGGAAAGACATTTACTACTACTAGTAGGGTGTGCTGTCTTTAACGTTGCATTATGATGTGTGGCCTCCAGAATTGATTTTAATTGATAATTAGCAAATTTATCTGCATTCAAGTTTTGTTGTGCACCAAATAGTTTGACGAACTTAAAATTCCCCAATTCATGGTTCCTCTTTGAAATACATGTGCTTTGTTTATGTGAATGTGCTCTTTTTGCTCATGCAGACACCATATGAAAATGTGTTTGGCAATAACTGGGTGCTGGATGCGTACGAGTGTGAAACCAGTATAGAAAGACCAGTTGACAGGTGTGAGGAAGATTCTACTATCAAAGAATTGGTGGAAGATATCTGCTACGTCTTTATCAATCCTGAAGGTACAGTAAGATTGTGTGTGGTTGTGTTGACATTGTAGGTATTAACAGTTTTTCAATCAACAGATTAAATTTTGTGATATTCAGTGATTCTCTTGTGAATTTATCTTGGAAAGGATCAAAATGCCATATTTTTCATTCATATATATGTGTACATTATCCCACTTTCAAATTTTGTTATTGAAGATCTCAAGAGGTTAGTGATGCAAAATGAGGAGGCTCCTAAAAATCATGAAAGAATTATAGCTTCTTTTATGTTTGGATTTAAGCTAGAAGAAGTTTCTCCAGCAGGATGAGGGAGCTAAACTTTAATTCTATTATGACTAATCCTTTTAGATCTATCCTTGAATGTAGATTCAATCCAATTAAATTCAAGATAAACTCCTTACTTTTGATTTCTAGATAAAGCCTTAAGTGTTGATTTGATTCAATGTAACTCATTCAAATTTAGTCCACCCTCTATTTGTCACTATAGATACATGTACCTATAAAGTCTGCCTACGGTTGCACCATGTGAGAGGGGGAGGATTTGGGAGTCCTGAAAAGGACTGTTAATTGGTAATCTTTCTTTCTTGAGTGTGTGTAGTCCTGAAAAAGACTGTTGGTAGTCCTGAGAAGGACTGTTGGTAATCTTTCTTGAGCTTATAGATCTAAAGAGAGCAATATATAGTGCTGGTAGGAGAGGATGGGAGCTAGGTAGAAGGGACTTGACGTTTAAAACAGGTTGACTATCTGTCGTCTGGAGTGGGGAATAGTTGTTGTTGTTGGTGTTTAGATGGCGCTCTTCAATCTTATTATCTGGACCACGACGTTCTTTCTTTGATGTTCATCTTTTTCGAACTTTTGATCTTGGCTCACTTTTACTGATGTTTTTTGGCTTTTTCTTTCTAGACTCCTGTTTTCGAGTTCAGAGTTGACTTACCTGTCTCAGCGAAGTGCTACTGTTCAAGATTTAGTATATTTAATTTCGCCTCACCATTAGAAGTGCATTTTAATCATAGCCATGTCATCTCTATGATCTTAATACAGATGATATTCAAACATTTCAATCGCACCACTTTACTGGAGTCAATCGATTGAGAGCCGATTTTCGTATATACCTAGGCTTCAAATCAAACTGATCATGCCGATCTGGCCATCCTGGCCGATCTGGCCATCTGGGCCGTTTCTTTCTGCCTACTGGAGTAGATCTCAGGCTCTGAAATCAAACTAATAGGGCCGATCTTTATTACAAAACATAATATAATAATTCTTTTTATGCGTTTTTACAGTATTCCAATTTATAGGACATAGGTTTTATAAACCTACACTGCATAAGGGTATCAGGGTAAATGGGCTCCAAATCAAGTTGATACGGCCGAATTGGTAATGTAGGGCCTCATGCATACTCCAAATCAAGCCAATAGGGGTCGAATTATTATGTAACTAGCTCCAAAACAGGCGATAGAGCTGATTTATTGTGTAATTAGGCTAAAAAACAATCTGATTTAATAGAGCTGACAGTCTGTGCTACTGCAGGCTCCAAAACCACGAGCTGACAGAGCTCTAGAGCCGATCAGGCTCCCAAGATGAGCCTCGATTGGTCATATCCCTAGTAAAAAATAAATAGGAAAAAAATAGAAAAAAAATAGGGAAAAAATAAATGCAAAAATATATTTTTTTCCTATTTTTCTCGTCCCAAAAAAATATATTTCAAATAGCATAGTTTTGGAACAAAAAATAGGAAAAAATAAAAGCCACAAATAGTTTTGAAATATATTTTTTTCCTATTTTTCTCGTCCCCCCAAAAATATATTTTAAATAGCATAGTTTTGGAACAAAAAATAGGAAAAAAATAAAGCCACAAATAGTTTTGAAATATATTTTTTTCCTATTTTTCTCGTCCCCAAAAAATCTATTTCAAATAGCATAGTTTTGGAACAAAAAATAGGAAAAAAATAAGAGACTTAAATATATAGCCTTGAAATAAAAATAGTTTTAAAATATATTTCAGACATATTTTTTTCTGAAATATATTTCAAACATATTTTGTTTTTGTTTTTTTACAAACCAAATATATTTAAAATCTATTTTAAAAAAAAAATGGAATATTAATTGAATGATTGGTGTACTGTATAATTGTTTGGTAGCAATTAAATCTCTGTCAAGCTCTATTTTGTAGCACCTTGTACAATATATGCATGTAGGTGCATGTCATGCGCACATGCATGCTGTACAAAATAATTGGAATAGTCGAATCCCCGTCCACATATTACATGAGTAAAAACTAAAATAGGAATAAAATAGGGGGAAAATAAATACACTAAAATATTTCTATCCTATTTTTCTGCTGCCAGATGTACAAGATAAATAAAATGCATACACATTTTTATTTCAGTTTGAAACGTTAGAACACTTTATTACATAAAATATCACATGCAATGTACACCCATATGGTGAATGAGAATACCAAACAAACAGTCCACAAACTATTAAAACATATTTACAAGTCATACTTACAAAACTTGAGCAGCATTTCATATAGAAAATTTTGGATTTAGAGGTAAGAACGGCCGGTAAATATTATGTATCTCTGGCAAACTGATTGGCATATACCCGTCTTATAAATGATACAAATATTACACAAAGGTAGTACTAGGTCTTTGTAAACATAAACGCAAGAAAAATAAATATATATCTTTTTCTTCTTCATTAAATTGTTCCCTAATCACTGGTAAAAATTGCAGATATTGGGTTCACATATATACCTACATGGTGAATGAGAATACCAAACAGTCTACAAACTACTAAAACATACATGTATTTACAAAAGTCATACGAACAAAACTTGAGCAGCATTTTATATAGAGAATTTGGATTTAGAGGATGAGGTAAGGACGGCAACCGGTACACGTATCAGTAACTATTACATATTTTGTCTGTCAAACTGATTGGCATATAGATATATATACCCGTCTTATAAGTGATACAAATATTACGCAAAGGTATAGTACTAGGTCTATGTAATCATAAACGCAAGAAAGAAAGAAAAAATCTTTTTCTTCTTCATTAAATTGTTTGCTAAAAACTGGTAAAAATTGCAGATATTGGGTTCACATATACCTACATGGTGAATGAGAATACCAAACAGTCTACAAACTACTAAAACATACATGTATTTACAAAAGTCATACGAACAAAACTTGAGCAGCATTTTATATAGAGAATTTTGGATGTATCACTATTATGTATCACTATTATATATCTCTGGCAAACTGATGGACATATACCCGTCTTATAAATGATATAAATATTATGCTAAATTGTTTGGTAATCACTGGTAAAAATTGCAGATATTGGATTCACACACACATGAAAACCTCAACAAAAAGGAATGTGCAACGTTCTCTAGTAAATCAGATGGCACATATACCCGTTGTAAACAAATATACCATAAATCTAATCTGAATGTGAGATAAATACAAAAAAAGATGAAAATAAAATCATTTATCATATATTTGGCTAATAAAATACTGGTAAAACTGGCAAATTGTTTGGCATATATATATATATACCCGTCTTATAAGTGATACAAATATTACGCAAAGGTATAGTACTATAGGTCTATGTCAATATAAACGCAAGAAAGAAAGAAAAAATCTTTTTCTTCTTCATTAAATTGTTTGCTAAAAACTGGTAAAAATTGCAGATATTGGGTTCACATATATACCTACATGGTGAATGAGAATAGCAAACAAACAGTATACAAACTACTAAAACATACATGTATTTACAAAAGTCATACGAACAAAACTTGAGCAGCATTTTATATAGAGAATTTTGGATGTATCACTATTATGTATCACTATTATATATCTCTGGCAAACTGATGGACATATACCCGTCTTATAAATATATAAATATTATGCTAAATTGTTTGGTAATCACTGGTAAAAATTGCAGATATTGGATTCACACACACATGAAAACCTCAACAAAAAGGAATGTGCAACGTTCTCTAGTAAATCAGATGGCACATATACCCGTTGTAAACAAATATACCATAAATCTAATCTGAATGTGAGATAAATACAAAAAAAGATGAAAATAAAATCATTTATCATATTTTTGGCTAATAAAATACTGGTAAAACTGGCAAATTGTTTGGCATATAAATCAGTTGTGTAACTATACAAATGTTAATCTAATCTGAATGTGAGATTTAAAAATACCCAACAGATGAGAAAAAAACTGTTATTATAAAAAAAAAATTTTTGCTAATAAAATACTGATAAAACTGGCAGATATCAAACAGCTTAAACATGAATACCTTATATACGATCTAAAAAAAAAAATAAAAAAAACTAATTCTTCTTCGACTGCCTGTGTTTGATGCCCTCAATCTTGCACCTTAAAGCTTGCTTGACGAAAGCTCCAGTACCTTTGTCCTCCCCCCTCAAGGCATAGTCTTTAGGTAAGCAAAAGAACAGGAAGAAAAATAAAAAATTATTACTTCACAAAATATTCACATAATTTTACTGTTAAGGGTCATTCAATTCAATTCAATTCATTTATTTTTCCTCTTTCAATCGTTCATATTTACCATGATGGTACATTTTAACATATTCACATATTTATATACATATACATCAATTTGCACAATAGAATACATTAACAAAAATAAACATGAAATTGAAAGGGAAGGAGGGCCGACTAAAAAGCAGAGCTTGTAGGGTGTAAGCCCCCCTGTAAAAGTAATTATCATGAATTATTATTTTATGAGAAAAAAAAATAATAACAATAACTGATTCAGTAATACCAACAACAACAAAACATCACTTTTAAACGCAAAACTTTGATAAATACATACATGTTTATAAAAAGAAACAATCAAAGTTGCATAAAGTCACACTACAAATTATATTTGATTGGGGAATGCAATAGCCTAGTAACTATTCAGAAGAAAACTTTTAAGTCTCCTTTTGAAAATTTTTGGTTAAAAAGAAGAGAAAATATACTCTTTGAGGATATCTAGAAGTAGTTGATCTGGCTGGTTATAAAATATTACATAAAAATAGAAAATATAATGGTAAAATGATAATCCTCAATTGCCAATAAAGTAGCAGCATCAATATATATTTATTTATTTCTAATTGCAATGTTAAACTGTGGTCCAATGGATTAGCACGACTGAACCATTCTAAACCATGAAAACGTTTTTTCCAATTTCCCTTTATTTACAGGGTGCTTATGTAATTAAACCCTGGTCAATATTAATATAAAAAAACATGTAGAGCAATATTTATTCCTTCAAAGTAAAACATTAACATTTAATGTGTTCTAAAAACATGATATTTTCACATACCCACAATACTGTCTGTTAAGACCTCCTCCACATCTTTAAGGGACTTGAGGCCTGCTAACTCCTCTGGGGATTTGAAGGCCGAGAGGAGGTAGCAGGCCCTGGCTGTTGCACTCTTTTTGCGGTCTGCTTTTCTCAGCACGGACTCATAAGTGTAGTATCCCCTTCCTGGGGACAACTCGATCATCTAGCCAGGGTAATGTGGAGGAAAACCAGAAAAACATTTATAGAAATACAAAATTAACTTTACAAAGTTAATTTGTTCATTACATGTATATAATATATATAAAGATTCTTTATGGAGAAATATTATTTTACCATAACATTCATTTATAGATACACACACACACACAATTACATCATAAGCTATACATATACGTTAATGGCAATTACTATCATGTTTCACAAATCATCGCTAGAAAAGTAATCTAGACATTTAGGTCAAGCCATGTATGTACAATATAATGCAAATGAATGAAAATTCTATAAATCTTACATCAAAATCTTTGGCCCTCCCTGGCGGAACCTGTCCTGAGCGCGGAGGATCTGTTAGGAGAAATGAGATGAAAAAAAATTCAAATTGAAAGTGGCATATATTTTAATGTCTTTTCTCCCACTATTTAAGAATAAGGGCTTCAGCAAAATAGTTTTTCGACCAGACAATCATAGAATATATTGATACTCCTTTGAAGAAACATGATAATTAAATTCACAGAAATACTAACTTAAGCATACATTTAACCCTAATTAGCCCGGGCTATTTTGAAACTGCATAGCCCGGGGCTTCTAAGGCCCCCACCCTATGATCTCGGCCGTGAAAAGACCGATCGATGCGAAAATTTGCATACATGTCAAGTAAAGTGTATAGAATACTATGGTAATTTCAATTTTTTTTTGAAAAATTCACTCATTTGCATATTTATGGTAATTTATGCAAATAAGGTCATCAAATTCACATTTTTGCCCATACATGTATATCAGACATTATTCATATTTAAGCATTCTTTCTCACTACATATATTTGTTAGACCATTTGGAATAATAATACAACACAAAAAATTGAAAAACCAGGGTTATTCCTTATGTTATCTATTGTTTTATAATTTCTTATGTATTTCTTTGTCTTTTTAACTTATACATTTTATTGTTTTTGTTGTTTAATTTCATTTCCAACTATTATTAAACTATTTTGACCCCAAAATAAATACCTTAACTATAAACAAGACCAAATAACTGATGTTTTATCTCTTTATTTGAAAAATGAGATTTCCATTTTCGGGCCGACATGCAAAGATAAAAGGACACGTGACTTTGTAACGCTAGGTCCGATTTTCGAAAAATTTCTTTCAAAAGATGTGCAAGACTCAAAAGAAAAAAAGTCACAAAATTTCAGTGCAAGATTTTCTTGCGTTAAAAAATTACCACGAAAAATGTTGAGGGGCTAAAGCCACCTCCCCGGGCTAGATAGGGTTAAGACTTGATAGCATCATCAACATTACAGTACATGAAAAGTCATTCTTTCTAAAAACATACATGTTTATATACAATTTGATATGACACTTACTGGGCACGCCTCGTACTCCCAGCTCTATCTCCAGCTCCTCCACTCTTTTTCTCAATTTAATGCACCCGAGGCATTCGGTGGATCCTGGTCTCACTTGTCTTGGTGGTGGTGGTGATGGAGATCTTGACGGTAATCGAGATGTTGATGGTGGATGTGTCCGTGATGTTGATGGTGGATGTGTCCGAGATCTTGATGGTGGTGGTGGTGATGGAGATCTAGGAGATGCTGGAGGTGATGGAGATCTAGGAGATGCTGGAGGTGATGGAGATCTAGGAGATGGAGCGCGTTCTGGACTGGTGTCCATGGGTTCATCACTCTGACAAAAAAAATGTTTACCAAAATATTTTATGGATAGCATATTATCATAGGTCCACTAAAGAGAAATGACCCTCCAGAGTTATACATTTTTGAAAAATTAAAATTTTAGTAAATTTGTGTATTAGCTTACAAACAAGAAAGTTGTCCACCACTTCATCACAGAGAAATCACAGATTCAGTTTATTTGAAGAGCCTATACCAGAGATGCCAACCTCTTGACACACAAAAAAAAACAGACTGAGCATCCTAAAAAAAAAAAAAATCAGATTTTCCCGAAAACTCGCCACTACCAATGGCCGGTTGGGCCCCAGGCCAGTAAAATTTCAGAAAAATGTGATACTGGTACGTCAAGTAAAATGTTTGCTCTTTCATTAAAATTTTAAAAGAAAATTGTAAAGCAAAGTTTTTGTTGGGGCTGTCGTATTTTGTTGTTTTGAAAAATCGTATTTTAAGAGGTGATATCGTATTATCGTATTCCACTCTTATTTTTGTACTAAATACGATTAAATCGTACTGGTTGGCACCTCTGCTATACCTACGGTGATCTCAACAGCTGGTTTACATAAAAACAAGCATTATGCATACTCGTACCTCTAGATCTTCCATCATTCGAAGGTATTGCCTGTCCCTTTCGATTAAAGCCGTGGTTGCGGTGGATAGTGCGGTCTTCTTTGGGGCGGTCTTCTGGGGGGCAGTCGTCTTCTTTGGAGCAGTCTTCTTTGGGCGGTCTTCTGGGGGCGGTCTTCTGGGGGCGGTCTTCTGGGGGGCAGACGTCTTCTTTGGGGCAGTCTTCGGGGGGGCAGTCGTCTTCTTTGGGGCGGTCTTCTTAGGGGCAGTCAATTTCCTTTTGGCTTTTATCAACTTCTCTTTGTCATCTATTTACAAATTAAGACATATTTGCAGGAAAAAATCGTCATAGTCCACAGATTGTATCCGGTAAGACTAGGTACTGAATGCCATTCTAACAAGTTTCAGATAGGGCGTGTCATGTGACTAAGAAGCATGAAATGTTTATGACACTGGGTAGGAAAAGGTAATTGTCTGAATGAGTGCGATGCACAATGGTAGTTCAGTTATATTGATTACTGATACACACAGATTCTATGGCCTCGATTTATCAAAAGTGGAAATCTAATATTCAAAGCAACATTTGGAGATTACAAGCAGAAATAAACAAATTATTTCAGATAAATGTTAAAGGTAATACAAAGTTCTGGTATGGGGTTATGAATTTGGTTCAAATGAACATGTTGGAAGCATAAGCGATCCTACAATATTCAGTGATCGTTGATGCGGTTGAAATCGAGTCTAAAGTTATGGAAATAATAATTAACTCTTTAGCTCCCTCTCAGGGTCAAGATATTAATTAAGCTTTAAAACAATGTTTCTTGACTAAAATCGACCCATAAACTATTCCTGTTTAGAAATTATATATCACAACTACTTAGTCTGAGATTTTCATGGTCGCAGCTACCATTATATGGCCGTAGGCGCTATTTAAAAATTTACCGGGAGTACCGGTGAATATTTATATTCAAATTTTCTCGAAAGCAGAATTTTTTTAGGGGCTAAATTTTCTAGTGCTTAAAATACATCCACAGGGGCATCCAAATATATCAAATTTGTAAAGAATCACTATCCACCCAATTTCAAAATTTCACAAAACTTTGTATTACCTTTAAATCATTCAACATTGTAATGTGCAGATTTTAGACCAACACTTGTTTTAACATTTTTGTTTACACCAAGTAGAATATGGGCCACATACCATCTTTCTCCAGAATTGAAGCAGGATACCACTTCTTGCTTGCAGAGTGGTATGCCTCAAAAGACCCTGCGCCGACACTCCTGGTCATGGAGATTGGCACAACCTCCTGTAAACCATCTTCTGTGTAGCTGATCAAGGCATACTTTATTGTTTCTGGAAGGAGATTAAAAAAGAAAGTAAAATACCTGGATGCTTATTTATAGTTTTACTACATGAAACTACATCTAAAGAGGTGTGCTCTAAGGGCATGCATCTTAATTAGTACACTGACTAAACTAATCTCTTTTGGCATTAACTTTAAAGGTACTATATGTCCCATTTGCAGGCCAAAAAAATGAAAAGGTTAAATTCCAACAGCATTTGAAAGAGAATACTAATTAAGAACTTCCCTAAAAAAAAGGGGGGCGGGCTTGAAAATGTCTTTAAGTGGGAAAATAACGACTATTAGTTGTCTAATCGACTTAAGTAATACCAATATAGTAAGCAATACCGGTAGTCTGATTTTCAGACCATTGTACCGAATGGTTGTACGTTTTTGTGCAGCGCAAAGATTCAATCAGTTTAATTTTGGCCATTACAAGTAGTGGGTTATTGATGTAAACAAATGCATATGTACCTGTTACACCTCATTTCATGTACGATATCACCAAAAAAAAAAAAATGTCAGTCAGTCACTCAATAGTGTCTAATTAGGCCGTTTAAAAAAACATACATGTTTAGTGTCCCCGCCCGCTTCCTTTTTGGGGGCCGCCTATTTTTTTTTTTTTTTTTAAGAAAAAAAACATGAAAAACACTGCTTAAATGGATCAATTTCTGATTTTAAAAAAAAAATAAAATAAATATGTCGGCGGCCATCTTGTAGAATAGCCCGACTGTCAGGGAAAATGTACCGAGCAGCCATTTTGAAAGAAAGAAAAAAAAAAAAAGGGCCTCCTTCCTATTTTTCAAAAAAACAGGACGTTAAACATGTTTCTTTTTTTAATTTGGCCTTAGAGTTAGATCTATTCATCAGCAGCTGGCTGAGTCAGCACCAAATATTTCCTGAAAAATTGGAGGGGGAAAAAAAAAAAAATCCTTTTAAGTTCTAAGCGCCCCCAACCTACCTTATTCAGCGGTTGGTGCAAAATAATTCCTGAAAAATTTTATGTCTGGCATGGGGTTTGGCATAATTTTTCGCTCATCCCTACTCCCTAGCATTATTATATTTTTTTCACCTCCCACGCTGCACCCTACCCAAATAAGAGGCTAACGAACGAAAGAGACAGAAATTTTTGGTCTAGCATATGGCACTGTTTTTTTTTAACTATGACCAAATAGCTAAATGGCCCTTTGAGAGCCTGAAACTTTACTAAGATAAAGAATTAGAAATCAGTTACAACTTTTTCTTGTAGCATGGACCTAGGTTAACCTCCCATAGCTTAACAAAAAATTATCTACGTTGCTTTATGCGCATGGGGTATCCCTCAAGTTCATGAACAGCAAACTGTTTACGGAATTTTGTAACAAAATTGACATGCCATTTTGGTCGGAGCTGAAAAAAATGTATAGCCACAAACAATGTTTTTTTTTCTATAGATAATTAATGAGCATGAGTGGATCTTAAAGAAACTTAACAGTAATCTGAATCAACTCCCCTATTTTGATGGAACAGTGCAATTGAAAATGGCGTTTCGGACATTACATTTTCCGTAAACAATGTAGACCCTCATTTAACCCACTAGAACAACAAATTGATGAGATAGTATATGATTTGAATTAGTTTATTAGTTGCTCCAAGTGATTATATTAAAAGAAAATATAATTTAATTATAGTAGCTCTTAATCTTATATTAGAAATATAGAGTCTACTCAAAATTTGAAAAAGTTGTCTCATTTTCCGTAAACAATTTTGTAATGTCCGAAACACCAGTGGTGTAAATATGAAAATTATTAGGCAATGCACTGGTTCCCCATTTTGTTGTTGGTTGCATTTAATTATATCATCAGTTGTTATAATAAAATAAGTTTGACCAAGAAAAAATCAATTTACCTATTGAAATAAAAACTTATTGTCAAAACCCTAATTTGGAAATATTTTTCACTTTCATTAAGTTTCAAGGGACACAAAATCTGTATTTTTCAAGATAGAAACTCAAAAATTTGCATGAATAATCTCTGAAACATATTCTTAAAGACCAACATATATGTTGGTGAAGTTAATACTTAATAATAGCAAATGAGTTTTATATCACAGTGAGTTAGATAAGATATGCTATAGATCTATAGATCTAGTTCACAATAAAATTGTAAAAACTCAAAGTATTCATATCTGGTGAATAAATAGGTCTATCTTAGTAGGGTCTATCTACCAGTAGATTAAGGTCCAAAATTTGCATTTCTCAAAAATATGAATCCTGATCCTAATAATACATGTTCGAATTGAGTAAAAATAATTTCATTTCGGACCCTATTGTGGACACATTTGTCTAGGCCTATGTTAAAAGAACCAGTGCCATATGCATGTAATGATGTACATACCAACACCGTGCCCCACGCGGCCACGGGCCATGTGGACTGTACGACTATAACTCCAGGGAGCTCCGCCACAGGCGCCGGCGGAGCTCCCTGGAGTTACTGTAAGACCTGACGCTTGGGGTCTAGATCTAGGTAGGCCTATAGAAATGATTATGACCAGGAATGCCAAAGCGTGAATGCATCAAAAGTTCATAACTCAATCTCTTGAAATGTTGGTAGAGGATTAATTTTTCTTTAGTTTGATATACGTTGGATTGCCTAATATTCAATGTTTCTTCGGGAAATATGAGGTTTAGTTTAGTGTTACATTTTTCTTTGTTTTGCTTTTGGTAAAACATGATGAACACCTACCGCACGCTGCGTAGTGGAGACACACATATCGCATTCAATTCTGCATGCACTCGCAAGGCATGTTCGACCAACATATATGATGACACGAAAACAAAATTTGTAGCAGTCTTTACTTAGTCAATTATAATGAACTATAACTGGAAAATGAATAGAACTTACCTTCGTCACTCTCGCCGCGAAAACGTGCTGGCTTCTTGCTTGGACGACTAGCCATGTTGCAATTAAATAACAAAATCAAAGTGGTAAAACAGAGCGTATAATCGAGTCAAGCAAGCACAATTCAAATTTCGTACAAAGATGACGTGCACGCGCGTACGTACTTATGTACGGGCGCTGGCTAAACCATATTGGTAATAAATGTAGTCGAAATTAATCTTAGTAGTTTATTTATATATTTTAAAGCAATTAAAAAATATTTTACATTTAATACGAATTTTTAGTGTAATATATACATTTTCATATTATTTTTGACTATTATAAGCAATCAAATATTTGTTCTGACGCAATTACATGAAGGGATCAAACGGATTCATAGCGCTGGAACCGAGCGTTTGTGCGCACGCACTATGCCGCGGTGATGCACAGACCCGGGCCCTCCTGCAAGCGTATCATACGCACGATAATCATGTGCTCGGTACATATTACTGTACTGTAGATCTAGGGAAGTTTGGGGGGGGGGGGTCAATCCCAAATAGGGGGTTTGATTTCCAATAGATACAGGAGCCTGGCATGTTCAGATCCAGGATTTTCCAATGGGGAGGGGGTGCTCAATTCCAACAATATTTATATTATTCATGTGTAATGTTATCGATCTTGTGTTATTTTATGTAATCATGCTTGATACATTATGTTTTATTGTTATTATTTTTGTTGTTAATTAATTCAAACTCAAACTCAAACTCAAAAAAGATACAGGAGCCTTGGCATGTTCGGATACAGGACTCTTTTTCCAATGGGGAGGGGGGGGCGGCGGCGAAGACCGTTTTACTAATACTGACACTGCTCATATTAGCCGAGGGAATCACAAATTACGACATACGAGGTTTTGCCGCCAATGTGTTAATTTTTCACACACAAAATCCCTAAACGATGGGTCCCATTTTGACAAAAAAAAATCACTAAACATGGGTCCGTTTTTTCAAAATTGTCGGAAATGGGCACTTATTTAGAGAAAATTCCCCCAAATGACGCTTCAAGTTAAAATGGGTAGGGTCTTGAGGCTTGAGCGGCACATCCCCGTCCAAACTACTGAGTACAACCCCCCTGGGCATATCCAGGGCATATAACAATTTTGGAAAGGGGCCGGGCAGGCTCACTTCACGTCTCTTGTCCGATATCAGCATTCCCGGTTTTTAAGTTTTGACATTTCCATCAGAGGGTGTTGAACCCTTTTGCCCGAATATCAATTTTCTGGTAAACAATTTGGCGAATGCATGAGCAAAAATTGGAGTATAGTATATGTTGTGAAAGTGTTATCACCAAAAATACGAGATAAGATATAAAAAATGCATATTCGGTGGGAAGATTTTTAAGATGTTATGAAATGAAATTTGAATCCTTGTTGAGTAAATATAGAAATAGCTCGTGCCGTATAAGCCTACAACCATGATTTCAATTAAAACTTTTAACAAAAAATGGGATTCCAGAACAATTGAACTCCTGTGGTACTATATGTGTTTCAAAATTGTCAAAATATTTTAAATACTTTCTTTATACCGGCCTGTACATATTCTGATTTACGAATCACTTTATCACTCTCATTTGCTTTAAAACTACCAACGTGCCGAGTTATTTTTTACAACCATGATTGCAATGAACCCCCATTTTGGGGGAATCCAGAATCTCCTGTGGAGCCATGTGTTCCATAACTCTAAAAATATATTAAACAATTTCTTTGTATCTTTACATTATATTCATGAATGACTTTATCACTCTCGTTCGCTTACAACTCACCATCGTGCTCAAATTATTCCCGGAATATAAATATAAGTTTCTTTTTTTGTAAACAACGGGGATGAATAATTTATCTTACTTAAAAGGGCTTCATAGAACACAGCCCAGATATTATCAGAGGGAGCGTGGGCGGAATGTCATTTCATAGTTTTGTGTTAGTGGGCGAGAGAGCGTAGCGACCAAATGAAATTTGTCAACTTTGAATGCTGAAATTATGACATGTCCCCAATCTGGCCCAGGATCGCCGCCCCTGTATATCATTACCCGTATATCAACAAGAGTTCAAATACAAGCACAAGCGAGTTGGCACGAGCTGATGACAAACTAAGAGTTGTGAAGCGGCCCCTCTATATATACCATTAATTTAAAATTTGACCGTTGAGTATAGCTTCTAAAGACATCTAAATTAATTAGCCCTTTTCAAATTAGCGCAGTGGCTTTTTTAAATGTTTGACTTCAAATAGGCGACTCGGGATTATATGCAGCCGGTCCCCTCTATTCAAATAACGTCTCCCAATTAGCCTTCTAACCACCAACCCCTCCCCCCTTTTTTTAATATAATTCTGCTCGTCGGGGCCGGGCGCGGCTTTATCACGAGTGCTTTAAATGAACCTTTTTATAGTAAATATATTATGCTGGACTCTGTTGCGGCTGGATTCCGACACAGATATCATTTTAGGTAATTATTGTGCAATCTGGGTGATCATCCCCAATACGCTTGCAGTTCACATGTGCACCCCTTCCCAGGGACGTAGCAAGAGTTTGATGTTGGGGGTACATACATGTAATCGATCGACATCTTGGGAAGGGGTCTAAAAAAGTTCATCTTGGATTTTTTTTTTTTGGAGGCGGGGGACGTGCCCCCGTGGCTACGCGCCTGCTCCTTCCTACATATTCCCTTATAATATATTCATCGTCACCGTCACTGCCATTTACGTATGGCCGGCCCCCTCTTCAATTAACGACTCCGGGGGTCTACTGACCCCAAAATGTCCTGATTGTGATTACAATTCTATAGACTAACCTTTCCAGGTACGGCTTAACATAAACGAGCATGCTTAGAATTTTTGAAAATAAGCTGAATTCTGATTCATTTTTGCACATTAAACTTCAGTCACCCTCCCCCGCATTCACACGTGCACCCCCAGCTGTTACCTTATTCGTATTTTTCGTTATTGTCTTCTTCCTCCCTATCTCTCTCTCTCTTATTTTTTCTCTCTCTCTTTCTTGTTTTTTCTCTTCTCATTTCTTTTCTCCTATTTTTTTTTTCGGGGGGCGGCGGCGGCCGTTTCGCCCTTCCCCCTGGATCCGCCACTGCTAGAAGTGGCGATCGAGCCACCAACTCGAGCGTTAATTATCATTAATTTAGAATTGTTCGTACGTTAGATTTTAGCTTGTTTTATTTTTATTTGAATACAATTTTAATGTAGGTGATTTAATATAAATAAATTAAATTATATTCTTTTATTTCTATAGTGGCCAATTTAAGTATCGTATAGATTCAGTGCACTATGTTGTAGTTTATTGTATTTTATTTATTTAAAAAAGGATATAAAAATAATTATATATTCTAAAATGAAAATCATTCAATATTTGAGCTTTTTTTATAGATTAAATATTTTTAAATAGCTATATAAAGTAATACTTAACGTAATCCCGCATGCGTACGGTACGATGGCTCGCGCTCATCATGCGCCCCATCCCATCGCATCGCATCTGGCTAGCTAGTAGGAGCACGTGTGCACAGATTCTGACGACTCTCAAGCTCGTAAACGTATGCTCATCGACTGGTAGGACATTTTGATCTAGAAGTACATTATTTGGTGCAAATATTCGGTGAAGACATATATTTCCCAGTGATTGAATAACAATGGATTCTTCGAACGTACCCAGCAAGAAGCGCAAGGAAAGCTCAGGCCGACGTGGTCCTTATTTACGGTTTCTGTCTGACCCTCGGCCTTCCGTCGCTTCACCACGGACTTCATCCTGGCGGACAAACTGTGATGATGACGCGCCAGCTAATGACTCCGAATCAGACCTCGGCCTCGTTAATGATCACGATGATGTGCTATCTGATTATGATGATATGGATCCAGGACTGGAGATTGCCAGTGACCAGGATGACATTTCAAGGGGTGCCAGCACCATTGGTGAACATTTTGATCTTGAACAAGATTTATCTGACACTTCAGATGAAGATTTAGACCTTGGGCTTGGCCTTGAGCAACCTCATCGTGAACATGAATTTGAGCAAGCTCCTGAAGCTGAAGCTGAAGAAGACATTGACGAGAAACCTTTGTACCAGGGGTCGAGGCTAACATTGGCTATCAGTATGATGTTGATAGCAACATTTGTCATGAAGCATGGCTTGTCAGGAGAGTGCACCCAGGATCTGCTGAACATCATAGAACTTCACTGCCTGTCTGAGAATATTTGCTGTACTTCACTTCATCTGTACCAAAAATATTTCTCTCAGATCAAAATGCCCATTGAGAAACATTTTTATTGTGGAAAATGTTTTTTCCATTTTATTGACGTACCAGAAGATGGATTGTGTCCTGCTTGCCATCAGACAATCTCCAAGGCTACCAGCCCATATTTTATTGTCAATCCACTGTCCAGTGTATTGCAATTGGCTTTTTCAAGTAAGTACAATTTGTGTATATAGACCCTATTATTCACTAGACTATTCTATTCAATATCAATCATATTATGTAGACCTAGGCCTAGATCTAGATCTAGGCCTACAGGGAGCTCCAGGCCAGAGCCTGTTTATGAAAACAATTCAAACAGCAGGTTGGGTTTCCGCAATGTAAAGTCTAACTCTAACTTGTAGATAGGATCCGGGCTAACTCGGACCAGGGGACAACTTAGCCCAGCTGCAAAAACGGTCATTTTTTGTCATTTTACCCTTACTCTAATCCTAACTCTAACCCTAACCCTAAACCTAACCCTAAACCTAAACATGCAATAACTGACCCGTTTTTGTACCTGATGGGCCGAGTTGTCCCCTGGTCCGAGTTAGCCTGACTCCCCAGTATAGCAGTAATAGTCTAATAACAATTTTGACTTAAAATTATAATTTGAAGAAGTCTTCGATAGAAAAAGGGCGATTCTTCGTCCTAACGAGACGATACATCCATGTTGTACTTGTAGTGTCGATTCAACATACGCATTCGCGGTAGCGGCGCAGCAAATATGAATGAGCGCAGTTCGCTCAAAATTTATGCATGAATGGAAGAGACAATCACAAAGCCCTTCTCAACATCTTGCATATTCAGCAATTTCAAGCAAACAGCACTCTAGATCTATATCATGAATATTCATATTCGATCCGCCGCTACCGCGCATGCGTACTTTCTCTCCGCCAAAATCGACATCCATGTTGATAATCTTGCAAGCCGTATTTTAAACTCTCGCTGCACATGACGTCATCTAAATCTCATCCCTTTTAGTCTACGCCGAAGGCAAAATGATTATGTGCTACAAGTTCGTAATGATGTTAACACAGTTTTTCCTTCATAATCATTTGGCCTTCAGTGTAGACTAGAAGTAGAAGGGATGAGATTTAGATGACATCATGCGCAGCGAGAGTTTGAAATACGGCTTGCAAGATTATCAATATAAATGAACATGGATGTCGATTTAGACCCATAATTTCCTGAAAATGGACCATTAAACAGATTTATTCAGTCAAGTTGGTAAGTGGAACCAATGTATAGGTAATAGCCTAGCCGGCCTAATTTACATAATAAAATAATCGGATATGCATCAAGTAAAATGCAATATTTTGGGCAAAGAATATGGCCATGGCCATAATTTTGCAAAATGTTTTAATGGGAACGCCTACGGTCTGTTTCTGTCTCTAAAGAGAGGAGCCGACCCTACCCAAATCAGAGGCTAACGAACGAAAGAGAGAAATTTTGGTCTAGTCTACGTCTAGTAGTAGAGAGGGCCGGAAGCTAGACAATTTTTCAAAATTCTAATTAATAATAATAATATGAAGTGTTCAACTCATCAAATGCCATATTAGTAAATAGACCAAAAATTTCTGTCTCATTCGTTCTTTAGCCTCTAATATTTGGGTATATAGGGTCAGCTCCTCTACTAATACTACTGCCGTACTATAGAGACAGAAGCAGGCCATGCCCATAGGGTCTCCTGTAACAAGTTTGGTGGCACGATTGTGCCACCAAACGTTTGACAAAAATGTTATTTTAGCGAATTCATATCTGATTCATTTATTCTTCAAAATTACCGGTAGGCCTATAGATGTAGGCTAATATACATCGGTTTCACTTACCAGATTATTATATACTGTACAATGCGTTTTTCCTGGATTTTCTTCGTCGAAATTGAACTCTGTGTTAAAATTTTTACAGCCGTATTTTAAAATGTTACTGCGCATAAGGAAGTATGATGTTATCTATTGACAGTAACAGTTTTAAATACTTTTTTTTCCTCAAATTATTATAATTCAAGTTGACTGCCCTGGTGTAGACTACATGGACACGGTCATTTAGTCGGTCACAATTTCTTTCTTTGATAGTGTAATTGCACTCATACAACGTCAAGACCCAAAGGACAATTAAACTAAAGGATAAAGCGTAGATAACATTCATGCTTTTTGAATGGGGTCTATGTTTTGGTCTATTTTAAAGTGTGGATGCTGGGTCAAGTTGTTAAAAGTTTAAAACTTAAGATCTTATGCACTAGCTAGTAGCTACAATGATAATATTTGTATCTTTACACAGGAAAAGGCTTTCTGGAAAAGCTGCGTTATCGGGCAAATCGTAGCAAGAAAAACCCCAACAACATCGAAGATGTCTTGGATGGACAATTATACCACCAACACTTCAACGAAGATGGATTTTTTCATGGTACTTCAAAGGAGCGACATGGCCAGGAAGTGCATATATCTTTCCAGTTGAACACAGATGGGGTGTCTGTTTTCAAATCAACAAAGGCTTCAATGTGGCCTGTATATCTTGTCATCAATGAAATGCATCCAAAACAAAGGTGAATTTAATTCCTCGTTACCTTAATTGATTGCAAATTTGCCTTTTTAACTTATTCCATTTACATTAACATTTCCTAAATGCATTCCAACAGAATTTGAGATTATATGCTCATACTCCTCCCCAATAGTACATGCTTTGTACATCTGCTGCATTACAGAAGAAAAATACCATTTTAAAGAATTCACATAAGAACAATTCCTTGTTTCAAAATTTAAATGGCTGAGTTCTCCCATGTGCAAGTGTACATGTACATTGGTGATCTTGTAACAAAATTTGCTTATCATGAAATATCTTTTATGATCTGAAGCAATTAATATTTTTCTTATATTATAAAATGTCTGTTTCTGATTACACAACATGTGTTTCAGATATATAACCATAAACATATTGATAAAACTATATACCCTCAATTAATTTATCATTTGATATCGAGTGCTAATGTTTTTGTGTCTATGCAGGTTCAGTCGCACTGAAAGAATTTTTCTCGGTGTCTGGTTTGGGCAATCAAAGCCATGCTTCAAGACGTTTTTGAAGCCATTTGCAGAGACTTTCAAGGATATTTATTCTAAAGGTGAGGTCACTCTTGGATTTTATGTCATCTCTCTCTTCTTTTGCTTCACGACCTGTTGGATGCATCAATGTATGATCTTACAAACCATTAGAATTTCTTGCCAATTATTTGGCACATAAAATTGAACAATCATGTATAATATTTTGTCATGCAGCCAGGAATTGATTCTCATGAAGTGTAAAAATCCACCATGCGCAAACAAAACAAACCCAAAACCCCAAGCCACTGTACCATTTAAGTAGGGCAATAAATATATATATTGACTGAATTTGCTTCTACAATTCGTTATTAGTATTGATGAAATTAAGTCAGAGTATAACAAAAAGTTCAAACTTAAGTTAAGGTAAGATACGAAGTTCAATTAATCAAAATTTTGATCCCATATTACTAGCATTACATCCTAAACTATCTAAAGATATAGCATCACCACTTTTCATTAGAAAAATTTATATTACAATGTTTTTTAAAACACAAATAAGTTCAGGGCCCTGCTAATTGCAAATTTTCTCATTTACCCTGTGTACAGGTATCAAAGTGAATGCAGAAGGCAAAGAACTTCTAGTAAAAGGCATCCTATTAAGTGCTGTGTTTGATTCGCCTGCCAGATGTTTGTTTCAGGAGTTTGTACAGTTCAATGGGGCCATGGGCTGCCCATTTTGCAAGGCACCTGGAGAAACGGTTAGGACTGCTGGTGGTGGTCATACTCGTGTATATCCATTCAATGTGGAGAGAAGGGATGGCCATTATGACCCACGGACACATGCAGAAACAAAACTGGATGCATCTGAAGCTCATCGGACGAAAAGGAACGTCAATGGTGTAAAGGGTCATAGCTGGTTTTTACATGTGCCAAAATTTGATATTATTAACAGTGTAGCTGCAGATTATATGCATGGACTGGTGTTGGGTGTTATGAAAATGCTTATTAACTTATGGTTTGACAGTAGTCACCATAAAGAAGGTTATAGTTTATCTAAAAAAGTAAAAGAAGTTGATGGGAGATTGAATGGAATTTCTCCCCCACATAACATAACTAGAATGCCTCGTAACATTGGAACCCACTTAAAATTTTGGAAGGCATCTGAATTTAGGGCATTTTTATTATTTTACTGTATTCCTTGTTTGTGGGGCATTTTGCCCGCAGAATATTTCCAACATTTTCTCTTACTGAACGAAGCATCCTTTATATTACTTTCGGACTCAATTTCGGAACAATCCTTGAAAAAGGCACAAAAACTACTATGTCACTTCTGTTTGCGCATTGAAGCATTATATGGAAAAAGATACCAAACATGGAATATGCACAGTTTATTACATTACACACAGAAAGTGAGGGATCTAGGGCCATTGTGGGCCAATTCATGTTTTTGGTACGAAGACTTTAATGGAGACCTCATGAATTTTTTTAATGGTACTCGAGGAATCGAAATGCAGATAATATCAGCTATATGTTTTCAGCAAACTATTCCACAATTTTTGAATTCTGTCGGTAGAGGAACTTTGGTTCATGACTTCTTATTAAAATTAACAGAAAAAATTCAACCAGGAAAAATTACTGAACAAATATATGATGGTGTGTATGTTGTTGGGAGTATAAAATTAGCGAATGTAGACATTTTTCCTTGGCATGTTCTTGGGCGCTCTGTAAAAAGAATTTATTTGTTTTTAAGATTAAAAGTTAAGGGTTTGTTGGTTTCTTCTATAAAGTACAGACCTGGCATTAAGCGAAATAGCTATACTGTAAGATTCTGCAAGGATGGTACTGTTGCATTTGGCCATATTGAGTTTTTTATCAAATGTTATACAAGTTGTCCAAACGTTACATGTTGCAGTGAAAATTGTTTATGTCAAACAGCCCACTACTTTGCGGTAATACAAATAATTGATCGCCATGATATGACTCTTTCCTGTGACCAATCGACTGGGGCAACAGTTTCTAATATCATTCCTGTTAAAAAAGTAAATCCACAACAACAGGTAGCAGTAAATATTTCATGTATAACTGATGTATGCATGTGGATTGATATAAAAAAAGACTTTGCATTCATTGGAATCTTTCCTAATTTCTGTGAAAAAGACTAAACAGACATTCTAATTACAAATGTCTGCAAGTCTATGTAATTTAATATAATGTGAATAGGAATTTTTCTGGAAGCGCTTATTCACACTTTATTCGCTAATTTTGAGTAGATACATGTAATGACGATGTTTCAGTTTAATTTGGCAATGTTCTATCGTAAATCATTTTTAATAAATGTGTGGTCGTATATAGAGATGACAATTACGTTATATCAGATATTTGAGGAATATTTTTCTGGAAGCGCTTATTGACACTTTGTTCGCTAGTTTTGAGAAGATAATGCACAATGTTTCAGATTGGTTTGGCAATGTTCTATCGTAAATCATTTTGAATATATATGTGGTCGTATATTGAGATGACAATTACGTTATATCAGATATTTGAGGAATATTTTTCTGGAAGCGCTTATTGACACTTTGTTCGCTAGTTTTGAGAAGATAATGCACAATGTTTCAGATTGGTTTGGCAATGTTCTATTGTAAATCATTTTGAATATATGTGTGGTTGTATATTGAGATGACAATTACGTTATATCAGATATTTGAGGAATATTTTTCTGGAAGCGCTTATTGACACTTTGTTCGCTAGTTTTGAGAAGATAATGCACAATGTTTCAGATTGGTTTGGCAATGTTCTATCGTAAATCATTTTGAATATATATGTGGTCGTATATTGAGATGACAATTACGTTATATCAGATATTTGAGGAATATTTTTCTGGAAGCGCTTATGACACTTTGTTCGCTAGTTTTGAGAAGATAATGCACAATGTTTCAGATTGGTTTGGCAATGTTCTATCGTAAATCATTTTGAATATATGTGTGGTTGTATATTGAGATGACAATTACGTTATATCAGATATTTGAGGAATATTTTTCTGGAAGCGCTTATTGACACTTTGTTCGCTAGTTTTGAGAAGATAATGCACAATGTTTCAGATTGATTTGGCAATGTTCTATCGCAAATCATTTTGAATATATGTGTGGTCGTATATTGAGATGACAATTACGTTATATCAGATATTTGAGGAATATTTTTCTGGAAGCGCTTATTGACACTTTGTTCGCTAGTTTTGAGAAGATAATGCACAATGTTTCAGATTGATTTGGCAATGTTCTATCGTAAATCATTTTGAATATATGTGTGGTCGTATATTGAGATGACAATTACGTTATATCAGATATTTGAGGAATATTTTTCTGGAAGCGCTTATTGACACTTTAATCGCTTATTTTGAGTAGATACATGTAATAACGATGTTTCAGATTAATTTGGCAATGTTCTATCGTAAATCATTTTGAATATATGTGTGGTCGTATATTGAGATGACAATAACGTTATATCAGACATTTTAGGCATAATTTCCTTAAAGCGCTTATAGACACTTCGTTCGCTAATTTTGAGAAGATATTTCAGATTAATTTGGCAATGTTCTATCGTAAATCATTTTGAATATATGTGTGGTCGTATATTGAGATGACAATTACGTTATATCAGATATTTGAGGAATATTTTTCTTAAAGTACATATCAAGACTGTTTGCTAATTTGGAGAAGATAATTATGACGTTTCAGATTAATATGGCAATGTTCTATCGTGTATATGTATATCAATGAATTTGCAAAGATTGCAAGTTGAACATTTACATTGTGTTATGTAAATAAATTCGAATAAACAGGGCTAGAAAGTTCTAACCTAAAACAACAATATTCAGAAGTCTTGTATATATATATTTTGTGATGTGTATATGGAAACTCCAGAATCTCACAAATCCAGATAACATAAGGAATAACCTGGCTCTTCCAAATATAGGAGGAAAATGGGTGAGAAAAATTTAAGTCCAGAAACATAGTAAAAAAATAGGAAGAAAATGGGTGAGAAAAATCTAAGTCCAGAAACATAGCAAAAAAATAGGTTGAAATCTGGTGAGAAAAATTAGAGTCCAGAAACATAGTAAAAAAATAGGAAGAAAATGGGTGAGAAAATATAAGTCCAGAAACATAGTAAAAAAATAGGAAGAAAATGGGTGAGAAAAATATAAGTCCAGAAACATAGTAAAAAAATAGGAAGAAAATGGTTGAGAAAAATCTAAGTCCAGAAACATAGCAAAAAAATAGGTTGAAATCTGGTGAGAAAAATTAGAGTCCAGAAACATAGTAAAAAAATAGGAAGAAAATGGGTGAGAAAAATATAAGTCCAGAAACATAGTAAAAAAATAGGAAGAAAATGGGTGAGAAAAATATAAGTCCAGAAACATAGTAAAAAAATAGGAAGAAAATGGTTGAGAAAAATCTAAGTCCAGAAACATAGCAAAAAAATAGGTTGAAATCTGGTGAGAAAAATTAGAGTCCAGAAACATAGTAAAAAAATAGGAAGAAAATGGGTGAGAAAATTGAAGTCCAGAAACATAGTAAAAAAATAGGAAGAAAATGGGTGAGAAAAATCAAAGTCCAAAAACATAGCAAAAAAATAGGTTGAAATCTGGTGAGAAAAATTAGAGTTCAAAAACATAGCAAAAAAATAGATTGAAATCTGGTGAGAAAAATTAGAGTCCAGAAACATAGTAAAAAAATAGGAAGAAAATGGTTGAAAAAAATTCAAGTCCAAAAACATAGCAAAAAAATAGGTTGAAATCTGGTGAGAAAAATTAGAGTTCAAAAACATAGCAAAAAAATAGATTGAAATCTGGTGAGAAAAATTAGAGTCCAGAAACATAGTAAAAAAATAGGAAGAAAATGGTTGAAAAAAATTTAAGTCCAAAAACATAGCAAAAAAATAGGTTGAAATCTGGTGACAAAAAATTCAAGTCGAAAAGAATAGGGAAAAAATAGCAAGAAATAGGTAAAAAATAGTTTTCAAACCACCAATTCCTAGAAATAGAAAAAAAATAGGCTGTCATATGCTATTTTAAACCTATTTTAAAAAAAAAATAGTGTTTAAATAGGGTACATTCACATAAAAATAGGAAATAAATAGTAAAAAATAGTAAAAAAATATATTTTTCTAGAGCCCATTTTGACTAGGGATATCACTATTTAAGGCTCCACATAATCCAAGCTGATACATTCTTACATTGGTACTAATTATATTCATCATGATTCACTTATATAAGGAACATTTCATCCAAATTTTTTGGATACGATTGTCTAAACAAGACCATGCTCCTGAATGAGGATCCATCCTTGTTGCTGTTCCATCATTTAAAATCACTAAGTCATGTTTATCTACTTGTTTATCGACTTGAGCCCCTTGAGCCCTGTTCGCGACTTGCCTTCATCATTGAAGATGAATGTGGATCATTTCAGGAGATACCTCATTAATGTCAAGGCATCGCCTGGCTGCATCCACAACTAATCTAATTCTATTTGAGTGTGTTGTTTCTTGGTCTAAATTGTTGACAATGAAAGTGATGAAAGCTAAAAAATCTACACGAGCGTTTTCAGTGGAAGCCGGAATTACAGGACCTGGCTCCTCTATCTCTGAGATTGTTTCTTTTACAATGCACTCATCTGTTTGAATGGACCTTTGACAGGATTCTGTTTGGGTTGCCTTTGTAACCATTAATGGGTTTTTTTGTTTGTTATGTATTGTATTGTATTGTATTGGTTTATTGAGATAAAAATCATTGAGCATGCAGCTGATAGCTGAAATTGCTCAATTTACAGAGTAAAAAATACATGGTATAACATTACATTGATAACACATTGAAAGACATAGAGAAATTAACAAATATTGCATATATTCAAATATGATTTATAAGTTACGTTGATAATATAAAGTAGCCATTTGCTTTTAATCAAATATAAATTTGATGATTACAAATTTACATTTTAATTGCAACAATGACACACAGGTGAAATAAAAATTTGATGTTTATACAGATAAAGTACAATAAAAGATAAAAGATGAAGGCTAAGTTTCAATATTGGTTAAACAAGGTGATCCTCCCAAGCTTGTCAAAAATGGCAAATTAATATTACCTCAGAAAGTACAAAGTGGAGAAATATTGAATGCATTGAATATATTGATGATAAAGTTGTAATGATAACATGGGCAAAGATAAATATCAAGAAGTAAGTAGGCTATTTAACATCGATGAATTTTTTTCTTCCTCTGGTTCTGTTATTATTTGATATTGCACATAGAAGAAGAGATTAAAAAGTAGCAATAAATAGTGAAAATGCAAATGGAAACATAAGCAAAGATATTGTTTAAGGTGAATTAAGCAGTCTAACAATAGATGGTATCATTGAGGAATAATACCAGGTTGTCCGACAGAGGGGGGTGTTGAGAAGATGTGAAGAGCGTAGGCGATGAGAGGAGATATCACTACGTAAGGGAGGGAGAAGATCCTGGTGACAGGCAGATTTCAACAGACTACGAGCAAAGGAATCCAGTAGTTGATCATGCCGCTCTGACATACGGCACATGAAGAGTTGCTCTAGAGCATGGTCATAAGAGACACACTGGTCCTTCAAGATGATGCGACAAACATGCTTCTGGATTTTCTCAATGTCATTGTACTGACTTGCAGTGATGCTAGGAGACCAAAGGAGAGATGAATACTCCAGAAGAGGACGTATATAGCATGAACAGATGTTGACCAGATGTTGAGCAGGTCACATCTTGGGACAGATGCCTTGCGAAGACGACTTATCATAAATACTCTCTTTCCAGCTCTTGATACCATATCACCAACTTGTTTGTCCCACTTGAGATCGGATTGTAAGTGTACGCCCAATATTTTCTGGGCGATTCCATTATTTTCAGAGGCTCATCATTGAGGTGCAAACAAGGAGTGTCGATGGTACGTTCAGAGCTGCCAACCGTTACAAAAAATTCGTATTTGGTACAAGAATCCAAAGAGAATATGATAATACGAAAGCACGTCTAAAAAGGATGATTGGTGGGGTAATTAAAAAAAGAAAAAAGAAAAAAGGACCACCCAAAAAGGCATGTACGACAAGTATATACTTTCGTAGGTATAATGTATACACAGATGCAACACGTACACAAGCGCTGAATTGAAAAGCGCGTGCACATGCCTGGCTTCATGTAGCTGCTGCACTTCGTGAATAGCTTCCCCAGGGCTTGGTTGGGTGGTCGGCGCCTCCTACCGTACACGCGTGGGTCCGATGCCGCTGCCTCGTGAAAAACGCCACGCTGGATTAATTGATTTATTTCAAGCATTGGACACATGATTTTATTTTCATGGATATTTCATCCCGTTTTTTTCGGATATTTCAGAATTTTGGAGCTTGTATATCTTCTAAGACTTGCATGATATTCATGATTAGGTTGTAGGTTTCTATTCATCATTTGATGACTGCATTGATGCAGTCTTGCACAGCTTCAATGGAGACTTTATCTTATATGTTGACTGTTGCAATCTTCTACAACTTCAATTGATACTTCCGTACAAAGTGTTGACTGTTGGAGCCTTCAACAACTTCTATTGGGACTTCTACATATGATATAAACATGTATGTGGACTGTGCTATTCCCGCCTTTTTCAAGAGCTACATGTATATTCGAAAATAATATCGCTAGTGATATTTGTTTGTCTCGCAATGTATTGTCAACATGGGATCTAAAAGATCACAAAGTTTTGTGCGCTGCTGCAACACTTCGTCAGGTGATATAATCTAATGTAAGCACCGTGTGCTTCGGCCAATAGGCCTTGTCCGTTATTGTTCCAATTATTGATCGAATTAATTGGGTACATTAGATTTTATCACCTGACGAAGTGTTGCAGCGGCGCACGAAACGTGATCTTCTAGATCCCTTGTTGACCATACATTGCGAGACAAACGAATATCACTAGCAAAAATTATTTTCGATACTACATCCGCAATGAGTAATATATTTAGCATTACATGTATATTGTTGTAAATTCAGTCTCTAATGTGTGCATCTTTGACCCCGTTCTCACTCACTTTGAAAGTGGTCTTAGTTAGACCGCTCCAGAGGAACGGCTCTTTGAGGAACGGATGCGAGCGTTCACACTCCGAGCAGTTTTTTATGGCTCAAACCGCTCCATGAGTCAAAGTGGTCTTGTTGCTATGGCAGCTCAGGTCAGCGGGTCAATTTTTTCGCGCGCGGAATACAAACCGTATGTACCGTACTACATGTTTCGCGGGCGTCACTAGCTCACTTCCGTTCAAAGTACGCTTCCGTTCACATTGCACGTTAGAGCGGTCCAAACCGCTCTTAATAAGACCCGTTACTCAAGACCACCTCCCGAGGTGGTCTTCTGGAGCGGTCCAGATGTCCACCTCCTGGACCACTTTGACCGTTCTCACTCACCTAAGAACCGCTCCTGAGGAACGGGTCTTAGTTAGACCGCTCCAACGAAGTGAATGAGAACAGGGTCTTTGACTCCATGAGATTAATAAAAAAGGTGATGGCTGAAGCAAGAGCTTGGAACTACAGGTAGAAAGAGCTGTAAGTTGTAGTCCAATGTATTCAGATGAACATGTATACTTGATTACTGGTATAATGTTTCAAAAATTGATTTAGAGCAAAAAATATTTACCTTACGGTATTCATTCACGTTGCGTTAATAGTTGAGAAGAAGGTCAGTTGAAAAAAATATTCATATTTTGAAAGGAAAATACTAATTTTGGAGGTGCTGAGTACTAATTTGTGCTTTCAAAGGTTGGCAGCTCTGCTGTTGTCTCATTTGATGATGTGTTCGTGTTGTTGGGCATGTTTCACATGGTGCAACCATAAGCCTGCTGTATATCTACATCACCATGCAAGCCGATACTTTAAAGCAGCATACATGTACCTATCAAAATATTCACGATAATCAATGTTGCATGAATACCCCGTTTTCTTCAGGACCTCTTGGTGACTGTCTTGACTTTGTGAATGAGGATGACTACTACGATGCTTGCATCTATGACCTCTGTTACACTGATCCTGGTAATGACATCATTTGCGGAGCCTTGCAAGAGTACGTCCAGCAGTGCAGGGAAGCTAACAGCATCATCGGAAATTGGAGAGAAGGGGTCCTACAGTGTGGTAAGTAAAATTTTGTCATACCTCATTTTATATCATTTAATTGGGAACAGGAACCAGCAAAGCACAACTGGTGTCACTTTTCTTTGAAAAGAGCATGGGATCTGAAAGTTGATGGCATAACGGGGAAAGGAAGACGAAATATTTCATGGAAAGATATGGTGAAGAAAGAAAGCAGGAAGGTTGGTCTAAATGAGATACTCATGGAAAAAAAGAAGAGGGAGTGTCATCATGGTGTGTAAGTCAGTAACCCCTCGTAAGAGGGAAATTGCTGACTTTAACAAAAGATGATGCTGATGATGATGATATCTTTGGTACAATTAAAAGCCTAAAAATACTCTCTGTGATTAAAAATTATTTGTTTATTGTCTCATAATTTGTCACTGTCTTATCACATTTTCTCTTTCTTGTCAGTCTTTCTTTTTTTCACTGTGGAGTGGGATGTCTTCCTTCATAACTTTATTTCATGCAGTTCAATCTTTGGCATCTACATTATATAGGTTTGGCAGTCTCAGATATACATGTATTAAGATGCCTGCATGATTATTGATTTATGTTGTCATCTTTCTTATTACCATTCTCTGAATTTTGTATCTACACAAGAATAGCTTCCTAAAATTCCATTTGAATCCAGGTCGACGTGAAAGTAGAGAAAGTTCTTCTATAATCAAGCTTAATGAATTTCATCCTTGAATTCATCCACCACAGGTTTTGAGTGTCCCAGCAACATGACCTACCAACCATGTGGGAGCGCCTGCCAGCCGAGCTGTGCTGAGCCTGAGGCTGACCTGAACTGCACCCTACCCTGCCATGAGACTTGTAGCTGCCCTGAGGGACAGCTGGATGATGGTGGGCAATGTGTAGAACCAGAGAACTGCGGATGCACTCTCCCAGATGGGAGCTATATATCGGTAAGTGGAGCCTTCTATTGAATGAGTCCGGGCAGGAAAGTGTACAACTACTTTAAAATATGTGTATGGTTGGATAATATATCTCTCTCATGATGTGATGAAATCTGTGATTTGAAGAGAAAACAGAAATAAACTGTATGAAAGTATCCCAGATGTAAGGGAGGAATGATGAGAGTATAATTATAAAGAACAGGGAGCTGTTAAGATGTACAGTCATGTAAGAACACCTGTAGCTGGTATCCATGAGTAATTAAGTGTATTCTCAGTGCTGTCCCACTCATACCACTTAATGGTGGATCTCCATGCAATTTTTTACTTGCACTACTTTGGATTTCCTTCAATATTTCGTCAGTCATCATTCATGCAGCCAAGGACCCTGTATTTACTTCTATTTAATGCATGACACGATACTTGACTGCTTTAATGAGCCTCTGATGTGGAATTTTAACTGATTTATTTAAGCTCATGGATTTTCTTTGATATAGCTGTAGTCTACATGTGTATTGACCCTACTGATACGTTCCTGCCAGCAAGTAATGTATGTATTAATGCATCACTCACTCATAGTAATTCTTCATAATTAGATATTATGTAATGGGTAGAAAGCCTAAATAACCTTGTGGAGTATGCTCCAGGGCAGCTACTACAAGGACTACAGGAGTGCAGTGTGAAGGAACCTGTCTGAAATGGTTTCATGCTGAATGCAATGGTCTAACATCTACAGTGTATGTAGCATTAGATTTTAGCTCTATCGTATGGATTTGCAACCGCTGTGGGGCCCATAATTTGGCTCTTTCCTGTCTCTCAAGCTTGCAACTCAGTCCAGACACCAACCAGTTTGGAGTGCTTGATCCTGATGGCCAAAATGTCATCAGCGAGGACAACTCAAATACATGCCCAATAATCAAATTCACATGAAAATCACGTCAATATGAACGTATCGACTTGAACAGATTTAATTTTTTCAAACACTTGACATTTACGTGATTGTGTTAACATGTTTCTTGCACTAGGTCACTTAAAAAACATGTACACTAAATCACGCATTTGTCACTGGAATATCACCATTATAATAACGTGATTATCCCTACCTTGGAGACCATGGTTTGTAAACCTAATACTCCTGTTTTTGTTTGGTTATGAAATTATATCTTCATAAACGAAATTATCACATTATTTAGAAGTTTTAGAATCGCGTCACAGAAACACGTGAAGCCTTAGTGATAGTTTTAGTCAAAATATCTAAGTGAAATTCATGTAAATATGAAGAGGCTGACTTGGGATGAATCATGTTCTTCATTCACGTGAAATTTACGTCGAAGTAGAAATATGTTACTGTAACCCACTTTCCACCCAATAATTATGCAAATGTTACACAATAAATGAACCAAAATAATGACGTTCTCATCCCGTTCCTGAACATCGTGTTATGGATCCTTCATAATCACGTCCAGCAGTTTGGGATTAGAGGGGGTGGGTGCAAACATCCAGCTGATGAACCAGTTACAGCCAACTGGTAACCCTGGAAATTGAAATGGGCTAAATGATCCAGTTGATCCAGGCCAGTTAGAATTCAACTGGTTAAGCACAACTGGACCGGTTATATACCAGTTGGATGTCACTGGTCTAGCTGGGACAGTGAAACCATTTGGTAACTTCCAACCAGTTGAACCTCCAGGCCAGTTGAAAAGCTTAATTAGTACTTTACGGTATAAGTATAGCACTTGTACTGATTAATTGCGAATGACAACAACACATCAATACTGGTTCGTCTGTATTTCCAATGTAAAGGCATTGGTGATAAGTAGACTTGAATAATGTATTACTCGAAATTTTTCCATATACTTGTATTTTATTGAAATGATTTCAGTTCATAGTTAATGTTTCCCTTATTCATGTTTAACTAAATGTAATTTATACGAAGTAGTGAAATGTCCTAATAACTGGCAATTTATATTTGTAGTATTTTTAAAATGAATCGCATATAACTAAATCATCAGTAATTAAGAAATATACTGTAAATTCAGATAAATTGTAAAAAAACATAGATCTGCACGCACCCCATATTCAATATGCAAATTAACTGGTGTCAACTGGTTCAACTGGAAATATACCCACGGACCAGTTTTCAACTGGTGCAACTGCTAATATGCCAACTGTACAGTCAGTCATCAACTGGTGCAACTGGAAATATGCCAACAGACCAGTTATCAACTGTTGCAACTGGAAATATGCCAACAGTCACGGGATTATCACCACGGAACTTAAATGGTAACTGTGAAACCATTTTAACACTATTTTAACTCGGCTATTTCAGACCAGGTTTTTACTTGGGGGGTCAATTTGACCCCTAAGATCTTGGCCATTTCACAGCCGATCGCCGCGAACATTTGCATGCATGTCAAGTGAAGTGTATAGATTACTATGGTAATTTCACATGTCTACAAATCATATATTCTTCATATTTAGGCATTCTTTTTCACTTCATATATTCGTTAGACCATTTGGAATAATAATACGACCCAAAAATTGGAAGAGCTAGGTTATTCCTTATGTTATCTCTTGTTTTGATAATTTCTTATGTATGTCATTGTTTTTTAATATTATGTATTTTATTGTTTTTGTTGTTTTATTTCATTTCTAACTACGAGTCAAACTATGTTGACCCCAAAACGAACACCTAAACTTTACACAAGACCAAATAACCAATGTTTTATCTCTTTTTAGGAAAAATGATATTTCCATATGTTTTGTACACAAATCACAAAAATTAGCGATTTTCGGGCTGACATGCAATGACAAAAGGTCACGTGACTTTGTAACTATACGTCCGATTTTCAAAAAAATTGTTTTAAAAGATGCGTAAGACTCAAAAGAAAAAAGTCTTGAAAGGAAAACTTTATATCTGCCGCGTTTCCGGAGTATTTGCTAAATTACTACAGGGGGTCATTTGAGTCACAAGATCATCACCACGGAACTTCGGTAACTTTGACCACCATTTAAAAAGGTGTTTTCAGACACCTAAGAATTACTAATTTTTCGCACCTACCGGTAAATATCACGGATTCAAAGCTTAGATTAGTAATCAGTTTGAGTCATGTGATCATCACCAAGAAACTTATGGGAACTTTGAAACCATTTAAAAAGGTGTTTTAAGACACCTAAGAATTACTACTTTTCACACCTAAAAAGCATGGATTCAAAGCTTAGATTAGTAATCAGTTTGAGTCACGTGATCATCACCGAGGAGCTTATGGTAACTTTGAACACCATTTAAAAAGGTGTTTTAAAACACCTCAGAATTACTAATTTTCACACCTAAATATCACAGATTCACAGCTTAGATCAGTAATCAGTTTGAGCCACTTGATCATCACCAAGAAAGTTATGGGAACTTTGAAACCATTTCAAAAGGTGTTTTAAGACACCTAAGAATTACTTCTTTTCACACATAAAAAGCACGGATTCAAAGCTTAGATTATCAATCCGTTTGAGTCACGAGATCATCACCGCTGAACTTATGGCAACTTTGACTACCATTTAAAAAGGTGTTTGAAGGGAATATGTCCCATTTGCAGGCTAAAAAAATGAAAAGGTCAAATTCCAACGGCATTTAAAAGACAGTACTCATTTAGAACTTCCCTCTAAAATGGGGGGCTTGAAAATGTCTTTAAGTGCGAAAATAATGACTATTAGTTGTCAAATCGACTTAGGAGCTATAGAGCCAGTAAGAAATAGGCTGATTTTTCAGTACCGAATGGTCGTACGTTTTATGCTGCGCAAAGATTCAATCAGTTTAATTTTGGCCATTACAAGAAGTGGGTTATTGATGTAGACAAATGCTCATGTACCTTTACAGCTCCTTCTATGTATGTTATTACCAAAGATGAAAAAAGGCCAGTCAGTCACTTATAGTGTCAGTCTGACAGTGAAGTCTAGCAAGTAAACTGGTTTCCTTGCATAATTTGAATATTAGGTCACTGCTAACGTTTAAATTTCACAGATAGGACATACATGATATATTCATAATTCCTGCAAAGTTCTACAGAATTTGATGTTGGCTGCAAAAGGGACATAGTATCTTTAAGACACCTAAGAATCACTAATTTTTCACACCTGAATATCACAGATTCACAGCTTAGATTAGTAATCAGTTTGAGCCACGTGATCATCACCAAGAAAGTTATGGTAACTTTGAAACCATTTAAAAAAAGGTGTGTAAGACCCCTCAGAATTACTAATTTAATACAACCAGATATTCACGGACAGAACAATAAGACGATTAGCCGGTGTAAGTAACGTGATTATTACCATCAACCTTGGATAACCTATGAAACCAATAAAGGTGCTTAACGCTTTGGAGACGACGGGCTTCTACAGAAGCCGAGCGAGTTGTTAAGTCTGTGACGACGGGCTTCTACAGAAGCCGAGATATATCCCTAATATGTTTACAAAGTTTTCCAGCTTATTATTAGCTATTATGTGCTAAAGTTCTTTGAAGTATTATTTAGATATATTCATTCATCTCACCTATTAAAAAAATAATAAAGTTACGTGGAAAAAAATCGAGAAAAAGTGATATCATTTCAACTTTACCCTAAGTTAGTGTTCGGATCGAAAAAAGGCCCTTGAAATACCCGTACAGCTGGAGGCGGACGCGTACGCGCGCGTCCGTTCTATACTCTTGCCAGGATCATAGCGCATGCGCAAATCATTTGGAAATCTGGCCCAGCTATACAGCTAAGTTACGTAAGAGGAACAATAGACGTGGCCGAGGGTAAAGGTCATTGTCATGGTTATAAACTCCAACAATAGAAGAGCGGGTATGAATAGATTTTTTCACAATGATCCTTGTATACTGTACAAGGGGTTAGTGTACATGTATAGCGGGTTCAGATAACCCTTTTTTTTGGGTCTTGTTGTTTTGCAGTTGTCGTTACTGTTTTCAAAGAATGTTTACGGGATCACGTTCGAAGTACTCCCAAATAAAAAATTGTTATGAAACAAATAACGTAGAACCAGATTTTGCCCTATTTGAAATAATAATTCAAAGATATAACAATCATGCAAGATAAAAGAATGAGCAAAAGATGTGATGATGCAAAATGTCACAAACAAACAGATGATTATGAGAAATTATTGTTTCTCTCTCTTTTCCTCTCTCTGTATGTCTCTCTCTCTCTCTCTCTTTCTCTCTCTCGCTCGCTTTCTCAGCGCCATTTTCCATCTTCATCTCTGGTACTGTTTTCCGTTCCGCTATTTGCTTTTATTCCGAAAGTATTCCTTTCGATCTTGAGATAAATTATTATACCGTAACCTCGATATGGAGAAGAAAAACACGGAACGAGCGCCTTATGATATCGAAATAAGAAGAATATTACTGTACAATAATTATAAAAAGTAAAACTTTTGAATGTAAATCATGATAAAAAAAATAAAGAGGAATCCAGAGCGGGTGGGGTTGATCGGAGAGACAAATAGCGTAATAATAAATAACAATACGCCCTACTTTCTCCCTCTCTCGTTTTCTCAATGTCGTTTTCCATCTTCATCTCTCGTAGTGTTTTCTGATCCGCGATTTTTGATGAGATCGCGTTTCGACGTACTCCTAAATAAAAATAGCTGATCATAATTATAACGTAGAACCAAATTTGACCCTATCTGAAATATTCATTCAAATATATAACAACCATGGAAAGATAAAGGAATAATACAAATGTGATTTAGTAAAATGTCACAGACGAAAAGATGACATGAGAAATGATTGTTTCTCTCTCTGTTTGTCTCTTTCTTTGTCTCTCACTCTTTATAGCTTTCTTTTTTTCCTTTCTCATTTTCTCTTTTTCTCTCTCTCTCTGTATTTCTCTCTTTTCTCTCTCGCTCGCTTTTCAGCTCCATTTGCCATCTTCATCTCTGGTACTGTTTTCCGTTCCGCTATTTGCTTTTATTCCGAAAGTATTCCTTTCGATCTTGAGATAAACTATTATACCATAACCTCGATATGAAGAAGGAAAGCACGGTACGAGCGCCTGATGATATCGAAATAAAAAGAATATTACTGTACAATAATTATAAAAAGTAAAATTGTTGAGTGTAAATCATGATTTAAAAAAAAACTGAAGAGGAATCCACAGCGGGGCGGTTGGTGTTGATCGGAGAGACAAATAGCATAATAATAAATAACAATACGTCCAACTTTCTCTTCTCTCTCGTTTTCTCAATGTCATTTTCTATCTTCATCTTTTCTGTTCCGCGATTTTTGATGAGATCGCGTTTCGACTTACTCCTAAATAAAATTAGATGATCATAATTATAACGTAGAACCAGATTTGACCCTATCTGAAATATTCATTCAAATATATAACAATCATGGAAAGATAAAGGAATAATAAAAATGTGACTTAGTAAAATGTCACAGACGAAAAGATGACATGAGAAATGATTGTTTCTCTCTCTGTATGTCTTTCTCTATATCTCTTGCTCGCTTTCTCAGCGCCATTTTCCATCTTCATCTTTGGTACTGTTTTCCGTCCAAAAGTATTCCTTTCGATCTTGAGATAAATTATTATACCATAACCTCGATATGGAGAAGGAAAACACAGAACGAGCGCCTGATGATTTTGATATGAGAAGAATATTACTGTACAATAATTATAAAAAGTAAAAATCAGAGCTGGGGGGTGATCGGATATTCGGAGAGACAAATATCATAATAATAAATACAGTACAGACTACGTCCAACTTTCTATCCCTCCCGCCCCTCTCTCTCTCTCTTTCTCTCTCTCCCATTGTCTGTATGTATGTCTGTCTTTCTCTCTGTCTTTCTGTCAATGTCGTTTTCCATCTTTATCTTTCATGTTGTTTTCTATTCCGACATTTGCTAGTATGCCGGCATCATTCCTACCTTGAGACAAATTATTATAACATATCCCTGATAATGTACACAAAATTATACCTTATATTTATTATAGGGAACGAAAATAGAGAACGAGCGACTGATAATGTCGAAATGAGAAGAATACTACTGTACAAAAATTATAGAAGGTAAAGGTTGTGTTTTGAATGTAAATCTTTGTTGCGTCAAAATAAAATGATACGTTCATTTATGTTATTGACAGAAATAATATACATCGGACATTATACTTTATCACAAAAGGGTTATTTAGAAGAAGGTGGACAACATTATAAGAGAAAGAATAAAACTTTCTCTTTTATTTATAAAAATAAATAGCATAAATACCCTACCAAAACCGAAGAAATCTTGAAGAGGGAGACAAGAAAAATAAGTATGAAAAGGACACAACAAATTACACCAAAAAAAGATAGGATTCTAGAGCGGAAGATGATAGGGAAACGTAATAGTTTGTAAGTATTGGCAAATTTTGACAATTATAGTTTGTAAGTATTGACAAAGTATATACAACCAAAAAAGTATTTTAGACCTATATAGAATATACGAAAAGAGTTATGTCTTAGGTCCCCTACAGCTAAGTTACGTAAGAGGAACAATGAACGTGGCCAATGGTAAAGTTCGTTGTCATGGTTGTAAACTCCAACAATAGAAGAACGGAACGGAAGTTACGTAAGAGGAACAATGAACTTGGCCAAGGGTAAAGTTCGTTGTCATGGTTGTAAACTCCAACGGAAGGAACGAGTTAACAAAGTTTTATTGACATGATAGGTTGAACGAGAACACAGATGGAGACGAAGACAAATACATTGAATTCTTACGTTGTTTGCACTTCTTTCTTTATTGTTTCGTAACATATAATGAATTACTATATTTTCAATATAATTTATTTTCGAATAAATAAAAGACTACCAAGACTACGGCGATTAACTCCTTATTAGCCACACCCTTAAAAAAAAACAAAACAAAAAAACAACGCGATGCGGAAATAAAACACTGAAGCACGATTCCAATTTCACGAAATTCCTGACGTATTCAGAGAGGGAGGGGGGAAGAGGGAGACAGAGAGAGAGAGACAGACAGACAGAGATAGACAGAGATAGATAAATAGATAGAAAGAGAGAGAGAGATGATTGTGATGAATTATGATTTTGTTCTAATCTCTGTCATTCATTTAGATCTTTCCATTACAAACAAAACAAATCAAATATGCGTACAAAAATTCAATAAATATTTTATTGATACAGCAACCTCATATCAAAATAGGGTACTAAGAGATCTATAGATAGAGATAGAGAATAAACAAAACTAAGCGGGAGGCAAAAACTAAAACAAAATGAATATTTCAAATTATGAGAAACAAAGTCGAAAGCATTCAAAGTAAATATTATTTTTGTTTTCGAGAGTAAAACAATGTTCATATCAAAAATTCATTTCCCAAATAGTCCTATATTTGATTTGCACATTTAAAAGAAAGGGCATTTAGTGTAGATCATGGCATAATGTTGGTCAGAATATAGTTACAAAATGTGTCGAAAACCCATGTAAAACGAACGCTTAGGCCTATTATTTATGGCTCGGTTAATAATCGGCCGAGCTTTAGCAGACGACAATCATTGACAATGGGGAAATGAATGGATGTATCGACCGTTCTGCGCGTGCGGCGGTGCTTACGCAATTTGTATTGTGAGTGTATTGAAAAGGAAAGACGTGAAGCTTCAGCAAAATTAGACGGCAATTTCCCTCAAAAATAACAGACCTTATTTTTCGTATTGATGGACAAAACTTATATTTTTAGAAAGAAAAAAGTCTGATCTTTAATTTTTACATTTACTAAAAATCACGAAAATGACTGAATGAGGCGCAATGAGCAATGGAAGTAGAAAGCACCGCCAAATTTTCCATTACTGGCGATGTAACCGAAATCGCTTCGTCACAGGGGAAACAATCGCCGTGCGCGGGCTCGCTCTCAAAGGGTTAAAAGACCAAAGAATTACTTATTTATCACCACCATCAGTTAACGGATAAAAAACTTGTTGCTTGGTCAAGTGGTTATTTGGTCATAAACACTTGATTTACAGAGGTAAGTGGAATCACGTTACTCCAGTCACGTGATAAATTTGTGGTTTTTAGGTGAGATGAAAACGTGAACAGGAGTACACATTTTTTTAAAAACAAAGGCACGTGTCGATAACGTTTAAATTTAGTTAAAAAGGCACCATACTTTAAAATCACTTAAAATACACTCCAAAAATAGGTTATTTTTTAGTGTTCTGTTTATTGGGTGTTGGCCTACATGTGACTCATCAAACCTATCATCTCCTGGTTCACCCGCCTACTCATCGTCGCCCCAAAATAACAAGCAAAGGCGATCTAAGCACAAACCTTGACCTAGAGTGCTAAGATTTCTCAATGTGATATGCCAGAGTATACATGCTAAGATGCAACCATTTTCCATATTGGTTCATCAACACAACCCTGACATACTCATTAGTACATAGTCCTGTTGTCTGATAGCATCAACAGCAACGAAGTATTCCTTGATGAGCAATACAACATCCTACGTAGGGACTGTCCAAATGACCCACATGGAGGGGTATTTATTGCCACCAAGACTGACTTGATCGTTACAAGAGAGGAAGAACTGGAGACTGACTGTGAGATACTGTGGTGTCGTATTGAAATGGCAGGAAGCAAAACACTTCATGTTGCAGCTTAATATCGACCAAAAGAAGATGATGAAGTCAGCCTCGCTGAGCTGCAATGGTCTCTATCCAGGCTAGATAGAAGACACCTGGTTGTACTCGCAGGAGATTTCAACCTACCTGGATGGAAGTGGAATAGCGGCCCTTATGTTGGTCCCTGTGCTTACCCTACCATTCATCATCAGTTTGGTGAAATTATAAATGATCACGGTTTTACTCAACTTGTCTCAAAGAGACTACTCGACAAGCGAACACTCTTGACTTGATACTTACCAGCAACCCAACCTTGGTCAACTCTGAAGGTAGTGCCTGGTATCTCGGATCACAACTGTCCAGTTGCTGATATAGACATGTTACCCCCACGAAGTTACCAGCCAAAGAGAAAAGTTCTTGTGTACAAGAAAGCAGACTGGGAGGGCTTTGCAGAACTCATGCAACATGTGGCAGATGATATATGTAGCAAGTCATCCAGTGCATCAGCCCATGACCTGTGGCAACTCTTCAAGAGAGGAATTGAAGTGGGTATTCAAACATTCGTCCCCCACAAGATGCTCAAACAGAAACAAGACTTGCCATGGATTACTAGCGATATCCGTAAACTCATCAATAAGAGAGATAGGTTACACAAGCAAGTGATCAGGCTCATGAAACAGAACATTCTGGTTCCCTTCCTGCTTGAGACAGAATTGCAGCGTTTGAAACACCTCGTCCAAGCAGAAACAAGGAAGGCATATTGGAGCCATCTTGACTCAATTTTCACTGCTGATGGACCCAACGAGTACCGGGGAATGAAGAGGTTCTGGAAGTTTGCGAAGAACAATCATACTGACCGCTGTGGGATACCTACTCTGAAAACTGATGAGCATACTATCACAAGCCCCCAGGACAAGGCTGAAGCACTGAACAAACAATTCAAGATTGCTTTCACCAATAAAACTGATGTTCACGCTGATCTTCTTCCTGAAACATCTCCTTATGACTCCATGCCGGACATCCACATCTCAACTGAAGGCATTGTCAAGATGTTGGAAAAGTTGAAAGTCCGGAAAGCTCCGGGACCAGATGGAATACCAGCATTGGTACTCTACAAGCTTTCAAGAGTGGTAGCTCCATCTCTGTGTGCCATCTTTGAAGTCTAATACATAACCAGTGAAGTTCTGGATGATTGGCGCCTTGCGAACGTGGTCCCCATCTACAAGAAGGGAGATAAAATAGATCCTGGGAATTACTGCCCAATCTCTCTCACAAATATCATCTGTAAAATGATGGAGCACATATTTGCAAGTAACATCATGGGCCATGCACGTAGAAACAGCATCCTCTGCCCACTTCAACATGGTTTTCAAGCTAAGAAGTCATGTGAACTCCAACTGACTGGCTTTGTCACTGACCTCTTGAACAACATGGAGGACAACAATCAGACGGACATAGTAATCACAGACTTCAGTAAAGCCTTCGATAAGGTTGGTCACCAGAGGCTTCTAAAGAAGATGGAATACTTTGGTGTGAGAGGCCACAACATTGACTGGATATCCAGTTTTCTCTCCAACCATAAGCAGCAAGTTGTCCTGGATGGTCATACGTCATCCACGGTAGAGGTCCAGTCAGGCGTGCCTCAAGGGTCAGTACTCGGACCCTGCCTCTTCCTTTTCTACATAAATGACTTGCCAAATCAACTTTCAACGAAAGTCAGACTCCTAGCCGATGCCACAATTCTGTACCATACCATCCAGACACCTGAGGATGCAGAATTACTACAGCAAGATCTGGATCAGCTTTGTGGGTGGTCAAGCAAGTGGATGATGGCACTAAATCCAAAGAAATGCCAGGTCATAACTGTCTCCACGAAAAAGACCAAGTATGTCTATCAGCTGCCAAATACCTTGGCATTACTCTCACTGCTGACCTCAACTGGACACAGCATGTATCTGCCACCTGCAAGATGACAAACAACACCCTAGCCTTTCTTAGAAGGAACCTGCGTGTCAACTCGACTCAGCTTCAGACTACTGCATACCAGGCTCTTGTTCGCCCTCTTCTTGAGTTTGGGAGTGCTGTCTGGGATCCACACACCATCATATGTATAAACCAGTTGGAGATGGTCCAGAAACGAGCAGCGAGATTTGTTCTCAACCGCTATCATTATACATCTAGCAACTAGTCAACTTGGATGGACCTCCCTCCAGAAGAGAAGAGAGCATCAACGTCTCACCTTACTGTACAAGATGCGCTACTCTCTGGTTGACTTTGACATCCGTCATTACATCCAATCAGAAACAGTCGTAAGAACTACAAGATCGTCTCGTCCTTACTGTTATCATGTCATGCAGTCACGAACAGAGCAACGTATTCACTCCTTCTTTCCTTGCACTGTTCGACAGTGGAACACCCTGCCTCTTGAGGTTGTCCTGGCTCCATCAGCGGAAGTCTTCCAGCGACAACTAAAGACAGGAGGGAAGTAAATTCCGGCTACATTTTTTTACTGGCACTATGTATATATACACCTTTCACCTGCACACCTGGACATCCCTATGTTACCACACACATACACTTTAATATACATCTGCAAGAATCTTCAGCAGTGAAGGAGGCAGATTATCCAGAAGAAGAAGAAGAAGAATGGACCAAGTTAGCTTTTAAAGCAGTTTTATGCTTATTTGTGATCAGTGATTACATTACATACATGTATGTGTCCACATTTCTTCAGAATTCATTGATAAGTTTCTTTTATTTTTTCCTGATTTCACTGGAGTCAAATTGTCATCAATCAGAGATTTTCTTCATCTATCTTTGAAAGCTTTGAGGGTTCTCTTTGTCTGTCTTATTTTATCAAGAAATTTAATTCATTTTTTTACCTCGTAATGAATGTAATCCATTTTTAGTGACATAATCAAGTTTAATAATTCATTTAAAGCAAAATGTTATATATTTGAATCCTCAATCTAATTCTAAATCAAAGAACGGTTGTTCCATGGACCACAAAATTAAAGAATCTTATAAGAATACTTATTAAAATACTCAACTCATCCATGGTCTTTGATCTTTGCAGGCTGGGATGATGTGGATCAGCGAAGACTGCTCTGAATCGTGTAGCTGCTCAGGGGGTATGGCCGAGTGTGTACCTTATGGATGCAGGGAACATCAGGAGTGTCGACTCAAAGGCAATGTCAGGGATTGCTACTGCATTGACAAGTTTACTTATGATGGTGAACAGTGTGTCAGAGGTCAGTGATATAATTATGTTTTTTTACATTTAGAGCAGAAAGGGTTTTCATTAATAGCAGTTTGCCTAGAGTTAACACTCTTCTGCTTGGCAGTCGTTCAGCATACAATGCATTATGTGTTAATACTTCTACCTTTGTCTATCTTGTCCCTCTAGCATTCAAAAGATTCAAATAAAGGTTCAATTTTTCCAAAATCTTATATTTGAGACTTTCCTTTGCAATTTATTTGCAAGTTTCACATTCCAGACACAGATCGTTGGAGAATCGCGTTGAAAAAAGCCGTACTAAAGCTTTTCCGTCTTTCACTCATCAGAGTAAAACGCAAGAATGAACAGAAAGCCAAAATCGAACGATATAAACGGAAACTAAAAGGAACAGAAGGCGTGAAATATAACGAGCTCTGATATAACACGGATAGTTAATATTGGTGTACACAAGTAGATCTACTCTTGTCTGATATAGGGACGCACATACATGTATGTGCTTTGCATGCAATCAAATTTTGTATAGCTGTATGTGTGTGAGAATTTGAATAGAAGATTGTCTTATGATATATTTCGTTGACAACTTCTGCATGTACTGGCCTTATCATTTCTTTTCATACTCTTCATTAAAACAAACAACTTGCATTACTGTACTTAGAATACTTGGGTTTTGAATAGTTCATATGTCTAATAATGAATTTACAAATATTTTTGTCAAAATTTTGCCTCTAATTCTTCACCAACAGAGCCTGGCACGTGCACAATTTGGGGCGATCCCCATTACATCACCTTTGACAATGTCAAGTACGACTTCCAGGGTGACTGTGAGTATACCCTAGTCAGGCCGTTCTCCAACAAGCCCGGATTGGTCGATTTTCACATCTGGGGGGACAATGTCAAAAATGTCCCCTCCAGCAGGGTGTCCCTCATGAGGCATATTAGCCTGGAGGTTAATGGAACAGTCTACTCGGTATCCAGGGGCAACATCATCTATCGGAATGGAGAGCGTAGGAACTCGCCAGTGATGGACTCCAATGGTGTGCATATTAGATCAGATGTCAAATATACTGTGAGTAAAGACTTAATTACATTCAGTGACCTTTATTATGGGAAATGAGGATGAAAATTTGATCTGTTTAACACCTTTATCAACATATTTGTCAGAACATATGTTTTATAAATCTATGATATTGATTCATTAAAAAGAAATGAATTTGTAGGATTGGCAAGATTGATTTTACCATGTGGAAAACATTATAATATTCCCAAATGTTTATAATTATCTCTGACACAAAACTCTTGCCTAACAAAAATAAACTTTTAACCAGGTGCCAGATTTTTTGTGCACATGATATTCTTTGGAAGGGAATGAAGATAGGTACTTTTAAGAAATTGGTACATGTACATGAATTTATTCCTCTAAGATAATGTCCTGCTTCTATCCTTTCTGATATCAATTCTGTTTTCTCCACATACCTGTATAATCTTACAGACGATTCAGACCTACTTCGGGGTGAGTATTCGCTATGATGGAGAAGACACTGCCCACATACAGGTGCCTTTTGATTACTGGAATGCCACTTGTGGTCTTTGTGGAACCTTTGATGACAATAGAGACAATGATTTCAGACTCTCTGATGGCACTAAAGTGAGTGATTGTAGCCCTTGGATATATGGGAATATTTTCTTAGAATGGGACTCATGTTTTGGAAATGACTCATTTCTTGGAATGTATCAATATATTTTTACTAAATGTACCATTTAAAAATGAAAGATGATATTATAAATGGGGAATGAAAGGTCCTTGTATGCAAGGAATGTGTTAGTTGATTTGGTTTTAGGACACATGCTCTAGTGACAGTTGCTTTAAGATCAATATATTACTGACTATACACTCACCAAATACTCACTTTCAACCCTGAACCAAACCCTATTCATGTATCTAACCTGATGCCTATTCTATAACCCAATTTCAACCCTAACGCTAACTTGAAGCTTTGAGGAATAGAGCTTTGAGCAATTGTTGATTATGCATATTCCAATTCACCATTAGTTCTTATTTTGAATCTAACTTATTTGGACTATTAGCAGCTTGTCTTTTTATGCCTCCTCTACAAAGTAGCCGGAGGCATTATGTTTTCGGGTTGTTCGTACGTATGTATGTCCCGTTCTCGTGATCTCGTTATCTCAAGAACCAATTGATGGATTTCCGCCAAACCTGGGTCATGCACGTATCTTGCAGAGCCAATGAACTGATTAGATTTTAGGGTCATGAGGTCAAAGATCAATGGGTCATACATGTATATAAAAAATAGCTTGTAATCGATATTCTGAGAACCTGATAATGAATTACAATCAAACTTGAATTATAAAACTTGCTTCTGTTTTGGTTTGTAAAATCGCTCTATGGCGGAGGCATCATTTTATACTGGGTGCAGTCAAAGAGCCATCTAGTTTATGAATTGTTAAGTTTGATATCATGATATATAGTTTGTATCCATTTTGAGCATGCAAAAGGGAACCCAAATGAAAAACTTTTGTCATGAAATCTCACCTTGATGTATGTTTGTAAATTCGGTGGCACCATATATGCATGTATTTTAGATAAACGATTTGTCCTGTTGTATTTCGTTTGTAGACCCAGTATGTGAATGTGTTTGGGAACAGCTGGGTGCAGAATGCAGGTGAATGTGACACCGCAATCACGGATCCTATTGATCAATGTGAGGATGATGAGGAGCTTGACCAAGAAATCAGAGATATTTGCTACATTTTCATTGATCCTGATGGTGAGTTATAATGTGAACCCATTGTCTACTTGAACCATGTTGGTACTGTATGAAGTGTAGGGAAATTAGAGAAGTCCATAGTCAATAGGATATTGTAATGCATAGTGTTTGTAAAAGCTGAAAGGGTATAAGAAATTTTCTTAATTTTGATGCACCTACATGTGTAGATCTGGGCATAGAATTCCATGCATACAAATTTTACTCTGGAATTTCTGCATTGTGATTTGAGAGGATTTATATGTGACTCGTACATGTACTTATGTTGTATAATAGCCGATGCTCCTTATAAACACAATTTTATGACATTTTTAAAGGAAGTTATAATTCACCTGTTGATAAATCTCTAAAGGCTATTAACAAAATTTATTAAAAAAAGAAGCAAAACAGATTTGTATGATTTAATATCCAAAGGTTATCCTCAACCTGAGTTGTCCTGCAGCTTTCAAATCTTATTTGTTTCCTTTGTGTTCGTAAGCCCCAAAGATGGTAATTAATGTTTCAGTGCCCCTAAACATCCAATACAGAGATGCCAACCCTCCCGATTTCATTGGGAGGCTCCCAAAAATTCACCCCAACTCCCGACCTTACAATCACCATCCTTATCCTCCCGATATTATGATTTTTTTTGCACTGATCAGTATAAATATATCTGCAAATTGAATGAGAAATATCGTCTGCTAACTTTAGCATGTAGTAATTCCACTATGTTGGCTGCTACCGAATTCTACGTAAAAGGCAAAGAAAAATTGGGAGCAGCAAAAGATTAGTTCAGCATATCACATACGATATGCCGAACAGGATTTCACTGCGGACCAGCCCGGCGGTCTCGGTGGCGCGATTTGTAAGCGGCCGCTGGAGTTGAAGATAGTCGAGTCGCGCGGTGGAACATCGAAAGACGATTTCGGCGTAACCAATGCATGGATATTGACACGGAATGGCGGAAAATCAGCAAAAGAAGACCAAAAAATTGGTCTCAGAAGTATAAGACCGAATACAGTATCCAGTACTGTGTATTCCGAAGTCTGAAAGAGGAATTCATCATGCATTTTGTACAATTTGCAGCGTTGACATTTCAGTTGTGCACGGAGGTCGTGATGATATTCGGAAGCATGTTGAATCAGCCCTCACCACCACTAAAGGGTGAGAGCTGAGCTCAGCTTACCAAAAGAAATATAGCCTGACTGATTTTACAGAGGACATGGGAAGTAAGTCTGCTGTTACTAAAAAAAAAAATCATCTTATATTGTCCCCTCAATTTTTTTACATTTAGGTCTAGACTATATTCCAAAAAAGTGCACATTTAATATTTTTTTCTGTAATTTGTATGTTATTTAAAGAAAAGTGGGAATTATTTAAACGTGTAAAATGCTCCAAAATAAGGCTCAGGTTCCACCAGAGAGCATCTAGAACCCCAGAGCTTCCAGGGCCCGCCTTAGGGCCCTGGACCCCGCTGCATGGGTCGGGTGCTCCACGCTCGAGATGTGCGCTATATGCGCACATTATTTGGTGGCGGTTGCAAATCCTCCCTATTTCTGATTTCTAAAAGTTGGCATCTCTGCCAATATTGTTATTATTGTTGATCTTCCAATTTCTTTTGCAGGTCCTCTTGGGAACTGCTTTGACTATGTTGATCCCAAGGATTACTACGAGGCCTGCATCTATGACCTGTGCCACACTGATCCTGGCAGTGACATCATCTGTCATGCGCTCCAGGAGTATGTTCAACAGTGCAGGGAAGCGAATGGTCTTGTAGAAAACTGGAGAGTGGCAAGACCTCAGTGTGGTGAGTTTTGTGTTCATGGAAGGGAGAAAACCACCGATACCAGTTCATGTGACAGTTGAACATTTTTTAACTTGGATACGAGATGGGATTTTAGCTATTTAGTCTGTACATACACATGGAAATAGATGGTTGTTGTCTCCAGATCTGGCTTGCTTATTCATCAAACCTTTATGGTCTGCAGGGAAGCTGATGGTCGTGTAGGAAACTAGAGAGCTGCTTGTCCACATTGTGATGAGTCTTGTGCTCATGGAAGGGAGAAAGCCATTGATGTGGGTTGATGTAGTTCCTAAACTGTGCTGTTTTTATGGCATTTTGTTTGATGCAAATTTAGTACTGTTTGTGGTCTGTGGATCCATTCTGATTACTTCATGGTCTGAATTGAATGCTATCGTAAGTTATAGGTGCAACTGTTATGTCAAGTAGTAAGTTTTTTAACAAAGTTCGTATTATTTTTTGAATTTTGAATTAATGATATCCATTGTATTAAATGGCAAGATGTTTAATAATACTCTATTTCCGACCCTCCCGACCAAGATAAAGTAAATGGGTACCTGGTATGAAGTAACTCCTTCATCAGGGAGGTGTCGTGGCCGAGTGGTTACGTTGCCAGACTGTCGATCACAAGGTCCGCGGTTCTAGTCCTGCTGCGGCACTAATGTCCTTTGGCAAGACATTGATCTACATTTGCCACACTCAACCCAGGTGATTAATTCCTTGAAATGCTAGAGCGCCGTAATGGCAGCCATGCTAAAGCCGGGGTAATAATTGCAGAGCGCCAAGAGTGTCAAGTCTGACAGACATGAGCGCTGTACAAGAACCCACTATTATTATTATTATTATTATCAGGAAATCTCAACTTATAGGTGGGGATGCGCTTTGAATGTATAAAGAAAAATGTACCACATGTCTTATATGGGAACAGAATGCTACAATTGTTACTACATAGGAATTTAGTCTGAAATAAATTTTCCTTTGTAATAAAAAAGACCCAAAACATTAATAATATTCTTATACACTTCTGTTGTTTTAAAGCTTTTGAGTGCCCAAGTGATAGACTCTACCAGCTGTGTGGGAGTGCCTGTCACCCAAGTTGTGCCGAGCCTGATGCTAATATCAACTGTAATCTGCCATGCCAAGAGACTTGTACCTGTCGTGATGGAAAGCTGGATGATCGTGGACGATGTGTTGAACCACCGGAATGTGGATGCTTAGTTTCGGATGGAGTCTACATCTCAGTACGTCAGATTTGATTCATGTCATTTATGCAGGGAATTTTCTCCTATTCTTTTCAGTCTGTGTCATAACTCTCCTTAGACTTCACTATTCATTCAATTCAATTCAATAATGGTTTTATTAAAAAACAATGCCTCGCAGCCAAAATGCTGAATTGTGCATGTTTACATATACATGAACTCCATTACATAAAATCATATTTCATTTGTTACAATCATTCAAACAGCATTGGTAATACTTAACATTACTCATGTGTAGCTATTTAAAATCAATCACTATATATTATTTACATTTTAAAAATCTATTAAAATTCACAACAGTAATAATAATAATTGATTGAAAACAATACAATACAAAATATATAAATAAGTCAAAAAGCTAATACTGAAATTATTGCACAATTAATATTCATTGAAAATTGAAAGTCAGCAAAATGTTGCTCTATGTTGCCAGTTCATCTATGGTAAGTACATAATTATATATTGATGGCTCTGTACAAAGATAAACATATTCCAGAGTGGGTTGTAAAACGGTGTGTTGGCTCAGTCAGTAGAGCGTCCGCCTCACAACCAGGAGGTCGTGGGTTCGAACCCCGGCCGCGTCATACCAAAAGACGTTAAAAGATGGGAGTTGCTGCTACCTTGTTTGGCGTTCAACAATAAGGGGATAGAGCAATGTCGATCTGGCGCTGCTCAGTGGCTGCCGGGCTCACGATCAATTGGGCACAAAGAATTTCCATTTTCGGTTTAATAAAATTTGGAGTGGACTTTAAAAGATTATTATTATTATTATTATTATATAGTTTCCTACGTTAAAACTAAATCATAGTTTGATGCCTATTAAAACATTAAATAATGATACAAATATTAATCCAACATTGTAAATATCTACATTATATAAAAATGCATTCCATTTATTCATTATTTAGAAGATCTATAAGGTATGGTATTGGACTCTTTCTAAATCTGTTAGTTTTGCACTTATACTGGGTGTACTTTGTTGTTCTCCTGAAGGAGTAGCGAATTTCCTGTCTTTTAACTAGCCAATTCGATGACATAATTTTTTTTCTTCTTTCTTCAAGAGTCACTAAGTTACATGTTTTTAATGCCACATTGTATGATGTATAACTACTACCCAGAATTTGTTTTGTAAGAGCCCCATTGAAAACAGGGGCACAGTACTCTACAATTGGTCTTATGAATCCTCTAAATATGGTTATAAGATCTACAATAGGTAGGTTGAATGATTTCGGTCTCCTGAGTATGTATACATTCTTGTTACTTCTCTTCAAAAGGTCAGTTACATGTTTATTCCATTTTAAGGTCACTCTGTATGATTAAACCTAATATTTTGGGAGATTCTACATTACTTAGTCGGGTATCATCAATAAACAAAGCCATCTGTTGTACAGGTTGCTTACAAAAGGAGATCGGCATAACTGAACATTTAGAGGCATTTAGTTTTATATCATTCCTATTAGACCATTCCTGTAGTTTGCGAAGTTCATCTTGTAATTTTGAAGCTTCACATACACTCCTGCTTTCTACCATTGACAAATCATCTACGTAATAAAAATACGATATAATTGAATCTTGGCATGCATCATTCTTTAGTATAAAAAATAATAAAGTTCCAAGCTTTGTTCCTTGTGCAACTCCTGTATTTATGACATTCCAGTTTGATTTTTTTTCCATTATGTTTGACAGACTGCAATCGATTATCCAAAAAGCTCATCAAGTTAATAAGGCATGGTCTAACATCGAGAGGCGATGGGTGGTTAAATGATTGTGCTTGCATAGACCCTAGAATAAATTGTGATAATTTTGTCCAGTGTCCTATGGCCTCTTGTAGGTTGGGTGACTGCCTGTGTAAATTGTTGGTTGTTGAGAATTTGTTGTATGTCTAAGTCATCTAAATCACCGACTACCGGTATAGATAAACCAGCTTCCGGATACTGCAAAAGTAGGGAATCTATTGTGGAAACAATATGATTGATATAAGCTTCAGCACTTGGATGACATGGTGGATAGTACACCACACAGACAATCAGGCATGAGACTTGACGAGGTAGTCTATATGGTCTCATGAGGACCCATAAAGCTTCAATATCATCTGGGACGTTAACAGGGAGCTGTCTTGGTTTGAATTCATGCTTAGCGTATAAGGCAACTCCTCCACCTGTATGGTCTTGTCTGGCTCTGGAGAACAAGGAGAAACCAGGTAAGTTGAAGTCTTCCGATGGAGTTTGAGGGCCAAACCACATTTCTGTAAGTGCAATGTTATCTAATTTATAGGTATTGGCTAAAATCTTCAGTTCATCTATTATATTGTGCAGTGACCTCACATTTGAGAGCAAAACTACAGTTAAATCATGCTCTCTTGATGATTTTTGTTGTCTCCCATGCAAGGTAGGTATTGTTCTTAGGCACTGTGTACGTTTCCCTTTACTCTTTGGGTATCTTCTAGTATTACTTATCACAGGGATTGGTTGTACCTTATCAGGCATAGGGTTACTGATAGTTCTTCCATGTCCTCCGCGTTTACCTCTATGTGATATTAATTTTGAATTAATTTTCAGTTCCTTTATGACTTTCCATGTCTGGGATGGTACTTTTGAAGTAGAACATTTTTTTGCGAAGATCATGTAATTCTTGAATGGAGTAATGCCAGGGGGCTATATTAGGCCCAGGATTTGGGTCAATATCTCCACATCGCAAAAAACTTGTTTGGAATGTCAATAATGAGTTGGAATAGTAAAGAATTCTTCTTCCAATACATCTATGTTGATGCAAAGTATTTGCTCTCCAAGTAAAAGTGTCTACATTGACATATAGCCCAGAGGAAAGGCCATGATCTCCATTAAAGAAGAATAGCAGGCCTATACAGAAAAGGAGAGTCATACCTGGTAGTTCCATTGTTCTCTAAAGGGCTCTCTTTTCAGTCCCAGTGACTTGGATCTTCTCAACAATAGCAGATACACTTGAAAGAGTCCATTCAAATGCTTTTGCTTGACTGCACAGTCCAGGGTTTTCAAAATGTCTGCTACTAGTAGTACATGTGGTTGTGTACAAACAAAAACTGAAACGTTTCACTGTAGCAAACTCACCACTTCCAATACTTGGTTTTGTGAAAGTATTATCATTTTTATTCCTGAACTGTTACTAGATCAGCTGTTAACTTTTGTACAATGAAGACAGCTGATATACCACAAAAGTGTCACAAAGCAGAGCTCAAACTTGGAGTGTCAGCTATGTCAGCGATATATGCAGTACGTTAGGCTAAAAAACACTGCAGTACTGATTATATGCAAAAAGGTTTTAATATATCAGTGCATTTTATTTCTGTAATTTGAATAAAATCACAAATGATTTGAATAAGCATATAAATATAAACTGGAAAATAGATGAAAATAAGCAATACAAGATAATCTATCTCATATGTCAATTATTAATCCTACTTTGCTCCTCATTTAAAGAAGTCCACTTTTCAATTTGCCATTTTGTTTAAAATCCATTTATACTTAAATAACTGTATGTTAGTTATATCAGGCTGTAGTCAATTCCTCATGAAACTTGTCATGAAAATTCATCTTCCTTTAGCATCTATTTTTATAAACCCTTTCAATGCCAAAAGGCACTTCAATCTGAAACAGTTCTGATATTGTATCAAATGATCTTACATCTGTTGAGTTTAAGTTAAGTTAAGTTAAAAGTTAAATTGGAATCTAAAAATTGATATTGGGTTATTTATTGTAGAATGAAGTATCATGATATCATGTAAAATTTATCTTACAAAATCATTATTGTGATGTATTGTTGAAAACTTGTTGGCACCTTAAGGGTGAACAATATGTTTATTCAGTCATTTCACACTTGATGTGTTGTTCTGTCTCCTTTTCAAGGCTACAGATACATGGACAAGTCCTGACTGCAGCCAACGATGTACCTGCTTTAATGGACAGGCTCAGTGTGAACCCTTCGTATGTGGGGATAATGAAGCATGTGATCTTAGGAATGGTGTGCAGGATTGTTACTGCCTTGATGGATTCCTCCCATTCGAAGAGAGATGTGTTAGGGGTAAGCATGAATGTGAACTTGAACTTGAACTCAAACTTAACCTTAGGATCAATATCCTATCATCAAACAACATAGTTATACAAACAAATAAATTACAAAATGACTTGGTATTATGCGAGGATTGAACAGGGAATAAAAGACATTGAAAATATTTTAAATATGTTAGGAGTATCTTTCAAGGAAAACCTCCTCAGGTAGTTGTGTATTAACCTCAATTATGAATTTGCAGTGTAGATTCAGTGTCCTGCTGAAAGGAATATGAACATAATCAATGGCTGAATAAGTGGCTTGTTGTGAATACTATGTATGAGAGGAGAACGCTTTGTACGAGCTGCCCTAATGCCAACACAGAGAAGGGTCCCAAACTCAAGGCTGCAAAACGGTTGTATTCTATAAGCAACCTTTGAAGTAAACGAATGCTCAAAACTCATATTTGTTTTTTCTCATTACCAGCTCCTGGTTACTGTCAGATCTGGGGTGACCCTCATTATGTGACCTTTGATGATAAGAAATATAACTTCCAGGGTGACTGTGACTACACACTGGTCAGAGATTGCCAAAACTCCAGTGACTACCACCTGTGGTCCAACAATGAACGGCTGCGCCCATCACATAGGGTTTCCTACCTTAGAGAGGTTGTACTGGAATTGAAAAGCAATGTATACTCCCTTATCAAGAACTTCCATGTCAGAGTTAATGGCATTGATGTATCTGAAAACCTGCCCTACATGGATAATGAAGTGTGGATTTACAGGGATGCAACATCAATGGTATGTACATGTAATACAACCATGTTCAGTTGTGCAGATACCCTGATGATTGATATATATGTAAATACACTGTATATATGTATGTATGTATATATATATATATATCATATATATATATCAGGGCCCCGTCTTAAAAAGAGTTGCGATTGATCCGGATCAATTGCAAGTCCTTCAATCAATCTCAAGTTTACAAACTCCCATCTATTATGTACGTAGTTGCGATGGATATCAATCGAAAATAAGTTGCGATTGAAATCAACTCTTTATAAGACGGGGCCCAGGAATTGCATGTAGATATAACCATGTATGTTTATACTGATTAATAGCATATTGATTAGCAATAAAACTAACAAAATTAAATTCTTGTTTTTTAATCTGAAGACATGTTATTGATATCATTTCTTCCTGGACATTAAAAGTTGTTTATCCCTAGCCTGAAGAAATTACCGTTCTTACAGGTTAAAGAATGTTTGGGTTCGTTTCTCTTTGTAGAACCTGGTAACAGATTTCTTGTGGGTGAGCTATGGTGAACAGAACAGTGCTGATGTGTACCTCAGCTACAATGCAGGAAGAACTTGTGGCCTGTGTGGATCCTTTGATGGAGACCAGACCAATGACCTCATGCTGCCTTCAGGAGAAATGGTAAGCTTAGCCTAAAGGACCACACATCTATTTCAATCCATTGTTCAGAATAGATGATGGCAAAGTGAACTTGACAAAAATGGTATGTTGGGTATTTTTCATCTTCTCCGATCACTCCACAACACCCATTCTCTACAGAAGAGGGGATCTAGCTGCAGGGTTGAATCAGTTTAGAACTTCAGGTGTTCTGGTAGGTGGGGTCAGAAAGTTAGCCATTGTCAGTTCCTACAGTCACATATACAAGTAGTTTGTCCATCCTCATTATAACCCATTTTTGTGCATGAACTTCCCTTTTTCAAGTTCCTTCTTTGGACGATTGAGATTAATACAGGGTATTATGGAGCAGAGGAACACTTAGAAATACAGATAAATGCTTCTATGGCTTTGTTGATGAGGTAACATAATATTTGTAATGATTAATAACTGTGGTTTTCCCTCTCTTTTCAGGCAAGATCAGTAACTGAGTTTGGAAACAGCTGGGTTGTTAACCCTGACCAATGTGATGATTTGGATCCAGGTCCAACTGATCCTTGTGACAATGGAGTGACCAGCCAGGAGGATGCAGTTGATCTTTGCTACTACCTTAAGGACCCTCTTGGTATGAGTGTAATGTTATGAAATGACTATCAAGAAAAATGAATCATACACTAGCTTGTAATCTTTTAATCATTTAAAATGACATATAAACTTTTGACTAATCTAATTAATTTAAGCCCTGAAAATTAAATATTGATTTCCTGCGTTATATTTTACAAGATGCCATAGAATGCTTTTATAATGTTGTTTTTATTAATCATGTCACAACTCTGTATTATATTATATCATATTATATTGTTTTGAGTACCAAATGAAATATCACTTGAAAGAAAAAAAACAAAACTTTTAACTGATTGAAACATGATTTTGGTGTTTTAGACATATTCTTAGACTCACGATTCAACAGGGTAAATATTTGCTTTCTTGAACACTGTGGACATAAGCATTGATACTTAAATCCAGAGCTTGTCTTTCTAGTTGATGTACCCATTTGCAGTAACAGTTGAATTATTTTTTGATGTCTTTGAGTCAATCAACTTTAAAAGACTTATTTTTTAGTAGTCCAACTTGGTATTTTACACATACGTGTACATGCCATCTGAAAGATAAAAAGTGATTCGTGTTAGAAGTTGATGTTGATGGCATAGTGATGGCCATTCCTGTTGTGTTTCAGGACCCTTTGCATCCTGCCATAGTTATGTTGACCCTGATGACCACTATGAATCCTGTCTCTATGATGTGTGTGAAATGGGTGATGATGCCCTGTGTGCCAGTCTAGAACAGTATGCCCAGGCCTGCAAGAGCAAGGGAGGGAACCCTGGAACCTGGAGAGCGCATGTAGCGGAATGCCGTGAGTACATTTTTTTAACCATTGCCTGCAGGAGGCGGCTGGCTCCTGGACGATGACCTGTGGGAATAAATGCACTCTGTAGTCAATGTGTTAAATCAATTATATTTTAATAGTCACATTGAACAAAGTGGTATTTATTGAGGGGTGGCTTCCTTATTGAAGCCTATGGGAATAAAAGAATTCAATAGTCAATAACTGAAAACAGGTCCCTTTATATATTCATATTCGCATCTAAATTTAAAGCTAGAATAAGCTACGCTATTCTGCGGCTGCAGGTTTCCTGATAATTTTTGTGTACTAGTATAACATTGCCTAAAGTGTAGCTAGATTATTGGCGATTGCATTGCTATTCATAGCCCTACTTTCAGGGTCCAGTATAAATTTAAATGCCATATCCATCCTGTCAATCACTATGATACTATAAGTTAAAACAGTGACAGTAATAAAGGCAGTGACAACAGAAAAAAAGTATATGTTTATGGTGAATATACATATGAGCATTGAATTCATTACCTGTGTGTTTTAAATTTCTATGATTTTATACAGCATTGGACTGTCCTACCAACGCTGTGTATGATCCCTGCTTCAGTGGCTGCCCAGCAACCTGTTCCTCCGCTGCAATCACACTGTTGTGCAATATCACTTGCCAGGAAACATGTAGATGTGAAGATGGTTTTGTACTGGATCGTGGAAACTGTGTTGATCCATCACAGTGTGGTTGCACTCTGGAGAATGGTGTCTATCTTCCTGTAAGTGTAGGATAGACTATGTGTGCTGTTGTTACCATTTGCTATTTTAATGTTTAACTTTTTATTTGCCACCAATGCCGGATGGCGTATTTGCTTGGCAGCAATGAGTCCTATTAAACATTTTGCCCCAGACCTGCCAACTCTTTCGTTTTTGACGGAGTTGCTCAGTTTTTCAAGTTTTTAAGTGGCCAAAAAACCGAGCACTCCGTTTTTCTGTGTTTCCATTTTCCCCACCCAAAACATAAATAAATTAAAAGAGATTTTAAAATCAGTTCAGACCAATTCTTGATTGATTATTCAATTGCTGTTCTCCGTTTCTCTAAATGTGAATATGATCGCGTCGGTCCTGGCCCCATTGTCGAAGATATCATATGACGTGCGCGCTCACTCAAAAGACTTCTCTCGAATTTTGGGTTTACGTATGTTGCTCAAGCTGCATGCCAGTGGCTCAGTCGGATCAGTCCCCACACATATCTTGCAGCGCAGTCCATCATGTCGCAAACCGAGCGAGACTGGTACTGTTTAAATTGCTTGTGTATGATGCACACAACCCAAACACCGTGCGCGATATACTGGTATGGCAATATTCAAACAGACTGGTGTCACTTTGTGAGGGTAATTGTGTATCACTGTGTACAGCTACGTACACCCAATATATTGTTCCATTCAATGCAATCACATATTTGCACAGTACAGGCGGCCGGATATCGATGGGATCGCTTCTCGACTCGCGACGCTCGTTGATGTTGAATGTGGATGGTCGGATAGATCAGCAATGGCATGAACTTTCAAGCATGGAAGATATTAAAGTTAATGAAGAAACACAAGTATCGTCTTCTTTCATCAGTTACGAAGGCAATTCTGGTGATTTTCCATAGCAATGCAGATTGCGAGAGAGTTTTCAGTGTTGTTGGAAAGAACAAAAGGAAAGAACGTGCATCAATGCAGACCAGCACATTGAGCGCTCTGATGTCTCATAGGCTGTCTATGGAAAGCAAAGACATGACATGCTTCTTTGGCACGTATTCTAATGAAGTGCTCAGAAATGCCAAAGGAGCAACATACCATGCTTTTCATGGTTCAAGTAGCAGTTCTTCAACTAAGTAAATTGTAGGAATGAACTAAACACTACCAATCACAAACTTGTCTATTTTGTTTAAGTCTTTGTTTTTATGTTTGAATCGTGTTTATTTTGGTGATATTTTTAGAAACATGTACATGTAGCTACATGATATTGACCATTTAGCAAGTATTTCTTGAATATTCATTTGCTTGCCATAAGTTATTGTAGCAATACAATGTACAGTGGACCTAATAGTGCACTTTTCAGAGCTTTAACTGCAGGAGCTTCAGGGGGCACTGAACCCTGAACCCTGCCAGGACGCTGCCCCTGGACCCCCAGCTGTGGGACGCTAAGGACGCCGCCCTTGCTACGCTTGCACGACTCAGTTTTTTTAACTTTTCAATGGTGGCAGGTATGCAATGAACAAAAATTTGTGGTAAGCATTATATAACTGTTACTATTATTATTATTATTTATTGGTATTATTATGATAAACAATGTTCTGTGTTGCTCATTTTCAGTATGGAGGTTCATGGAAAAGTCCAGACTGTCAGCTGCACTGCACATGCGAAGCTGGAACGTCCAAGTGCCAGAGTTTTAGCTGTGGAGACAACCAAGTTTGTGACATAAGGAATGGTGTACCCAACTGTTACTGCGAGGATGGATTCACACCCCTTGGAGATAGATGTGTGCAGTGTATGTAATGCTCAGATGATATTGAAGGAAGGAAGGAGGGGGAGTGTAGTTGGCATGTTATTGTGCACCTTGAATGCAAAATGCATTATTGTTGAAAATGATTGTGTTTGATGACCAGGTCATTAGAATAGGACATGAAGTTTAGAAGATACGTCTATTACTTAATTCTGCTTAATAGTTCTGTAATTGTCATTCAAATACCTCCCATGACATATCAAAACGTTTGGAGCTAAATGGACCCTATTGGAATTGAAGAAAATGCATCAGTGCTCTGTGCACACAAGAGATTACATATCACGTATCTCTGTGCAGCCGGTAATAATTATAATAATACTCAGTTTTTACATAGCGCAAATTACAATTAAGTCTCTAAGGGCTTCCAAACTTGGAGATTATTACCCGGCTTTAGGTGTGTTGCCATTACGGCGCTCTAGCATTTAAAGGAATTAATTCCTGCAAGGTACCCAATTACATCACCTGGGTTGAGTGTGGCAAATGTAGATCAATGTCTTGCCAAATGACATTAGAGCCGCTGTGGGACTCGAACCGCGGACCTTGTAATCGACAGTCTGGCGACCACGACACCTCTACAAATCGGTATCGTACCACCACTGGCATTGTATTAATTGCATGGACCGTGACAGAGACTATAGGCAACACAGTTCTCAAACTGAGTCATCTCACCAAAAACTTTCGCTCGGCAAAGATGTGATGGTCTTACATCTTGGAGACACGCGGGGTAACACTGACCAATCAAAACGAGTCTTATATGGTTGAAAGATAAAATTACATAGAAAAAGTCTTTCTCAAACTAATGTAAATGCGTGTGATAAACATGCACCTAATGTGACCTTAAGCAAATAAAAGAAAAGATCTACACCAAAAAAGCCTAGGATATCAACAGGTATTGTTAAATCTATCAAGAAGAAGCATAATCTGTATAAAAAATATAGGTCAAATTTTAATGAAGAGTATGGAAATGAATACAAGAAATATAGAAATATGTTAGTAACTATTATAAAGAATGCTAAAAGAATGTACTATTGCCATTCCTTAAAGCTCATATTCTAGGACAATAAATGTCCATTATTTTGGTACCTACGGCAAGCCTATGCTATTTCGAAGTTGTTTATTTTCATTGCATATCACACAAATCTTCTAGCTACTGGATATCCTCAATTGAAATGTCGAAAAATAGCCTCCTCTCTTTGCCTAGAAAGTCAGTCACGGAGCTGGTCCACTCTTTGTGACGTCACGCCCGGGACGAGTATATTCACGTACCCGGATGTTCCATAGAAAAACATGGGCAGAGAGATACGAATTTATGCTATTTAGTTTCAAAGTTTAGTTTCATAACTCTATGTAGAATTCTTCACCTTCCCCTAATATTTCATAGTACTAATATCAATTCCCTTTTTCAGAATTATGACATAAACAAGCCAACGATGCGCTATTAGTCGATATTTTCACCATGTAATTTTGTTTGAGTGTGTTGAATTTGGTGAGATTGTTTTCGTGTGCTCGGTAAAGTAGATCCGGTCGTTTGGCTACGTTCGAGTCTTTCTCGCTCGGTCTAGCTCGCTTTATACATATACACTTTCGATTCACGTACGGTACATATTATATAATTATATCAATTGATAATGGCTGGAGAGTTTGACGAGAACGATCTTTTTATGGATTTTGAAGAGTTTTTGGAGAAAGAAGATGAAAGTAATGAAGGAAAAAGGGACGATAGTGCAGACGAGGATGATGGAAGTTGGGCTGAGGACGCAACGGTACTACGGTACAAGTGGGGGAGAAGACGATAGAGAAGTCGGAGAGCAAGGAGATGTCGACGTTCCTGCAGCCGGGCCGGGAGTAGCGGCAGTAGCACCTAGCGCTCTAGACCGAAGATTTCTGTCTCTTTCGTTCGTTATAGCCTCTGATTTGGGTAGGGTCGGCTCCTCTCTTTAGAGACAGAAGCCGACCATAGTGACTGCATTGCAAACTACTGCTCGCGTCCGAGCATTAAACTAATGCCCAAAATACTACATTTTACCCGATGCATATCCGATGCATTTATTATTGTACATTAGGCCTAGGCTAAACTACATCGGTTCCACTTACCAGATTGACTGTGTGATGCGTTTAAGGGTCTTTTTTCCGGATTTTCATCGCCGAAATTGAGCTCCAGGCCATGTTGAAATTCTTGCAGCCGTATTTTAAACTGTTCAAGAATGCGCATGGAGGAATATGACGTCATCCATTGACAGTAACAGTTTAAAATACGGCTGCAAGCATTTCAACACGGAGCTCAATTTCGGCGATGTACGTTCAACAAGCCGCCTAGAGCAGCGGCCTGGTCTTACCTGCCGATTCCGCTCGCTTCACGAACGTTCGTGCAAGAGCCGTATCACTTAATTGCGGATTAATATCGTTCATAGACGTCGTCCGCTAAATAGAGGAAGCTTGATCTCGTTCAAGACTGTGTGATATATATATTTAAAACAAATATTTAACTGGTTCTGTATCCTTTTTTGAGGCAGTCAAACACATCCATGATAATTACAGGCCTATTCGTTTCACAAAACTGCTCCTGTACCTTATCTGATGACAAGATAATGTATATGTACACCCACCTATTCATACCTGCATATGATTTAACCTTATTTTCCAAGCAGTAAACCCGTCTTAAAACTCTACCAAAAAGGATAATGTGAGGTTATAAAAAGAAATCAGCGACTGGAAAACGTTGCTTAGTTATTCTTCATTCAAATAAAAACAGAAATTCTATCACATAAACTCGTTAACAAGAAAAATTGTAAGCTCTAACAGGATAGCATTTACGTGGGCATATCATTGGCATTCACTCACTCAGCCCATGATCCCCGGTCGTGACGTCAAGAATAGAGGACCCGGCAATTCCGTGCATTTCCGGGTTTCCGACTTCGAGATTTTGGTGGAGTTTACTCGCATAAATTTACTATTCTGAATTTTTTTGTCGGTTGAACGCCATTTAGTGTTATTCTGGGGGTTAAAAGCTTTCTATTGATGTGATTATCTCAATATTTGGGATTATCCTAGAATTTCACCTTTAAGCGAAAATAGAAATAATATGAGTAAGACCTAGGGAATTATCAAAGAGTTAATTAGTGGAAATGATAAAAATAAGAAAACAAAGATTGAACAGCTAGTTATTTGTGATGAGGGAACGAATAAAGTTGTGTCTTCAGATGAGGGCATAGCTAATGAACTTAATACTTATTTATTTTCTATTGGGTCAACATTAGCAAAGAAGATTACAACTATTAATCTTGATTTTGAAAACTATTTAGCTAGAAGAAATGAAAAATCCTTCTTTTGGAAACCCATAAAAGAAAAGGAATTTTTTGATAATCTAATCTATGACAAACTGCCAGTAAGATCAATGAAGGATGCAATACCCTATATTGTTGCGCCACTGACCTACATATTCAATTTTTCATTAGAAAAGGGAGAGTTCCCAGATGCATTGAAGACAGCAAAAGTGACTCCTCTATACAAAAAAGGACCAAAGACAGACCCTGGAAATTACAGGCCTATTTCTGTTCTTCCGGTCATTGCAAAAGTATTTGAGAAGATAAACCTTGTAGATACACTTTTAAAATCAATGGATAAAGGTAAACCAACGCTAGGTATTTTATAGACTTAAAAAAAAGCATTCAATACTATTGATCATGAAATCCTTTTAGGAAAGTTAAAATATTATGGTATACGAGGCATAGTATTACAATGGTTTCAAAGTTACCTTTCAAATCGATGGCAATTCTTATGCTACAAGGAAATAATATCAAGTAGGAGAAGGATAATATATGGCGTCCCTCAAGATTCAGTCCTCGGGCTCACTTTGTTTTTTATTATATATCAATGATTTACCATTTTCTACTAAATATTTTGAATTTAGATTATTTGCTGATGATTCAAATCTATTACATACTTTTGATAAAAGACAGAAAGAAATAGATATGAATGAAGTAAATATCAAATTTTTGGAAGTTCAAAAATGGTGTTTTGTTAACAAGCTGACAATAAACATAAAGAAAACAAATTATATGCTCCTTAAGGGAAAAAGGCCATCATGTGAAATTAGGGGTATATCAAGACTCAGTGATACAGTGATAGATAGAGTCAGTGTAGCATCTTTCGTATGAATTCAAATATATGAAACCTTGATGTGAAAGGAGCAAATTCAGAACATTAATAGGTGTATACAGAGGAAACTTGGACTGCTGAGACACTTTGTGCCTAATAAGCACATTCTCATGTTCTTGTATAAATCCCTTATCCAGCCGCACATACTTTATGGTATTGAAGTTTGGGGAAGTTGCTATAAAAGTCATGTAAACTGCATACTATTGGCACAGGAAAAGGCCATGCGTGTGATAACATTTTCCCCATTTAGAACAAGTTCAAAGGCACTGTTCGTACGTCTACAGCTATTAGATGTGCATAATGTATTCAAGCATTCAGTGTCAACATTTGAATACGACCCGCGGAAAGGACATTTACCACATTCGTTAATGGATTACTATGATTTAATAAATCAAATGTATAGAACAAGAGGGAGAGAACATTTAATGCTACGATTACCTAAATGTAGTATGACACAAGGGATTTTTTCAATTTCTTTCATTGGAGCAAAGCTGTGGAATAGTTTGCCCATAAATATAAGAGAAGAAAAAACAAGATCATCATTTCGTAAAAATCTCAGAATTAAACTCTTAAGCAGAGATGAATCATAAGGATCAAATAATATGATAGTAAGTCAAAATAAATGTTCTTGCTTAATTGTTGAGTGTGAATACATAATATGACTTTGCATACAGTTTTAGAAACTCGGAGAACCAATCCCGACTAGCACTCATACTACCTTTGGTTCTCCCTTTAACAACATTTTAAGTTTTTAACGCTTTGGAGACGACGGGCTTCTACAGAAGCCGAGCGAGTTGTTAAGTCTGTGACGACGGGCTTCTACAGAAGCCGAAATATATCCCTAATATGTTGACAAAGTTTTCCAGCTTATTATTAGCTATTATGTGCTAAAGTTCTTTGAAGTATTATTTAGATATATTCATTTATCTCATCTATTAAAAAAATAATAAAGTTACGTGGAAAAAAATCGAAAAAAAGTGATATCATCTCAACTTTACCCTAAGTTAGTGTTCGGATCGAAAAAAGGCCCTCGAAATACCCGTACAGCTGGAGGCGGACGGCGCGCGTCCGTTCTATATTCTTGCCAGGATTATTGCTTCGACGAGCAGGAACATAGCGCATGCGCAGATCATTTGGAAATCTGGCCCAGCTATACAGCTACGTTACGTAAGAGGAACAATAGACGTGGCCGAGGGTAAAGGTCATTGTCATGGTAATAAACTCCAACAATAGAAGAGCGGGTATGTATAGATTTGTTCACAATGATCCTTGTATACTGTACAAGTGTACATGTATAGCGGGTTCAGATAACCTTTTTTTTGGGGTCTTGTTGTTTTGCAGTTATCGTTACTGTTTTCAAAGAATGTTTACGGGATCACGTTCGAAGTACTCCCAAATAAAAAAATTGTTATGAAACAAATAACGTAAAACCAGATTTTGCCCTATTTGTAATAATAATTCAAAGATATAACAATCATGCAAGATATAAGAATGAGCGAAAAGATGTGATGATGCAAAATGTCACAAACAAACAGATGATTATGAGAAATTATTGTTTCTCTCTCTTTTCCTCTCTCTGTATGTCTCTCTCTCTTTCTCTCTCTCTCGCTTTCTCAGCGCCATTTTCCATCTTCATCTCTGGTACTGTTTTCCGTTCCGCTATTTGCTTTTATTCGAAAGTATTCCTTTCGATCTTGAGATAAACTATTATACCATAACCTCGATATGAAGAAGGAAAGCACGGTACGAGCGCCTGATGATATCAAAATAAAAGATTTTTTTCCTTTCTCATTTTCTCTCTTTCTCTCTCTCTCGCTTTTCAGCTCCATTTGCCATCTTCATCTCTGGTACTGTTTTCCGTTCCGCTATTTGCTTTTATTCCGAAAGTATTCCTTTCGATCTTGAGATAAACTATTATACCATAACCTCGATATGAAGAAGGAAAGCACGGTACGAGCGCCTGATGATATCGAAATAAAAAGAATATTACTGTACAATAATTATAAAAAGTAAAATTGTTGAGTGTAAATCATGATTTAAAAAAATGAAGAGGAATCCACAGCGGGGCGGTTGGTGTTGATCGGAGAGACAAATATCATAATAATAAATAACAATACGTCCAACTTTCTCTTCTCTCTCTCGTTTTCTCAATGTCATTTTCTATCTTCATCTTTTCTGTTCCGCGATTTTTATGAGATCGCGTTTCGACTTACTCCTAAATAAAATTAGATGATCATAATTATAACGTAGAACCAGATTTGACCCTATCTGAAATATTCATTCAAATATATAACAATCATGGAAAGATAAAGGAATAATAAAAATGTGACTTAGTAAAATGTCACAGACGAAGAGATGACATGAGAAATGATTGTTTCTCTCTCTGTATGTCTTTCTCTATATATCTCTTGCTCGCTTTCTCAGCGCCATTTTCCATCTTTATCTTTGGTACTGTTTTCCGTCCAAAAGTATTCCTTTCGATCTTGAGATAAATTATTATACCATAACCTCAATATGGAGAAGGAAAACACAGAACGAGCGCCTGATGATTTTGATATGAGAAGAATATTACTGTACAATAATTATAAAAAGTAAAAATCAGAGCTGGGGGTGATCGGATATTCGGAGAGACAAATATCATAATAATAAATACAGTACAGACTACGTCCAACTTTCTATCCCTCCCCCTCTCTCTCTCTTTCTCTCTCCCACTGTCTGCATGTATGTCTGTCTTTCTCTCTCTGTATTTCTGTCAATGTCGTTTTCCATCTTTATCTTTCATGTTGTTTTCTATTCCGACATTTGCTAGTATGCCGGCATCATTCCTACCTGGAGACAAATTATTATAACATATCCCTGATAATGTACACAAAATTATACCTTATATTTATTATAGGGAACGAAAATAGAGAACGAGCGACTGATAATGTCGAAATGAGAAGAATACTACTGTACAAAAATTATAGAAGGTAAAGGTTGTGTTTTGAATGTAAATCTTTGTTGCGTCAAAATAAAATGATACGTTCATTTATGTTATTGACAGAAATAATATACATCGGACATTATACTTTATCACAAAAGGGTTATTTAGAAGAAGGTGGACAACATTATAAGAGAAAGAATAAAACTTTCTTTTATTTATAAAAATAAATAGCATAAATACCCTACCAAAACCGAAGAAATCTTGAAGAGGGAGACAAGAAAAAATAAGTATGAAAAGGACACAACAAATTACACCAAAAAAAGATAGGATTCTAGAGCGGAAGATGATAGGGGAAACGTAATAGTTTGTAAGTATTGGCAAATTTTGACAATTATAGTTTGTAATTATTGACAAAGTATATACAACCAAAAAAAGTATTTTAGACCTATATAGAATATACGAAAAGAGTTTTGCTTAGGTCCCCTACAGCTAAGTTACGTTTGAGGAACAATGAACGTGGCCAAGGGTAAAGTTCGTTGTCATGGTTGTAAACTCCAACAATAGAAGAACGGAACGGAAGTTACGTAAGAGGAACAATGAACGTGGCCAAGGGTAAAGTTCGTTGTCATGGTTGTAAACTCCAACGGAAGGAACGAGTTAACAAAGTTGTATTGATATGATAGGTTGAACGAGAACACAGAGAGGGAGGGGGAGGTGGGAGACAGAGAGAGAGAGACAGACAGACAGAGACAGACAGAGATAGATAGATAAATAGATAGAGAGAGAGAGAGATGATTGTGATAAATTATGATTTTGTTCTAATCTCTGTCATTCATTTAGATCTTTCCATTACAAACAAAACAAATCAAATATGCGTACAAAAATTCAATAAATATTTTATTGATACAGCAACCTCATATCAAAAAGGGTTCTAAGAGATGTATAGATAGAAAAAATAAACAAAATTAAGCGGGAGGCAAAAACTAAAACAAAATGAATATTTCAAATTATGAGAAACGAAGTCGAAAGCATTCAAAGTAAATATTATTTTTGTTTTCGAGAGTAAAACAATGTTCATCTCAAAATTCATTTCCCAAATAGTCCAATATTTGATTTGCACATTTAAAAGAAAGGGCATTTAGTGTAGATCATGGCATAATGTTGGTCAGAATATAGTTACAAAATGTGTCGAAAACCCATGTAAAACGAAGGCCTATTATTTATGGCTCGGTTGATAATCGGCCGAGCTTTAGCAGACGACAATCATTGACAATGGGGAAATGAATGGAGGTATCGACCGATCTGCGCGTGCGGCGGTGCTTACGCAATTTGTATTGTGATTTTATTGAAAAGGAAAGACGTGAAGCTTCAGCAAAATAAGACGGCAATTTCCCTCAAAAATAACAGACCTTATTTTTCGTATTGATGAACAAAACTTATATTTTTAGAAAGAAAAAAGTCTGATCTTTAATTTTTACATTTACTAAAAATCACGAAAATGACTGAATGAGGCGCAATGAGCAATAAAAGTAGAAAGCACCGCCAAATTTTCCATTACTGGCGATGTAACCGAAATCGCTTCGTCACAGGGGAAACAATCGCCGTGCGCGGGCTCGCTCTCAAAGGGTTAAGTTTAAAATATCCTTTATTTGAATCACTTATACACTTTTGGAACTCTGTGAATTTTAATTCCAGCCACACTTTTATGTACCTTAAAGGAATCCAACCAAATCTCTACGTATTTTTAAGTTATGGCTAATTCACAGGTTTTATATGAAATGATATATGATAAATTTTGTACATATGGTTCAACTATGGATATTTTCTTTTCTTTGTAACTCAAGTATGGATATGTATACGACATCAACTCGTCAATTGTCATTTTGTTACCCACTTGAATATATTTGTAACATTGTGTTATGTTGTTAATAAATTCAAATTCAATTCAAATAATTAGAAGAGGGCGGTATGCCAAATTGTGACATGGTAATACAGCTCTGTCGCCCGACCCATTGATTTTACACAGAAAACGAGCTGAAAGAACGTTAAATTGACTACTTAAAAAAAGTAAAACACAATAGTAAATAGTAATGAAATTGTAATTTGTTTGCTTCACTGGAAAGGACACAGTCTTTGTCGTATTTTACTAGTCAATCTAGGAAAAATATGTGGTACTTTTAGCAGAATGGAGATGGATGTAAAAAAAGATGTGTTTTTCATGTCATTCTCCATAGAACTTTTTTTGCTAATGAAACAAACACTGTTCAGTGACCCAAACGTTTTTATATGTTTAATTTCACTGATATTCCCAATAATCATATTAACTGTGTTCCGAGTGTGTCTCTTCCTATCGAGCAAGTACATGTATATCAAGTGTCAATTTGTTAGCTCATCTCTGATATAATTACTGGTGTTTTTATGGACAAGCTGGAATCCTTAATGTATGAATAAAATTCCCTTTCAGGGAACTATCAAGCAATGGTATTGTTTGTCAAGGAAATATCTGTGCTTGTAAAGTGATCATTAATTTAATAATTGGTTATCGACACTTGGTGACCGGGATGGAATTGAAATTTAGAAAGTACTGATTTTCCACATGTGTTTTTTCTTATTACCAGCTCCCGGTTACTGTCAGATCTGGGGTGACCCTCATTATGTGACCTTTGACGATAAGAAATATAACTTCCAGGGTGATTGTGACTACACGCTGGTCAGAGATTGCCAGAATTCTGGTGATTTCCACCTTTGGTCCAACAATGAACGGCTGCACCCATCTGACAGTGTTTCTTACCTGAGGGAAGTGGAACTTGAACTGAGGGGTTCAAGATACGCTCTGATCAAGGGCTTACATGTCAGAGTGAATGGAATAGATGTATCTGAAAACCTGCCTTACATCGATGACCAAGTATGGATTTACAGGGATGTGACATCAATGGTATGCCCTAGATAAACCCTGTTTTTCATATTTAATATTTCAAAAAAGGATGGGCTGTGTATAATGTAAGGAATTCTATGCAGTGACATGTACTTTATACTTATGTGTTGAAAATGGAAAACCCTAGAAATTGATATAAATCTTTTGTATTCGTTCATTCAGTTTTTCATGTGGTTTTGTGGTAGGTTATTTCAACCTCATGCAAGAAGTTTTGAAGGTTCTTGCATGTGTAACGACGTGGGATTCGTTTTCCTTTCTCTTTTTTAGAATCTGGTAACAGATTTCTTATGGGTGAGCTATGATGGACAGGACAGTGCTGATGTGTACCTCAGTTACTATGCAGGAAGAACTTGTGGCCTGTGTGGATCCTTTGATAGAGACCAGAACAATGATATGATACTTCCTTCGGGAGAATTGGTAAAATACTCCTTGCACTAAATTTAGCTGTGTGTTCTATTTGAACCTACGTTTCAAATTCAGCTCATTCTTAACCTGAAAAGATGGCTGGAAAGGTGGCACATTACGAAAAGCTCTCCTTAAAACTGTACCCTACCACTATAACACAGGTACCAATGTAAATCAGGTGGGTTATCAGGATCGACCCCACTTTCATTTCTCTCGTTAAAACTTGGACAGAGCCACTATACCCCACCACTATAACACAGGAACCAATGTAAATCAGGTGGGGTCACGACCCCACTTTTGTTTCTCTCGTTAAAACTTGGACAGAGCCTTGCAGCTGATATCAGATTGCAGCTGTACTCTTTATCATGTTACGTAATAGTGTAAACAAACTCTTACTGGGGCTCTGGCTGACAGGAAATGAGAAGTAGGAAATATATATTTTGCTTCTTTTAAGATATTTTCAAGTCCAAAAGCCAATCATAATTTAGATGAAGACCAAAATGAAAGTTCGAACGAAGCAAAATGACCCAGAATTGGCGATATAACAACAATTTTAACTCTGAAAACTATCACTCTTTCTCCTTTCCTCTCTCCCTCTACCATGCTTATCTCTCTCTCCCTCCCTGCTATATCACCGGTCCTTCGAGGTCTTGGCGGGTGTGGGGGGATTACATTGGACAGCGCTAGTGTTTACTTTAGGCTTAATGCTATCTCAGCTCTAAAAGTGTTTAAAGTCATATATGGGGGTTTCATTTTTAAACGAAGAGTTTTCGTCATGATTTCATAGTTCTAATATTTGTGATGAGTGTTACAGTGATGCAATTACCAGTATGATACTTTGATGGTTATGGTTGATGGTAACTCTCAACAGGCAAGATCAGCAACTGAGTTTGGAAACAGCTGGGTTGTTTACCCTGACCAATGTGATGGTGTAGATTCAGGTCCAACTGATCCTTGTGAGGATGGAGTGAACAGCTTGACTGCATCCAACGATCTGTGCTACTATTTGAAGGATCCTTCCGGTAAGTATGAAACACATCTGAAACAACCTTCTCTTTCCTATTTTCTACAGTTCTGAATATTTGGACTTTTTAAAAACAGTATCAGTTTGTGGTATAGAGGAAAAGCTGTGAAGAAATTATCAAGATGGGTACGTAGGAGACCATAGCTGGGAAATATAGAATCACTTTATTTATAAACCATTTGGACCTGCACTTTCTATTCCTTCAGGACCATTTGAATCCTGCCTTGAGATTGTGGATCCTGAAGTCTACTATGACTCGTGCATCTATGACGTGTGTCTTACCGATAATAGTGCCCTGTGTGCCAGTCTTGCACAATACGCTCGTGCCTGCAAGAGCAAGGGAGGGGATCCCGGCAGATGGAGATTGCTTGTGGAAGAATGCCGTAAGTCACTAGAAAGACGATTGTTTTGATGTTTGTCTTGAGAGTTTATGCATTGTTGTTAGAGAGGCAAGATTGGAGAGAAAGTCTGTTTTCATCTAGGTATTCAGATGATATTCTCACATACATAGTACGTACATAAACTGTAAACCATTTTTGATCTTGTGTGCAGCACTGAACTGTCCTTCCAACACTATGTACGACCCCTGCTTCAGTGGCTGTCCTGCAACCTGTTCCTCTGCTGCAAGCACACTGTTGTGCAATACCACTTGCCAGGAAACATGTAGATGTGAAGATGGTTTTGTACTTGATGGTGGGAACTGTGTTGATCCATCACAGTGTGGTTGCACTCTGGAGAATGGTGTTTATATTCCGGTAAGTTTGAATCGAGCGCTGAAGTGCCTACCAGTATGTAACTTTTCCATGCTTCCATCACTGCTTAATCTGCAATTCGATCAAGACATTCTCATTTGTAAATTCTGCTTTTCAGTTGTGCTAAGAGCAGCTACGGTAATGCATCTGTAAAATTGGTAATTTTCTAACTACGGACATTTTTCTTTTGTTGCACTTTTTGACAGTCTGGAGGAGCATGGAATGACCCAGAATGCACACGACACTGCACTTGTGCAGCTGGGCGTGTGCAGTGTGAAGCATTCCAGTGTGGAGAGAATGAAGAATGCGAAATCAGGAATGGTTTTCCAAGCTGTTACTGCAAAGATGGCTACACCTCTCTCGGAGATGCCTGCTCCAGAGGTGAGAAGTTCGTTTTCAGAAGTCATTGCATGAAGATGAATTAATCAACATGCCACTTTGTACAGGATAAAATAGCTCTGCAATGCAATTGCGATGTACAGATGATACCTCTGATGTTGATACTGATCATTCCTTTTTGTCTGATTTTGTTTTATATATATAGCTTCCGGGTATTGCCAGATCTGGGGTGACCCTCATTATGTGACCTTCGACGATAATAAATATAACTTCCAGGGTGATTGTGACTACACGCTGGTAAGAGATTGCCAGAATTCCAGTGACTACCACCTGTGGTCCAACAATGAACGGCTGCGCCCATCTGACGGTGTTTCTTACCTGAGGAAAGTGGTACTTGAACTGAGGGGTTCAAGATACGCTCTGATCAAGGGCTTTCATGTCAGAGTGAATGGAATAGAAGTATCTGAAAACCTGCCTTATATGGATGACCAAGTCCGGATCTACAGGGATGTGACAGCAATGGTATGCCATAGATAAATCCTGTTTTTCATATTTAGTATTTCAAAAATGGTTGGGCTGTGTGTAACGTAAGGAATTCTATGCAGTGACGTGTACTTTATACTTATGTGTTGAAAATGGAAAAGCCAATCTTCTGTATTCGTTCATAAAGTTTTTCATGTGGTTGTGTGGTAGGTTATTTCAACCTCATGCAAGAAGTTTTGAAGGTTCCTCCATGTTTAACGATGTGTGGGATTCGTTTTCCTTTCTCTTTTTTAGAATCTGGTAACAGATTTCTTTTGGGTGAGCTATGATGGACAGGACAGTGCTGATGTGTACCTCAGTAACTATGCAGGAAGAACTTGTGGCCTGTGTGGATCCTTTGATAGAGACCAGAACAACGATATGATGCTTCCTTCAGGAGAATTGGTAAGATACTCCTTGCACTAAATTTTAGCTGTGTGTTCTATTTGAACCTACGTTTCAAATTCAACTCATTCTTAACCTGAAAAGATAGCTTGAAAGGTGGCATTCCATAGTTCTAATACTTCGTGATGAGGGTTACAGTGATGCGATTACCAGTATGATACTTTGACGATACTTATGATGGTTATGGTTGATGGTAACTCTCAACAGGCAAGATCAGCAACTGAGTTTGGAAACAGCTGGGTTGTTTACCCTGACCAATGTGATGGTGTGGATCCAGGTCCAACTGATCCTTGTGAGGATGGAGTGAACAGCTTGACTGCATCCAACGATCTGTGCTACTATTTGAAGGATCCTTCCGGTAAGTATGAAACACATCTGAAACAGCCTTCTCTTTCTTTAGTTTTTCTACAGTTCTGAATATTTGGACTTTTTAAAAACAGTATCAGTTTGTGGTTAGAGGAAAAGCTGTGGAAAAATTATCAAGATGGGTAGGAGACCATGGCTGGGAAATATAGAATCACTTTATCTATGAACCATTTGGACCTGCACTTTCTATTCCTTCAGGTCCATTTGAATCCTGCCTTGTGATTATGGATCCTGATGACTACTATGACTCGTGCATCTATGACGTGTGTCTTACTGGTGATGATGCTCTGTGTGCCAGTCTTGCACAATACGCTCGTGCCTGCAAGAGCAAGGGAGGGGATCCCGGCAGATGGAGATTGCTTGTGGAAGAATGCCGTAAGTCACTAGAAAGACGATTGTTTTGATGTTTGTCTTGAGAGTTGATGCATTGTTGTTAGAGAGACAAGATCGGAGAGCAAGTCTTTTTCATCTAGGTTTTCAGATGATATTCTTACATACATAGTACGTACATGAACTGTATTCCATATTTGATCTTGTGTGCAGCCCTGAACTGTCCTTCCAACACTGTGTACGACCCCTGCTTCAGTGGCTGTCCTGCAACCTGTTCCTCTGCTGCAAGCACATTGTTGTGCAGTACCACTTGCCAGGAAACATGTAGATGTGAAGATGGTCTTGTACTTGATGGTGGGAACTGTGTTGATCCATCACAGTGTGGTTGCACTCTGCAGAATGGTGTTTATATTCCGGTAAGTTTGAATCGAGCGCTGAAGTTCCATCAATGCTTAATCTGCAATTGGATCAAGACATTCTCATTTGTAAACTCAGCTGTTCAATTTTGCTAAGAGCAGCTACGGTAATACATCTGTAAATTGGTCATATTCCAACTACGGACATTTTTCTTTTGTTGCACTTTTTGACAGTCTGGAGGAGCATGGAATGACCCAGAATGCACACGACACTGCACTTGTGCAGCTGGGCGTGTGCAGTGTGAAGCATTCCAGTGTGGAGAGAATGAAGAATGCAAAATCAGGAACGGTTTTCCAAGCTGTTACTGCAAAGATGGCTTCACCTCTCTCGGAGATGCCTGCTTCAGAGGTGAGAAATCTAGTCTTCGAAGTCAGATAAGAAATAATATTCATATATTCACCTCTTTTTGGACAATGGAGATATGCACAAGAGTTTTTTAAGATACATCATCTCCATTCATGTATGATTTGCGTATGAATAAGAAAAAAGTGTATTAATGACGAGTCTACCATAAAATCTTCTTTAAATTTCTCTCTCTGTCTTTTGTCATTAGCTCCCGGTTACTGTCAGATCTGGGGTGACCCTCATTATGTGACCTTTGACGATAAGAAATATAACTTCCAGGGTGATTGTGACTACACACTAGTCAGAGATTGCCAGAATTCTCGTGATTTCCACTTGTGGTCCAACAATGAACTCTTGCGTCCATCAGACAAATTTTCCTACTTGAGAGAGGTGATACTGGAGTTGAAAGGAAGCACTTACTCTCTGATCAAAGATTTCCATGTGCGAGTTAATGGCATCGATGTTTCCAGGAATCTGCCTTACATTGATGAGCAAGTCTGGATCTATAGGGATGTAACATCAATGGTGAGTTGATGTTTTGCTAGGTATGAGGATTATAACATTTTCATTGTACAGTGTCATCATAGCGCGGTGATCTTGATATACATGTTATGTTATTTCTGGGAGTAAACCCTGGTTAGCAATGCTGGCTCAAAATTCTGGTGTCAGTAATGAGTTTCAAAACAATACCACTGTAACTCCTCTATTTATGATACATGTTTTGTTTGCGTGTGTGTATGTGTTTGTGTGGGTGTTTTTTTTTGGGTCAAACCTAGTGAGGCAAAACTAATTCTGTACAAGTGGTGGAAGCAGTGGGATGCTAACTCACACCATCAAAACACATCTGTCTTCATCTAATACCATATTCTGATGTGAAATTGTGTTTGGTCAAAACTGATCCTTGACATTACCACTTGGTTACTTTAATAGAACCTGGTGACAGACTTCTTGTGGGTGAGCTACAATGGAAAAAACAGTGCTGATGTTTACCTGAGTTACTCCTACTTTGGGCGTACATGTGGTCTTTGTGGAAATTTTGATGGAGAAAAATCAAATGACCTGTTGCTTCCCAACGGAGAAGTGGTAAGTGAATATCAACTTCTTTTCTCTCTTTTTGATTTAATGATCTTGCAGAAATACACCACCCCTTTTATTTTGGATGGGCATATCCTTTGAGCTTGTTGTATTTTGATAATGCTTCTTGGTTTGTATATAATGTAGAAAGCCTGATATTCCAATCTTTTGAATGAAGAGAAGAAAATGTTGGGTTTCAATAAGAAGTGGTGTGACTATATTTCATTTTCCTGAATTGCAGGCGAGATCTGAAACCGAGTTTGGAGATAGCTGGGTAGTAAACCCGGAACTATGCGATGATGTAGAACCTGGTCCTACCGATCCACGTGAAGTAGGGTTTGAGAATGCCAGAGAGGAGGCTGCAGATCTCTGCAATTATCTTCTTGATCTATCTGGTAAATATTTTTCAGGGTTCTTCTTCAAAAGCTTTATCAGAATTGTAACCGTTTTGTAGATTCATTCCGTCTTGATGCAAACTGCATAAAATAAACCTGTGATACGTCTTGTAAACAAAATTAGATGCACTTCGTAGATAGTCTGTGTAATTTCTCTTGAAAACGGATTTTCTGTCACTTTTGCTATGTCATTCCAGGTCCTTTCGTATCCTGCCATGAGTTTGTGGCTCCAGAGGATTACTACCAATCCTGTCTGTACGATGTATGTGAAACGGGAGATGATGCCCTATGTGCCAATCTAGAAAAGTATGCCCAGGCCTGCAGGAATAGGGTTGGTCAGCCTGGCAACTGGAGAGCTTCGGTGCCTGAATGCCGTAAGTCGGTAGAAATGATTTCCAAGATGTTGGGTGAATGTTAAGATATTTTAACTTGCGTTGATAACGTGGGTATTGAATGAGAGATAGTATGTGTAACTTGTGGTATCCTTTCTGTTACACCGTTGATACTCATGTTTGTATATGTATTTCTTACATGGTGCAGTGGAGATCATTTACATGATACTTTACTCTTGATTACATATATATTCCCCATGTATTACCCTTTTAAAATATTCCAATATATTCTAATATTGCATTATGTATGCAAAAATGGCTCGTGATCACATCTTAGAACCGATGGACAGATTACCATCAAACTCTTTTGCAGAGCAAATGAACTGATTAGGTGGTCTGTCGGTATCGACAGATCACCTATTGTTTTCGTCAGAATTTTCTTTCTTTATTAGGTGGTCTGTCGGTATCGACAGATCACCTATTGTTTTCGTCAGAATTTTCTTTCTTTATTTATTTTTATTTATTTGCCCCCTTTTTTGTGTAGAGGATAACTCAAGATCGGTTTTGTCAATTTCTTTCAATTTTGACACAGTCATAGGTCATAGTCTTGAGACGTGACAGGAACATTTTCAAGGTCATCAAGTCTTCATGACGTCATCCAGGCGCCATTTTGTGTTTTTTTTGGTACTTTCAACTCATGATCATATCTTCATAACGAAAAGTTATTTCTCATTCATATTTATCATGATCAAGGTCAATATCCGCCATATATTCCCCATGTATTACCCTTTTTAGATATTTGGACTTTTGTTTCTTATCCTTTTGGAATATTTTAATTAAGGGATATAGCAATTGGTTTGGGTACTAAATGATGCAATATCTAGTTTTGTTGGTTTATTTTCCACAGCATTGGACTGTCCTACCAACACTGTGTATGATCCCTGCTTCAGTAGCTGTCCAGCAACCTGCTCCTCTGCTGCAACCACATTGTCCTGCAATACCACTTGCCAGGAAACATGCAGATGTGAAGATGGTCTTGTACTTGATGATGGAAACTGTGTAGATCCATCACAGTGCGGTTGCACTCTAGAAAATGGTGTCTATCTCCAGGTAATACGTAGAGTTTTTTTCTTCAAAACATACATATACATGTGTACATATTTGCAAAAGCCTATGCCTGTGAAACCATATATTATCTATGAAGATGCGGCATAATGTCAGCATGTCATTTAAATCTTTGAGATATTAAAAAAATTACGATTACTATCCTGCCATTCCCTTGTGTGTGTTTAGCCTGGAGCTTCATGGACAAGTCCTGACTGTACACAACACTGCACCTGTGAAGCTGGGCGTACCCAGTGTGACGCATTCCAGTGTGGAGAGAATGAAGAATGTGAAATCAAAAACGGTGTTCCTAGCTGTTACTGCAAAGATGGCTACACCTCTCTCGGAGATGCATGCTTTAGAGGTGAGAAAAATAGTCTTGGAAGTCAGAAGTGAAATAATATTCATATCACCTCTACTTTGACAATTGAGTTATGCACAATTTTTTTTTGAGATACATCATCTCCTTTCATGTATGATTTGCATATGAATGAGAAAAAAGTGTATTAATGACGAGTCTACTATAAAATCTTCTTTAAATTTCTCTCCCTGTCTTTTTTCATTAGCTCCCGGTTACTGTCAGATCTGGGGTGACCCTCATTATGTAACCTTTGACGATAAGATATATAACTTCCAGGGTGATTGTGACTACACACTGGTCAGAGATTGCCAGAATTCTGGTGATTTCCACCTGTGGTCCAACAATGAACTCTTGCGTCCATCAGACAAAGTTTCCTACTTGCGAGAGGTGATACTAGAATTGAAAGGAAGCACTTACTCTCTGATCAAAGATTTCCATGTGCGAGTTAACGGCATTGATGTTTCCAGGAATCTGCCTTACATTGATGAGCAAGTCTGGATCTACAGGGATGTGACATCAATGGTGAGTTGATGTTTTGCTAGGTATGAGGATTTGAACAATTTCATTGTACAGTGTCATCATAGCGCGGTGATCTTGATATACATGTTATGTTATTTCTGGGAGTAAAACCTGGTTAGCGATACTAGCTCAAAAATTTGGTGTCAGTAATGAGATTCAAAACAATACCATTGTATCGAAAATAACATCGCTAGTGATATTCGTTTGTCTCGCAATGTATGGTCAATAAGGGATCTAAAAGATCAAGACTTTTCGTGCGTCGCTGCAACACTTCGTCAGGTGATAAAATCTAATGTAAGCAAGCGTGTTTTATAATCTACTGGAGGACCGGCGGTCAGTTAATTTCGATCAATAATTGGAACAATAGTGCACAAGGCCTATTGGTCAACGCACACGGTGTTCAACCAATCAGCAGGCCGCTGGTTCGGCTCGCCTGCTGGGCGGAAACAATAGCGAGCTCAACCAATCAACGGGCCGCTGGCTCGGCCCGTCTGCTGATTGAAATCAACCGGTGCTGGCCGGCTGGACGGGGAGTGTCATGGCGGCGTATCGTACGCATCCAAAATTCGGGGATATCTATCCCGTTGTCTCTGTTGAAATTATTGGGATTGAGAAGGATTTTGATAGCTTCTTTTACCCTGTAATTCCTCTATTTATGATACATGTTTTGTTTGCGTGTGTGTATGTGTTTGTATTTTTGTGGGTGTGTTTTCTTTGAGTCAAACCTAGTAAGGCGAAACTAGTCCTGTACAAGTAGTGGAAGCAGTGGGATACTAACTCACACGACCCAAAACACATCTGTCTTCATCTAATACCATATTCTGATGTGAAATTGTGTTTGGTCAAAACTAATCCTCGACATTACCACTTGGTTACTTTAATAGAACCTAGTGACAAACTTCTTGTGGGTGAGCTACAATGGAAAAAACAGTGCTGATATTTACCTGAGTTACTCCTACTTTGGGCGTACATGTGGTCTTTGTGGAAATTTTGATGGAGACAAATTCAATGACCTATTGCTTCCCAACGGAGAAGTGGTAAGTGAATATTAACTTCTTTTCTCTCTTCTTGATTTAATGATCTTGCAGAAATACACCACCCTTTTTCTTTGGGATGGGCATATCCTTTGAGCTTGTTGTATTTGATAATGCTTCTTGGTTTGTATATAATGTAGAAAGCCTGATGATCCAATCTTTTGAATGAAGAGAAGAAAATGTTGGGTTTCATTAAGAAGTGGTGTGACTATATTTCGTTTTCTTCAATGGCAGGCGAGATCTGAAATTGAGTTTGGAGATAGCTGGGTAGTAAACCAGGAACTATGCGATGATGTAGAACCTGGTCCTACTGATCCATGTGAACAAGGGTTGGAGAATACCAGAGAGGAGGCTGCAGATCTCTGCAAATATCTTCTTGATCTATCTGGTAAATACTTTTCAGCCGGGTTCTTCTTCAAAAGCTTTATCAGAATTGTAACCATTTGTAAGATTCATTCTGTCTTGATGCAAACTACATGAGATAAATCTGTGTTACGTCTTGTAAACAAAATTAGATGCACTTCATAGATAGTCTGTGTAATTTCTCTTGAAAACGGATTTTCTGTCACTATTGCTATGTCATTCCAGGTCCTTTTGCATCTTGCCATGAGTTTGTGGCTCCAGAGGATTACTACCAATCCTGTCTGTACGATGTATGTGAAACTGGAGATGATGCCCTGTGTGCCAATCTAGAAGCGTATGCCCAGGCCTGCAGGAATAGGGTTGGTCAGCCTGGCAACTGGAGAGCTTCGGTGCCTGAATGCTGTAAGTCTGTAGAAATGTTTTCCAATTTGTTGGGTGAATGTTAAGATTTTTTTTTAACTTGCATTGATAATGTGGGTATTAAATGAGAGGTAATATGTGTAATTTGTTTTATCCTTTCTGTTACACTGTTGATACTCATGTTTGTGTATGTATTTCTTAGATGGTGTAGTGAAGATCAGTTACATGATAGATAACTCTTGATTACATATATATTACCCATGTATTACCCTTTTTGGATTTTTATGCCTCCGCTACAAAGTAGCCGGAGGCATTATTTTTTAGGCGGGTTGTCCATCCATCCGCCTGTATGTCCCGTTCTCATGATCGCGTTATCTCAAGAACCGTTTGATGGATTCCCACTAAACTTGGGTCATGTATGTATCTTGCAGAGCCAATGAACTGATTAGAAATTTGGGTCACGAGGTCAAGGGTCAAAGGTCACATGGCTCATTATGTATTCAAAAATAGCTTGTGATTGCGTTATCTCAAGAACCCATTGAGTGATTCCTGCCAAACATTTGCCATGTATGTATCTTGCAAAGCCAATGTCAGCGCGAGTGCAAAATTTCAAAATGCTCCAAATCGTCTCAAATTCATTTTGGATACGTTTCAGGCCATTTTAAGCATTTCAGAAAAAAACGCGCACACACGAATGCGCGTTTTCGTTCGTGACGGCCGAACGCAACATAATTCCTCCTATCTTTTTTTTGGCATGATATTCCTCATTTTTTCTGAACAATTTGATACCATGTTTATCCTTTTATGACCATTAATAACGGAATGAGCGTCCATTCAAGAAACATGTCCGTGCGCGCGATCTCTTGTAATACATAGCATATATGGGCAAAAACATGCCTATACAAAATTCATTGTTTCTCTTCAGAATGGATGGATGGAGATATGATTTCATGTCTCATTTGACCCTCAATTAACTCATGACGTCATCATAATGGCCTCCGAACTCAAAATTTCAATTTGCATATTATGACGTCAGCACATTTTTGGAAAATTAATAGTTTCTCTGTAAATATTGATTGATTTTCTTCCAAATTTTGATATGTTCTAGCTGAGACAATTCTCCACAAATGCAGTCCCAATAATTTTTCATTTTGACAAAGGCATCATGGCGTATTTTTGCGATTAAAGGAGGCATGTCAATTTTTCACATTTTGCGTGTATTCTCTATGGGACATGACTTTTTCTCAAAACTGGATTCTACATTCCAGTCTTTCGCGAGCAATATCTCCGTCGTTTTAGTTTTGTTTTTGCTGAGCTTTGAGTATGTTGTAGCTGAGACAATAAGCCCTTTATTTTTCGATCAGATGCCGGGATCATGCTCATATTTCACTTGCAAAGTGAGATTTGAGAATTCCATTTTCCGTTCACGTGTAATGTCTATGTGGATTATTTTGGTATAGTGGTCATAGCACTTGCCTCCCATTCCGGCGACCCAAGTTCGAATCCTGGTGGGTCATTTTTTTTTTTTTTTTTTTTGCCGTCGTTTTAGATTTGATTTTATGATCTTCTTCGACTATTATAACATATTATCATATACAATCACAAACAATGTAATAAACCCATAGGAAAGAAATGAGCCTGCCGCATACTCCTGCGGCAGACCTTCCGCAGATCTGCAGCAGACCTGCTGCAGACAGTCATCTTTTTCACATGCAAATTAGTTTTGCCGCAGACTTTCCGCACCCTTGCCGCATACTCTTTCAGTATGATGAAGAGTCTGCGACAGGTCTGCCGCAGACTCTTCATCATGGATATTCATAGAAAAGGCTATGACAAAGAGTCTGCGGCAGACCTGTCGCAGACTCTTCATCATGAATATTCATAGAAAAGGCTATGACAAAGAGTCTGCGGCAGATCTGCCGCAGACTCTTCATAAGAATATTCATATCCCATATAGACCTGCTGCAGACTTTCCGCATACTCTTTCATGTCCACCCCAGTGGAAGTGGCAATTATTAAAGTATGCAGTCTTGCAGGAAGGCTGCTGGAGAGCCATGGCATGCATTGCATCATTACATTCTAGCACCTTGAAGTAGAAACAGGCAGAATTGCTTCAAAAATTCTATAAATATGGGTTTAACACAATGCAGAAGTAGAGGTACAGGTATAGAGATACAATAACTGCATACACATAGTCCAGAGTAGAGTCACAGATCCATGCTACTGTGCACACATTACACAAGAGTTACAACAAAAAAGTGAGTTAGTGGGGCTGAAGATAAGATCACATGGCACAACTAAAGATTTTGAAACAGCTAGTCCGTTAATTCCTCAGTCTCCTCGTTATGGAACAAATTCCTCTCATGGTACCAGTTAGAACTTGAAGCAAATTACATATTGTTTGGTTTGACAGAAGCTAAAAAGACAAATAAAAATGCCTAACACAGGAATTTACAACCTCATGGTATCGTTGGTTGCATGGTCCTCCAAAATGGCCGCCTATAGCCTTGCCGCAGACTGTATAATTTCCCACTTTTCTGTGGCAGATCTGCCGCAGACTGTTCCTGTGGCATACTGGTATGCGGTAAGTTTGGAGCAAAGTATCATTCTGCCGCAGATCTGCCGCAGACTGTTCCTGTGGCATACTGGTATGCGGTAAGTTTGGAGCAAAGTATCATTCTGCCGCAGATCTGCCGCAGACTGTTCCTGCGGCATACTGGTATGCAGCAAGTCTTGAGCAAAGTTTCATTCTGCCGCAGATCTGCCGCAGACTGTTCCTGCGGCATACTGGTATGCGGCAAGTCTGCAGCAAAATTTCTTTCTGCCGCATACTTCGGCATACTCTTTGCCGCAGACTTATAGTCTGCGGCAGATCTGCGGCATACTTTTTACTTTCCTATGGGAAATGCCTAATTTTGCGTGTTATATCTATGGGAGAAGAATGCCAATCGTTTGAGTACAACCCTATGGGAAATCTGGTATTAAACCTAATATAGGGTTTATCTCCCAACTCTGCTACAATATCAAATCACCTTGCTAGTCTCCTTCCCAGACGTTTTTACTTTTTCCAGTTATTCAGCCCAAGGTATATGCATGTTTACGTCTCTCCCGTGGACATAGAATTGTTTACTTGTCTATACTTCTCTCTTTCTCTATATTAAATTCTATTTATGCTGGATATATTGAATGCATCGTTCTCCATTGCATCTCTCTCTTTCTCCTCTCTCTTGCTCTGTTTCCCTTCTCTCTTATTTTGCCCCTCTCCTTCTCTTGCTCTGTCTCTGCATATATATCTCTCTACTCTTTTACCCTCTCCCTCTCTCTCTGCCTCCCTCTACCTCGACCTCTTGCCTTGCCTCCCTCTTATTCTCTTGCTCTGTCTCCCTCTGCCTCTGCCCTTCTCTTTTTCTTCTCTCTCACCCTCTACCTCTCCCGCCTCTGGTTCTCGTTCTCCTTCTATTATGTCTTGTAATGTTCCTTAATTTTCTATAGCTCTGCCCTTTGCCCTTTGGCCTTGGAACTCAAAATACGAATTTGCATATTATGACGTCAGCATATTTATGGAAAATTGATTGTATCTCTGTAAATATGGATCGATTTTCTTCCAAATTTTGATATGTTGTAGCTAAGACAATTTTCTACAAGATCAGTTATTCAGATTACATAACAGACCACCTAATTCGTCTTCATGACGAATTACATTTCTAGTTTATTTTTATTTCTCCCCCTTTTTTGTGTAAAGGATAACTCAAGATCAGTTCAGTCAATTTCTTTCAATTTTGGCACAGTCATAGGTCATTGTCATGAGACGTGACAGGAACATTTTCAAGGTCATCAAGTCTTCATGACGTCATCCAGGCGCCATTTGTGTTTTTTTTGTACTTTCAACTCATGATCATATCTTCATAACGGAAAGTCATTTCTCATTCATATTTATCATGATCAAGGTCAATATCCGTCCGGTTGATTTCGGGTCAAAAAACGCGCGCGCATGCGTACGTCCCCGCGTCAGTGCGCGCGCAAAATTTCAAAATGCTCAAAAACATTTTTTATTTAAATTAGAGTACGATTCAGGCCATTTTAAGCATTTTGCCAAAAAACGCGCACGCGCGCATGCGCGCGCGTTTTCGCACATTCTGGCATTTTGCAACTTACAATCGCCGAATTTTCTCTGTCATCATATTTGGCATATTTTTTCAAGCAATTTGATACCTTGTTCACCTTTTTCTGACCAGTAATAACGCAATGAGCGTCCGTCAAAGTTGACAGCACGCTTGGACCTGCGCTATCTGTATCTACAATACATGGGCAAAAACATGCCTATACAAAATTCGTTGTACCGTATTTGCCGGCGATAAGGCCGCACCGCCGCATAGGCCGCACCCCCGATTTTGACATTTCAAAGCAAAAAAAAAAAAAAAAAAAAAAAAAAAATGGAAGGAAAAAACCAAACAGACCAAACAAAATTATCGTAAATTTCTTGTAGAAAACTATTTTTTCTACAAACTGATACCAAATTCATCAATATTTTTATAAAATTTCAGTAAAAAAAACAAGTTTACTTCAAACTTGATCGTTATTTAGCATATCTTCATTGATTTTGAAGTTAGTACTGTATCGCAGGCAGTTTTGGTATCCTATTTATACCCCTACCTACGAAATTGCGTGAAATGGATACTAAGAAAATAGTGAGAAAACAGACTTCGTCCGTAACGGTCCCTTCTTTTAGTTTTAGCAATCTAGATCTACCGGTAGAATTTGTTAAAAATAGGTAAGGAAGTTTATTCACAAGATCGACAAAACTTCATGTCAACAATGCAACATGAAATAGTCGGTAAGATGTGAGGAGTTAATCTAGAAATGTCCTGTACCATTACTGGTATAGATCTAGTCATTGTACCGTTGGGAGTCCCATATGTACAAAATTATGTGGGTGTTTTGACAGCTGATTTTTTACTGTTGTTGCGGATTGGCCGCACCCAGACTTTTCGATATTTTCGGAAGAGAAAATACTGCGGCCTTTACGCCGGAAAATACGGTAACTCTTCAGAATGGATAGAAACTCCCAATTTTTTTTCATATTTGGATAGAATATGAGTCGGAGATATGATTTCATGTCTCATTTGACCCTCAATTAACTCATGACGTCATCATAATGGCCTCCGAACTCAAAATTTCAATTTGCATATTATGACGTCAGCACATTTTTGGAAAATTGATTGTATCTCTGTAAATATTGATTGATTTTCTTCCAAATTTTGATATGTTCTAGCTGAGACAATTCTCCACAAATGCAGTCCCAATAATTTTTCATTTTGACAAAGGCATCATGGCGTATCTTTGCGATTAAAGGAGGCATGTCAATTTTTCACATTTTGCGTGTATTCTCTACGGGACATGACTTTTTCTCAAAACTAGATTCTACATTCCAGTCTTTCGCGAGCAATATCTCCGTCGTTTTAGTTTTGTTTTTGCTGAGCTTTGAGTATGTTGTAGCTGAGACAATAAGCCCTTTATTTTTCGATCAGATGCCGGGATCATGCTCATATTTCACTTGCAAAGTGAGATTTGAGAATTCCATTTTCCGTTCACGTGTAATGTCTATGTGGATTATTTTGGTATAGTGGTCATAGCACTTGCCTCCCATTCCGGCGACCCAAGTTCGATTCCTGGTGGGTCATTTTTTTTTTTTTCCGTCGTTTTAGATTTGATTTTATGATCTTCTTCGACTATTATAACATATTATCATATACAATCACAAACAATGTAATAAAATGCCTAATTTTGCGTGTTATATCTATGGGAGAAGAATGTCAATCGTTTGAGTACAACCCTATGGGAAATCTGGTATTAAACCTAATACTAGCAGGGCCCGTGGAAAATCCACGGGATTCTAGGGAGGGTGGGAGGGGGTTGTAAATACTTTAAAATAGATATGTGCTATCGATTTTTTTTTTTCTTCTTTTGATTTTTTTTTAATAATAATTTTTTAATTATATTTTTTATTATATTAAAAAAAAAAGATATTTCTGTGCTAGATGATATTATTTCATTGTATAGGCCTACTTTTTATCATTTTATAATTTTTCTTCTTCTTTTCATTAATATTTTACTTGTTAGAATACCAACCTTTTGTTTGCTGTCCCATCATGTATCGTTTTGAATTTTTAATTTTTATCTGAATTATGTAATAAAACTTGAAAACTGGAAGAAAACAGTGAAATCAATAATTTGTAATCAAAATTGATGCAGATATTTTAGACTTTACCTTCGTTTTCACTTTCGTTATTTACGATTATTGTCGTCACTTCGTTCCTATTATTCTCACTATCCCTTTCCCGGATCCTCACTCTCGTTATCTATACGAATCAAGGGCGTCATTGCAATCCGAGTTTGAGCATGGGGGACACAATTACATGTCACTCTCTCTCTAGTTATGCTGTTTCACGGCATGTACTTTCATTGGTGACCGGTTCATTTATTGTCTTTTTATCTTTGACGTTTCATTAAATTTTTAGAGAAAGAAGACGATTGGTTGTACGGTTCTCGACTCTTAATCTTTGTCTGAATTCAGTTTCCACCTCCCGCGAAGCGCGTAAGTTTTGACGTTTCATAATTATTAGAGAAAGAAGACGATTCTCTACCGTTCTCGACTCTTAATCCTTGTCTGAATTCAGTTTCCACCCTCTCGCGTATAGCTCGGAAGCTTTGACGTTTCATTAAATTATTAGAGAAAGAAGACGATTCGTTCTACCGTTCTGGACTCTTAATCCTTGTCGAATTCAGTTTCCACCCTCTCGCGCAGCGGAAGCTGTGACGTTTCATTCAATTATTAGAGTAAGAAGACGATTCGTAATTGTACCGTTCTCGATCAACTCTTAATCCTTGCCTGAATTCAGTTTCCACTCTCGCGAGCGCGGAAGCTTGACGTTTCATTAAAATATTAGAGAACGAAGACGATTCGTTGTACCGTTCTCGACTCTTAATCCCTGTTTCATGAAATTTTTAGAGAAAGAAGACGTTTCGTAGTACCGTTCTCGACTATTAATCCTTGTTTGAATAAAGTTCCCCCTCCGCGCGAAGTCAACAGAGAGAGAAAGAGAGACAGAAAGAAAAAAGGAATGATTTTAACCCCAAATCGTGGGGGGACATTTCACCACCTAAAATTCGTGGGGGGACGTGTCCCCGCCCCTAGGATAATGGATTGACGCCCTGATAGGCCTACGAATATTGTTCTCATGCACTTCACTCCCATTATCATTTTGGTTATTTTCACACATTGCTAAGTTAATTTAGTCCTACAATGAAAATAATATACAAATATAAAATGACACTCGAAGTGACTCGAGGATCTAGCTAAAACTATTCGCATCGAAGGAACATCAAATCGTATTATATTATCCCGAGGGCCATGGCGCCCGAGAGCTAGAGAGAACACCATTGATGTTCCCGAGTGCGAATAGTTTTAGCTTGTTCGAGAATGAGTCATTGTATATTTGTTTTATATCCCTTCCACCTGTAGGCCTATCATTCCTTGGACACTTCTGTAATAGCATGTACCGTACTCACATTCACATCACATTCAATAAAGAAATAAAAGAAAACAACAATTCATTGCACGGCTCAAAACATGAAACATTGAAGAATCTAAAGACACGCTATACAGCCAGTATTACAGGTACAGCAGTAGAGTGCTGCAGTTACCGCGACCGGACTGACACCGGGAGTTGCCCGTGCGGAGGCATTTGATATTACGTGAGCTCGCTGAATTTACCTTCTCGTCAGTTATATGGTCTCGATAATTACAATCTATTTGCGTTATTATTGTTGTGATTTTAATGTAGTTTTCATGAAAAGACCAATAAAGCAGAAGCTTGGACTATGATTATGTTGGCATGGTTCACAGAATTTGTATAAATATTTTCAAAGTAAAGATTTTACGCGAAAAATCGGACGGTTTGTGCCAATATATTGCTGCAATCGCACGAATTAACTCTACTGTGTGTGTGGTGAGCGTAGAACCAACATATTACGTGATCTCGTCAGTTTGGCTGCTGCAAAGGCCTATATATAGCAAGATGCCTAACACGGGTAGGCCCGCTCTGTTGCAGCGTGTATCTGCTACAACACATTATAGAGTGGATCGTCTCTTAAAAGTGTATCTCCTTGATTAGACAGAGGGCGGGTGCACGCCTTGCTGCCTCACTCTCGCAGGTTCGTCGCCTTCTTGCACGGACGACGGCCGTGCTCGTCCGCTCGTCCTCCCGGGACCCCGAAACCACCTTTAACGACATCGACGGCGACCGCGGGGTCGACGTGGCACGCGGGTACGGAGACATGCCTCGTATAATTGTGTCGCCGTTCCCGCGCCACGGCGAAGGGGGGCGCGGTCGAGGAAAGACGTTTTTCATGAACCGTTTTTACCCCCCGTGACGATTTTGCGTATTAATATATAGATAGGGTTTATCTCCCAACTCTGCTACAATATCAAATCACCTTGCTAGTCTCCTTCCCAGACGTTTTTACTTTTTCCAGTTATTCAGCCCAAGGTATATGCATGTTTACGTCTCTCCCGTGGACATAGAATTGTTTACTTGTCTATACTTCTCTCTTTCTCTATATTAAATTCTATTTATGCTGGATATATTGAATGCATCGTTCTCCATTGCATCTCTCTCTTTCTCCTCTCTCTTGCTCTGTTTCCCTTCTCCTCTCTTATTTTGCCCCTCTCCTTCTCTTGCTCTGTCTCTGCATATATATATCTCTCTACTCTTTTACCCTCTCCCTCTCTCTCTGCCTCCCTCTACCTCGACCTCTTGCCTTGCCTCCCTCTTATTCTCTTGCTCTGTCTCCCTCTGCCTCTGCCCTTCTCTTTTTCTTCTCTCTCACCCTCTACCTCTCCCGCCTCTGGTTCTCGTTCTCCTTCTATTATGTCTTGTAATGTTCCTTAATTTTCTATAGCTCTGCCCTTTGCCCTTTGGCCTTGGAACTCAAAATACGAATTTGCATATTATGACGTCAGCATATTTATGGAAAATTGATTGTATCTCTGTAAATATGGATCGATTTTCTTCCAAATTTTGATATGTTGTAGCTAAGACAATTTTCTACAAGATCAGTTATTCAGATTACATAACAGACCACCTAATTCGTCCTCATGAAGAATTACATTTCTAGTTACATTTTAGGGTCATGAGGTCAAAGATCAAAGGGTCATACATATATATGAAAAATAGCTTTTTACAGAAGGCTTGCGGTTCCACCATGTGAGAGAGAGGGAGGATAGGGGATTCCTGAAAAGGACTCTCGGTAATCTATTCTTTCTTGAGGGTGTGTAGTCCTGAAAAGGACTGTTGGTGTAGTCTTGAAAAAGACTGTTGGTTATCTTTCTTAGCATATAGTTCTAAGGAGAACTATAGCGCCAGTTGGAGAGGATGGATGGTAGGAGTGGCTCGACGTTTCAAACAGGTTGACTATCCGTCGTCAGGAGAGAAAAAAAGCTTGTAATCACAATATTTTGAGAACCTGTTAATGGATTCAAATCAAACTTGAAGTATAAAAATTGTTTCTGTTTTGGTTTGTAAAATCGCTCTATGGTGGAGGCATCATTTTCGACTGTGCGCAGCCGAAGATCCATCTAGTTGGCTTTAGTTTCTTATCTTTTTGAAATGTCTTAATTGGAGGATACTAAAGCAATTGGTTTGGGGACTAAATGATGCAATATCTAGTTTTGTTGGTTTATTTTCCACAGCATTGGACTGTCCTACCAACACTGTGTATGATCCCTGCTTCAGTAGCTGTCCAGCAACCTGCTCCTCTGCTGCAACCACATTGTCCTGCAATACCACTTGCCAGGAAACATGCAGATGTGAAGATGGTCTTGTACTTGATGATGGAAACTGTGTAGATCCATCACAGTGCGGTTGCAATCTAGAAAATGGTGTCTATCTCCAGGTAATACATTGTTTTTATTCTCAAAACATACAAATTATATACATGTGTACATATTTGCAAAAGCCTATGCCTGTGAAACCAACTATTATCTGTGCAGATGCGGCATAATTTCAGCATGTCATTTAAATCTTTGAGACATTAAAAAAAGCTCAATTACTATCCTGCCATTCCCTTGTGTGCGTTTAGACTGGAGCTTCATGGACAAGTCCTGACTGTACACAACACTGCACCTGTGAAGCTGGGCATACCCAGTGTGACGCATTCCAGTGTGGAGAGAATGAAGAATGTGAAATCAAGAACGGTGTTCAAAGCTGTTACTGCAAAGATGGCTACACCTCTCTTGGAGATGCCTGCTTCAGAGGTGAGAAATTTAGTCTTGGAAGTCAGAAGAGAAATGATATGCTTATCACCTCTACTTTGACAATTTCAGTTTCAGTTTCAGTTTATTTTTTTCATTTCCAACAGAACAGTAATTTTGACAAGAAATCAGTATACCATTCAATATAATGATAATAATAATAATGGTGGCTTCTTATATAGCGCACATGTCCATCACGTTGTGACGCTCCTGGCGCTGCCCCGATCATTACCCTGGCTTTAGCAAGGCAGCCACTGCGGCGCTCTAGCATTTCAAGGAATTAATTCCTGCCAGGTACCCATTTACATCACCTGGGTTGAGTGTGGCAAATGTAGATCAATGTCTTGCCAAAGGACATTAGTGCCGCGGCGGGACTCGAACCGCGGACCTTAAGATCGACAGTCCGTCGACGTATCCACTCGACCACGACACCTATATTCAATAATATAATACATTTTACATGGTTTAGAATTGTGAAATAGAAAGTATACATAAATATCCAATACAATGGTTTTTTAAGAGATTTTTCAAGATAACCCTGTGGAAATGGAGGGATCCACTGAAAAGCAGAGCTTGTAAAATGTGGATCCCCCCAAAAAATGACAAACATAATTTTTGTAACATGTAAATATATTGACTTGAAAGAAAAAGAAAAAAAAAAATATATATATATATATACACCTGTATATATATATATATATATATACATAGATTACCCAAAAGTGGCAGAATAATAATACAATTATAAATCCGTAATTTGAAAAACTTGTTACGACACTTTTATGGTTAATACTGGAAAGGTCAAAAGAAACAATGACGACTGACAGATAAGACATAAGTGTATAATAATAATAGAAAAATATATAAGACAACAGAAAACAAAGCAAGGAAACAGAGAAATGGAAGAATAGAAAACGTTGCTGCATATGTGAAGAGTAAAGTAAAAGAGAGGAGAGGTGGGTGGAGAGGAGAAGAAAGAGTGAGAGAGAGCGCACACGATGTGCATATTGCAGGGGTAGCGACCATAACTATAGTAAGATACTGAGCGTAAAAAAAGATGTGACGGGAAGGATTTAAAGAAGGCAAGACATGATTTGACAAAGCACTGATATTAATTTGTATTGTAAGAAGTATAAGAAACAATTTCAATTTCCTCTTAAATGAATGAAGAGAGGGGGCAAGTTGAATGTCATTATGAAGAGAGTTCCAGAATTTGGGGGCTGTATAAATAAACGTGTTTTGAGCTAGAAGGGTTCTCAGCAAAGGTAGATGAAAGTCATTACAATGCCGAGTTGGGTACTTATGAGAGGATTTATTTAGGGTGAACATATCATCAAAAACGAAAGGAAGCATGTTGTTATTATAAGAATACATAAACTGGCCCAACTGAAAGAAATAAAGATCTTTAACTTTCAATATTTTATTTGAAAAGAAAAGAGAATCCGTATGAGAGCGAAAATGAGAAAAGCAAATGATACGAAGGGCTTTCTTTTGTAATAATAAGACTCTGTTTAACAAATTTTGGTGTGTATTGTCCCATACCAGGAGTCCATAATTTAGATATGGTAAGACCAGAGAGGAATAAAGCATAAGTAAGGAAGAAGATGGGAGATGAGATTTTTAATCTATTAATGACACCAATGTTACGAGATATAGTTTTGCAGATGTTGTCAATATGGTACTTCCAGGAGAGTTTATTGTCGACTGTTACGCCCAAAAATTTAGTGTAAGAAACACTCTCCAACGGGACGTCATTGAATACAATGTTGCTTGGCAGGGAGTCTATAGTATTACTGAACAACATATAATTATTTTTTTGGAGATTAAGTGAAAGTTTGTTTGCTATAATCCATTGTAGAATCTTAGATAGTTCAGAATTAACCGTTTGCATAAGAGTGTATGGATTGTTGTGGGAAAAGAACAGATTCGTGTCGTCAGCAAAAAGTACAAACGATAAAATATGAGATGATCTGCAGAAATCATTTATATATAAAATAAATAAAAGTGGACCTAGGAGGCTTCCCTGTGGAACGCCACAGCTAATATTACATAAATCTGATGTACAATCGTTTAAAAAGACATATTGCTTTCTGTTAGAAAGATAGTTCCTGAACCACTTCAAAGCCTTTCCACGTAATGGAAAAGTTTATAAAGTAATATATCGTGGTTTATTGTGTCAAAGGCCTTGGAGAAGTCCAAGAAAATACCAACAGTATGAGATGATTTATCAATAGCATGAGCTACTTTCTCCACAAAAGATATTAAAGCATGAATGGTACTATGTTTTTCCCTAAACCCAAATTGAAAATTGGAGAAAACATTATAATCGTTTAGGAAGGCAATTGTTCTAATATATATGATTTTCTCCAAGATCTTAGAGAAAGAAGATAACAAGGAGATCGGTCGATAATTGTTTACATTTAGTTTGTCCCCTTTTTTAAATAAAGGAATAACTTTGGCGATTTTCATAGAGTTGGGAATTTGCCCGTGTAGCAAAGACAGATTAAATATATGAACCAGGGGATCTACTATAAATGGTGTAATGGTTTTAAGGATGACATTATTGATATCATCGTAGCCAGAACTTTTGTTGTTGTCTAGGTTTGAAACGATATCTATAATTTCATGTGTATATGTCGTAGTAAAAAATATAGAACTCTGGTTAGCTGGACCAAGAAAATCTGTAAAATATTTATTGGAAGGAGGTATACACAAAAGTTTTTTGAGATACATCATCTCCTTTCATGTATGATTTGCGTATGAGTGAGAAAAAAGTGTATTAATGACGATTCTACTATAAGATCTTCTTTACATTTCTCTCCCTGTCTTTTGTGATTAGCTCCTGGTTACTGTCAGATCTGGGGTGACCCACATTATGTGACCTTTGACGATAAGAAATATAACTTCCAGGGTGATTGTGACTACACACTAGTCAGAGATTGCCAGAATTCTGGTGATTTCCACCTGTGGTCCAACAATGAACTCTTGCGTCCATCAGACAAAGTTTCCTACTTGAGAGAGGTGATACTAGAATTGAAAGGAAGCACTTACTCCCTGATCAAAGATTTCCATGTGCGAGTTAACGGCATTGATGTTTCCAGGAATCTGCCTTACATTGATGAGCAAGTCTGGATCTACAGGGATGTAACATCAATAGTGAGTTGACATTTTCGTTGTACAGTGTCATCGTAGCAGTGAACTTGATATACATGTTATGTTATTTCTGGGAGTAAAACCTGGTTAGCAATACTGGCTCAAAAACCTGGTGTCAGTAATGAGATTCAAAACAATACCACTGTAACTCCTCTATGATACATGTTATGTTTGCGTGTGTGTATGCGTTTGTGTGTGTGTGTGGGTGTGTTTTCTTTGAGTCAAGGCGAAACTAGTTCTGTACAAGTGGTGGAAGCAGTGGGATGCTAACTCACACCATCGAAACACGTCTGTCCTTATCTAATACTTTATTCTGATGTGAAATTGTGTTAGGTCAAAACTAATCCTCGACATTACCACTTGGTTACTTTAATAGAACCTGGTGACAGACTTCTTGTGGGTGAGCTACAATGGAAAGAACAGTGCTGATGTTTACCTGAGTTACTCCTACTTTGGGCGTACATGTGGTCTTTGTGGAAATTTTGATGGAGACAAATTAAATGAACTTTTGCTTCCCAACGGAGAAGTAGTAAGTGAATATCAACTTCTTTTCTCTCTTGTTGATTTAATGATCTTGCAGAAATACACCACCCCTTTTCTTTGGGATGGGCATATCTTTTGAGCTTGTTGTATTTTGATAATGCTTCTCAGTTAGTACATAATGTAGAAAGCCTGATATTCCAATCTTTTGAATGAAGAGAAGAAAATGTTGGGTTTCACTAAAAAGTGGTGTGACTATATTTCATTTTCCTGAATAACAGGCCAGATCTGAAACCGAGTTTGGAGATAGCTGGGTAGTAAACCCGGAACTATGCGATGATGGAGAACCTGGTCCTACCGATCCATGTGAAGAAGTGTTGGAGAATACCAGAGAGGAGGCTGCAGATCTCTGCAATTATTTCCTTGATCTATCTGGTAAATACTTTTCAGGGTTCTTCTTCTTCAAAAGCTTTATCAGAATCGTAACCCTTTGTAAGATTCATTCCGTCTTGATGCAAACTGCATGAGATAAACCTGTGATACGTCTTGTAAACAAGATTAGATGCACTTCGTAGATAGTCTGTGTAATTTCTCTTGAAAACGGATTTTCTGTCACTTTTGCTATTGCAATCCAGGTCCTTTCGCATCTTGCCATGAGTATGTGGCTCCAGAGGATTACTACCAATCCTGTCTGTACGATGTATGTGAAACGGGAGAGGATGCCCTATGTGCCAATCTAGAAAAGTATGCCCAGGCCTGTAGGAATAGGGGTGGTCAGCCTGGCAACTGGAGAGCTTTGGTGCCTGAATGCAGTAAGTCTGCAGAAACAGTTTCCAAGATGTTGGATGAATGTTAAGATATTTTTAACTTGCGTTGATAACGTGGGTATTGAATGAGAGATAATATGTGTAACTTATGGTATCCTTTCTGTTACACTGTTTATACTCATGTTTGTGTATATATTTATTAGATGGTGCAGTGAAGATCATTTACATGATAGTTAAAGAGAAGGTTCATTGATTTTAAAAACTAACTTTATTGTCATTATTGCAAAGGTGACACTTTGATTTGAGAAGGTTATCAAAATTCAATGCTTGGAAAAAATCGAAGTAATGATTATTATGAATTACAAAACGTTAAATACAGCCCGGCATAGCACCTGAAATGCTCTCCGATCGCTGCTGAGATGTGTGACGTCACATGTTGAACATGATTTGCACAAGCAGACGATGTCCCATGACATCTCACACATTTTCAGTGCCTGTTTCGTCATCTTCTCTTCAGTTATTTCTCTTACTTCACTACCGTCAGGCTAAATGTTTAATCTATTGCCTCACTCTAAACCCGCGCATGGTATTATTTTGATGAAAAATGCAGCGATAAAAATAAAGGAACCTTCGCTTGTAAACAAAATAAGACGCCATTGTATTTTCAGCTGCATACACCGCGGTATGTTCGGCGTTTCAAGAGGGAACAAATGCGTCCATGCTATCATTCCGGGGTTTTTAATTTGAAAGTGTGGTTTCTTTGATTGTTCATTAACCCCTATCCTGTGTATTTACAAACAAAAGAATTTAGTTATCAGAATCGGTTTCATATCCCTTTTGAATGGTGTAAAATTCCATCACATTTATATACACTAAACTCATTATAATTTGAGAAATAATAGCATTGCAATTATGTTCATTCTTTATGGGATGTCGTCTGCTTGGGCAGGATTGGTTCATATTGTGACGGCATTAAAACATCGTTATTTTTCTGGCGAATCTCTCGCATATCCCAGATGCTATGGAGGTTGTTTTATTTGTATTTTTATAAATCACCCGATATGTAGTTGACCTAAAAAGTGTACGATGGCCATTTGTTAGCTTACTAGTTTCTAGTAATACGTTATTTGCCATATTTGTGATTTTCTTTGAACCCGCACTTTAACTCTTGATTACATATATATTACCCATGTATTACCTTTTTTGGATTTTTGGACTTTAGTTTCTTTTCTTTTGAAATGTTTTAATTGGAGGATAAAAGCAATTGGTTTGGGGACTAAATGATGCAATATCTAGTTTTGTTGGTATATTTTCCACAGCTTTGGACTGTCCTACCAACACTGTGTATGATCCCTGCTTCAGTAGCTGTCCAGCAACCTGCTCCTCTGCTGCAACCACATTGTCCTGTAATACCACTTGCCAGGAAACATGCAGATGTGAAGATGGTCTTGTACTTGATGATGGAAACTGTGTGGATCCATCACAGTGCGGTTGCAATCTAGAAAACGGTGTCTATCTCCAGGTAATACTTAGAGTTTTTTTCTTCAAAACACACAAATTATATACATGTGTACATATTTGCAAAAGCTTATGCCAGTGAAACCAACTATTATCTGTGAAGATGCGGCATAATTTCAGCATATCATTTAAATCTTTTGAGACATTTAAAAAAGCTCAATTACTATCCTGCCATTCCCTTGTGTGTGTGTTTAGCCTGGAGCTTCATGGACAAGTCCTGACTGTACACAACACTGCACCTGTGAAGCTGGGCGTACCCAGTGTGACGCATTCCAGTGTGGAGAGAATGAAGAATGTCAAATGAAAAACGGTGTTCAAAGCTGTTACTGCAAAGATGGCTACACCTCTCTCGGAGATGCCTGCTTCAGAGGTGAGAAATTTAGTCTTGGAAGTCAGAAGAGAAATGATATGCTTATCACCTCTACTTTGACAATGGAGTTATACACAAAAGTTTTTTGAGATACATCATCTCCTTTTATGTATGATTTGCGTATGAATGAGAAAGAAGTGTATTAATGACGAGTCTACTATAAAATCTTCTTTAAATTTCTCTCTCTGTCTTTTGTCATTAGCTCCCGGTTACTGTCAGATCTGGGGTGACCCTCATTATGTGACCTTTGACGATAAGAAATATAACTTCCAGGGTGATTGTGACTACACACTGGTCAGAGATTGCCAGATTTCTGGTGATTTCCACCTGTGGTCCAACAATGAACTCTTGCGTCCATCAGGCAAAGTTTCCTACTTGAAAGAGGTGATACTGGAGTTGAAAGGAAGCACTTACTCTCTGATCAAAGATTTCTATGTGAGAGTTAATGGCATTGATGTTTCCAGGAATCTGCCTTACATTGATGAGCAAGTCTGGATCTACAGGGATGTGACAGCAATGGTGAGTTGATATATTGCTAGGTATGAGGATTTAAACATTTTCATTGTACAGTGTCATCGTAGCCGTGATCTTGATATACATGTTATGTCATTTCTGGTGGCAAAACCTGGTTAGCAATACTGGCTCAAAAATCTGGTGTCAGTAATGAGATTCAAAACAATACCACTGTAACTCCTCTATTTATGATACATAATATGTTTGCGTGTGTGTATGCGTTTGTGTGTGTGTGGGTGTGTTTTCTTTGAGTCAAGACGAAACTAGTTCTGTACAAGTGGTGGAAGCAGTGGGATGCTAACTCACACCAGCGAAACACATCTGTCTTCATCTAATACTATATTCTGATGTGAAATTGTGTTAGGTCAAAACTAATCCTCGACATTACCACTTGGTTACTTTAATAGAACCTGGTGACAGACTTCTTGTGGGTGAGCTACAATGGAAAAAACAGTGCTGATGTTTACCTGAGTTACTCCTACTTTGGGCGTACATGTGGTCTTTGTGGAAATTTTGATGGAGACAAATTAAATGAACTGTTGCTTCCCAACGGAGAAGTGGTAAGTGAATATTAACTTCTTTTCTCTCTTGTTGATTTAATGATCTTGCAGAAATACACCACCCCTTTTCTTTGGGATGGGCATATCCTTTGAGCTTGTTGTATTTGATAATGCTTCTTGGTTTGTATATAATGTAGAAAGCCTGATGATCCAATCTTTTGAATGAAGAGAAGAAAATGTTGGGTTTCATTAAGAAGTGGTGTGACTATATTTCGTTTTCTTCAATGGCAGGCGAGATTTGAAACCGAATTTGGAGATAGCTGGGTAGTAAACCCGGAACTATGCGATGATGGAGAACCTGGTCCTACCGATCCATGTGAAGAAGTGTTTGAGAATACCAGAGAGGAGGCTGCAGATCTCTGCAATTATCTTCTTGATCTATCTGGTAAATACTTTTCAGGGTTCTTCAAAAGCTTTATCAGAATTGTAACCATTTGTAAGATTCATTCCGTCTTGATGCAAACTGCATGAGATAAATCTGTGATACGTCTTGTAAACTAAAATTAGATGCACTTTGTAGATAGTCTGTGTAATTTCTCTTGAAAACAGATTTTCTGTCACTATTGCTATTGCATTCCAGGTCCTTTCGCATCTTGCCATGAGTATGTGGCTCCAGAGGATTACTACCAATCCTGTCTGTACGATGTATGTGAAACAGGAGATGATGCCCTGTGTGCCAATCTAGAAAAGTATGCCCAGGCCTGCAGGAATAGGGGTGGTCAGCCTGGCAACTGGAGAGCTTCGGTGCCTGAATGCCGTAAGTCTGCAGAAACGGTTTCCAAGATGTTGGATGAATGTTAAGGGATCCGGTAACATTGTCTCAGATTCTGAAACAAAATCCCGGATTTAGCTTATGCTGCAATGATATTTATAAACCTTTAGGTCAGTCAGGAACCCCATGACTTTTACAAGCCGATCGCCTGTCTGATTATCAAGATATTCATGATTGGAAATCGTAACCAAATTTTGCGTTTTCCTAATGGTTTTCATAACACTACAGTCTATTGGGGAAAACGAGTATCGTAAAACAGGTCACTCAAAGATTTTTTACTTTTTTGAGGCACTTCTTGATCATTTTGAAATACAATTTTTTTAGGGCTTCAATATTACACCATATCACAGACACTGATAACACGTAGATGTGTGCATCTCAGATTTAACATTGTTAAACGATGCCTTTAAGGTATTTTTAGCTTGCGTTGATAACGTGGGTAATGAATGAGAGATAATATGTGTAAGTTGTGGTATCCTTTCTGTTACACTGTTGATACTCATGTTTGTGTATTTTTTTCTTAGATGGTGCAGTGAGGATCATTTACATGATAGTTAACTCTAGATTACATACACAAACATGAGTATCAACAGTGTAACAGAATTATATTACCCATGTATTACCTTTTTTGGATTTTTGGACTTTAGTTTCTTATCCTTTTGAAATATTTTAATTGGAGGAAAAGCAATTGGTTTGGGGACTAAATGATGCAATATCTATTTTTTTGTCTCGCCTGCGTAGCGGCGGCGGCGTCAACATCAAAAACTTAACGAAGGTTAAGTTTTTGAATTTTTAATATAATTTTGAAAGTATAAGTTATTATTCAATGAAACTTGGACTAAAGGGGTATCAAGTATCCCCAAATATGTGAAGAGAATTTCAGGTCACAAAGTCAAAGTCAAAGGTCATTTAAAGTCAACAAACTGAGACCATGTTGTGGCATCATCATCAAAAACTTAACCTGAGGTTAAGTGAATATAATTTTGAAAGTATAAGTTATTATTCAATGAAACTTAGACTAAAGGGTTATCAAGTAACCCCAATCATGTGAGTAGAATTTCAGGTCACTGAGTCAAGGTCAAAGGCCATTTCCGGTCATCAAACTTAGACTATGTTGTGGCATCACGTTAAGATCTTGAATTTTTAATATAATTTTGAAAGTTTAAGTTATTATTCCATGAAACTTGAACATAAGTGTTATCAAGTATCACCAATCATGTAATTAGTCTTTCACGAGACAAAGTCAAGGTCAAATGTCATTTCAGGTCTGCATATTCTTAGTCAATATTCACTTCAAAATGCTGATTAGATTCAGAGGATTTCATTTTGGGGGGCCTGCTAATGGGCCACCCTGCCTATAAATAATGTCCCTACCTTAATTTTTCATCATATCGAGATTGCGTAATGCAGGCGAGACCGCCGAGAGCGTTTCACTTGTGTTGGTATATTTTCCACAGCTTTGGACTGTCCTACCAACACTGTGTATGATCCCTGCTTCAGTAGCTGTCCAGCAACCTGCTCCTCTGCTGCAACCATATTGTCCTGTAATACCACTTGCCAGGAAACATGCAGATGTGAAGATGGCCTTGTACTTGATGATGGAAACTGTGTGGATCCATCACAGTGCGGTTGCACTCTAGAAAATGGTGTCTATCTCCAGGTATTACATTTGTTTTTTTTCTTCAAAACACACATACCGTAAATCTCCGTGTATAAGATGCACTTTTTTTCCGCAGGAAAAATTCGAAAGTCGGGGGTGCCCGGAAGAGCATCGGCATGGCACCGTGAGTAAAAAATGTCTCCCAGCTCAGTCATACACGGGGTGTCGATTCACCATGCCATCAGAAACTAGAACCACACTAGGTGCCTGTGTCCGGATTTTTTTGTTTGGACTCGGTGGAAAGTTTGTCTGTCATCTTTAGTTTTAAAAACGACATTGTTACTATTATTTGTGACAAGTTCACAAGCACAAATCGGCCCCTTCAACTTCGCCTCGCAGTAAAATGAAGGTCCTTCCCTGTGTGAGTTTTCGAACACGGACCTGGCTTGCTGCCTACAGAGTCGGCCAGAAAAAAAAAAATTATTACTGAACAGCGCCATCTCTTGGCGTAAATATGATTTGATCGGTGTGCCGATGGCTTTATAGTGAGAGATGGAGATTAGTGTGTGGATCCTTCACAATGTAGATGTACTCTAGAAAATGATGTCTACATTCCTGTATTAAAGTAAAGGGATAAATTACACAGAAGAGTCATCATTTGTTGATATGATATTTTGTGAATATATTCCTTTTTACCTCTTTTGACATAACATTTTTCCTGTTGCGTTAGAGGATGGTTTCTTAGAATATGCTTCATCCTTTGAGGTCTCAAAGCAACATTTATGTCTAAAGTTTAATTTTGTATCTTAATTTGAACTATGAAGAGAATTTGTAGTTTTCTGGAATTTCAAACTGGTTCATGAGTTAATGCCTAATCCCATAGAACAAGGTGTGCCTCAACATGTACACTGAAAATTAAAAGCAAAGTATCTGTCGTACACATTTGAAGACTTCTGGTTCAAATTGGTCTAGCATCATAATTCATAGAGAGATCTTTTGATATTTAGAATTGTCATGTTTCACATTGAAACACATTTTTACAGCGTGAGGGAACCTGGACCAGTCCTGACTGCTCTCAGCAATGTCAGTGTTCAAGAGGGATAGCGGAATGTCAGCCCTATGTCTGTGGAAGGAATGAAGAATGTCAGGTCAAGAATGGAATACCTGATTGCTACTGTCAAGATGGGTACATCTTGGTGCATGGCTTCTGTGTTGAAGGTACATTTAGAGACGTTACATTATATTCTATATTACAAGCATTATAGCTTTTATTTTGCAGATGGAATAACTTGCAATTGACTAATTTGATGCAATCATAGTTTTCCAAAATCCATACTTAACAATTTCTTATGAAATTTGTAATCAGTTTGTTATGAAATCCTTCTTTTTAGTTTCAATTTTAATACTTCCTTTGAATAAATGTATTTTGGGAAGTGTTCCTGTATGTGTACGTCTATTAGACACCTGTCCATATTTGTAACCATATGAATTTATGAAGTCTAGCCTTAAAGATGAATGTCATCTATTTCCTGTGTTCTTAAAATGGTGTTTGGTGCATGCCGATATGATTCCTTTTCCAAACATTGGTAATAGATAATCAATGGAAATGCATCACTAAAGCATGATGTAACTATTATATTCACTATTTCTGCCCTATTCAAATATTTCAAAAGGAAAATAAAGTTTCTTTCAAAGGCCACGATTTTGGAAAAGAAAATTGAACATTAAATAGATATTTAGTTCATTTACTTCATTAGATTTAATGATTAATAGTTTTACAAATGAAGTAACTCTTTCATTCAGTTTCATTAATCTAATTTAAGATACCGGTTTTGACTTGATTTTCCTGTTATCCGCCAAATAAAGATGAACATGTCGAAATAAAATTCATTTTCTAGTCACTTATAATCCATTTCTTGTCTTTGGAACTGAATTTGCACAGATATCGACGATTGTTCTCCTGATCCGTGTATGAATGGAGGAAATTGTACTGATGGAGTTGACGCCTTTACTTGTACCTGTGCAGCTGGCTTCAATGGGAGTATGTGTGAAACAAGTAAGCCATCAAGTCTAAACAGATGACATACCTCCACACTTACACTTTAAGTGTAAAGCAAAATTGAGTGAAATATTTCCTCGATGCTCATCAAGAAATAATAGATCAAGAGCGAACAAGGAAATAAAAAGAAAGAAACATTTGGTCGTAGGAGGGGAAAATCTGTAAGGTTTTTCTTACCTCAGAGTCAACGGAAATGAAAGTACAGACATTCGATGGAAAGGGTGTTCCACATTCTGGTTTAGTAATGAGAAAAACTTTACTTCTCATGATTTTCGAGTAGACACATGAGAAACTAGAAGTGCCTGGTCATATGTAAAGCAGAGTTGATATTGCGATTCCCATAACAATCTCTATAGATTAAGACTTGTTTTAGGGTATGATAAGAATGGCATATTTCATCCTGATCCTTATTCATATCGATTCAACTTTTTGTGCTAAGGTATCTTAAAACTCAGACCATCTTAGGACATTTCTGCATCTATTTTTTTTACCTATTTCACGACCAAATTGCTTTACTTACCTCTTTTTTGGGCATATGGGCACATCAAGGTTTGTCAGACAAATGAGATTTTTTCGAGAATGTTTTTAAATTCTAAAGCCAACCTCTTTTTACTCATATCGTGCCAAAAACACAGTTCGTGCATGCGCTGGCGTGCCACGCTCACATAATCGTGTTTCTGGTCGCTCGCCATGCACACATAAACTCTCTTATTTGTCGCGTGCCACGTACACATTTTCGTGCATAAGTATGCACGCTAATTGTTTATGCCCATTGCGCGATGCGCGTTACGTGCACACATGAAAGCTTATTGTATTTTTGTAGAGGGTTTATTGTTGTTTCGATTTTGCATGCTTCACTTATACCGTTACATTGGATTTTCCTGAGAAAATCACGATATTTTATCATCAAATTTGTCAGTTTTTATCATGGCTCCTCAGATTTTGTGCGGGAAATGAGACAATGGATTGGTTTGACAACTCACTGATGGTGCTTATTTACTTTAGCAAAATTACAAATTCATGAAATGATATTGGTATCAACGGAAAGAAAGTTAAATTTCCTACAACTTTAATGTACAATTTTTGTTTTTACAACATACGGATGGGAAGTTATAGTGGACCAAACATAGTAACAATTTAAACTACACGCACTTGAACCAACCCTAAAATAAACTTGGCACAGGGGGGATTAGTGGCTGGCACAATAGGGATTAGCACTGTGGCACTGGGTGCATTGCATGGGGGCAGCTTAAAAGTTAATAAACATGTACATAAAAAAAAATATTTAGTTCATTTACCTCATTTGATTTATTAATAGTTTTATAAATTAAGTATATGATCCTAAAAAGTGATTAATTTGCATTCTGGATATCATTTTTCATATCCGCAAAACAAAGATGAATCTGTCTAAATGGAATTTATTTTTTCTCGTCACTTATAATCCATTCATTGTCTTTGGAACTTAATTTGCGCAGATATCGATGATTGTTCTCCTGATCCGTGTATGAATGGAGGAAATTGTACTGATGGAGTTGACGCCTTTACTTGTACCTGTGCTGCTGGCTTCAATGGGAGTATGTGTGAAACAAGTAAGCCATGAAGTCTAAACAGATGACATACCTCCACACTTACACTTTAAGTGTAAAGCCAAATTGAGTGAAATGTTTCCTCGATGCTCATCAAGAAAAAATAGATCAAGAGCGAACAAGGAAATAAAAAGAAAGAAACATTTGGCTCGTTGGAGAGGAAAATCTTTGAGGTTTTTCTTAACTCGGAGTCAACGGAAGTGAAAAGACAGCAATTCGATGGAAAGGGTGTTCCACGTTCTGGTTCAGTAATGAGAATAACTTTGCTTCTCATGATTTTCGAGTAGACACATGGAAAATAACAGTGCACTGTAATTTGTAGAGCAGAGTTGATATTGTGATTCCAATAACGATCTCTATTGATTAAGATTTGTTTTAGGGTATGATAAGAATGGCATATTCCATCCTGATCATAACGATTCAACTTTTTGTGCTAAGGTATCTTCAAAGTCAGACCATCTAAGGACAGTTCTGCCTCCATTTTCTTACCTACTTCACCCTCCAATAAATATAACTGGCTTTACTTACCTCCTTTCTTTCAGGGCACATTAAAGTTTGTCAGACAAATGAGATTTTTTCAAATTTTTCAATTTTTTTTTATAGCCAACCTTTTTTAATGAAGACGTACAATAAAAAATATTAAGTTCATTTACCTCATTTGATTTATTTATTAATATAATAGTTTTATAAATGAAGTATTTGACCCTAAACTGTCATTAATTTGCATTCTGGATATCATTTTTATTTAGTTTTCCTGTTCTTCGCCAAATAAAGATGAATCTGTCAAAATTGTCTTTTTTGGAACTTAATTTGCACAGATATCGACGATTGTTCTCCGAATCCGTGTATGAATGGAAGAAGTTGTACTGATGGAGTTGACGCCTTTACTTGTGCCTGCGCTGCTGGCTTCAATGGGAGTATGTGTGAAACAAGTAAGCCATGAAGTCTTAACAGATGACATACCTCCACACTTACACTTTTAGTGTAAAGCAAAATTCAGTGAAATATTTTCTTGATGCTCATCAAAAAATAATAGATCAAGAGCGAACAAGGAAATTAAAAGAAGGAAACATTAAAGGTCGTTGGAGAGGAAAATCTTTGAGGCTTTTCTTAACTCAGAGTCAACGGAAGTGAAAAGACAGCAATTTGATGGAAAGGGTGTTCCACGTTCTGGTTTAGTAATGAGAAAAACTTTACTTCTCATGATTTTCGACTAGACACATGGGAAACTAGAAGTGCCTGGTCATTTGTAGAGCAGAGTTGATATTGTGATTCCCAAAACGATCTCTATTGATTAAGATTTGTGTTAGGGTATGATAACAGTGGCATATTTCATCCTGATCATAACGATTCAACTTTTTGTGCTAAGGTATCTTCAAAGTCAGACCATCTAAGGACAGTTCTGCCTCCATTTTCTTACCTACTTCACCCTCCAATAAATATAACTGGCTTTACTTACCTCCTTTGTTTCAGGGCACATTAAGGTTTGTCAGACAAATGAGATTTTTCAAATTTTTCAATTTTTTTATGGCCAACCTTTTTAATGAAGACGTACAATAAAAATATTAAGTTCATTTACCTCATTTGATTTATTTATTAATATAATAGTTTTATAAATGAAGTATTTGACCCTAAACTGTCATTAATTTGCATTCTGGATATCATTTTTTATTTAGTTTTCCTGTTCTTCGCCAAATAAAGATGAATCTGTCAAAATTGTCTTTTTTGGAACTTAATTTGCACAGATATCGACGATTGTTCTCCGAATCCGTGTATGAATGGAAGAAGTTGTACTGATGGAGTTGACGCCTTTACTTGTGCCTGCGCTGCTGGCTTCAGTGGGAGTATGTGTGAAACAAGTAAGCCATGAAGTCTAAACAGATGACATACCTCCACACTTACACTTTTAGTGTAAAGCAAAATTCAGTGAAATGTTTTCTCGATGCTCATCAAAAAATAATAGATTAAGATTGAACAAGGAAATTAAAAGAAGGAAACATTAAAGGTCGTTGGAGAGGAAAATCTTTGAGGTTTTTCTTAACTCAGAGTCAACGGAAGTGAAAAGACAGCAATTCGATGGAAAGGGTGTTCCACGTTGTGGTTTAGTAATGAGAAAACTTTACTTCTAATGATTTTCATTTGTAGAGCAGAGTTGATATTGTGATTCCCAAACCGATCTCTATTGATTAAGATTTGTGTTAGGGTATGATAAGAGTGGCATATTTCATCCTGATCATAACGATTCAACTTTTTGCGCTAAGGTATTTTTAAACTCAGACCATCTTAGGACATTTCTGCCTACCTTTTCTCTCCTATTTCATCCCGAAGTAAAAAAATCACTGGCTTTACTTATCTCCTTTATTACATGGGCACATCAAGGTTTGACAGACAAATGAGATTTTTGGATAATTTTTTTCCTTCTAAAGCCAACATTTTGGACTAAATTGAAACATTAAAAATACATGTATATATTTCATTTACTTCATTTGATATATTTCTTAATATAATAGTTTCATAAATGAAGTGTTCGATCCTAAACTGTCATTAATTTGCATTCTGGATATCAGTTTTGATTTAGTTTTCCTGTTATCCGCCAAATAAAGATGAACATGTCGAAGTGGAATTTATTTTCTAGTCACTTATAATCCATTTCTTGTCTTTGGAACTATATTTGCACAGATATCGATGATTGTTCTCCTGATCCGTGTATGAATGGAGGAAATTGTACTGATGGAGTTGACGCCTTTACTTGTACCTGTGCCGCTGGCTTCATTGGGAGTATATGTGAAACAAGTAAGCCATGAAGTCTAAACAGATGACATACCTCCACTTACACTTTTAGTGTAAAGCAAAATTGAGTGAAATGTTTCCTCGATGCTCATCAAGAAATAATAGATCAAGAGCGAACAAGGAAATTAAAAGAAGGAAACATTAAAGGTCGTTGGAGAGGAAAATCTTTGAGGTTTTTCTTAACTCAGAGTCAACGGAAGTGAAAAGACAGCAATTCGATGGAAAGGGTGTTCCACGTTCTGGTTTAGTAATGAGAAAACTTTACTTCTCATGATTTTCGACTAGACACATGGGAAACTAGAAGTGCCTGGTCATTTGTAGAGCAGAGTTGATATTGTGATTCCCAAAACGATCTCTATTGATTAAGATTTGTGTTAGGGTATGATAAGAGTGGCATATTTCATCCTGATCATAACGATTCAACTTTTTGCGCTAAGGTATTTATAAACTCAGACCATCTTAGGACATTTCTACCTACCTTTTCTCTTCTATTTCATTCCAGTAAAAAAATCACTGGCTTTACCTACATGTACCTCCTTTCGTACATGGGTTTGACAGACAAATGAGATTTTTTTGAGAATTTTTTTTCCTTCTAAAGCCAACATTTTGGACTAAATGGAAACATTAAAAATACATGTATATATTTCATTTACTTCATTTGATATATTTCTTAATATAATAGTTTCATAAATGAAGTGTTCGATCCTAAACTGTTATTAATTTGCATTCTGGATATCAGTTTTGATTTAGTTTTCCTGTTATCTGCCAAATAAAGATGAATATGTCAAAATGGAATTTATTTTCTAGTTACTTATAATCCATTTATTTTCTTTGGAACTGAATTTGCACAGATATCAATCATTGTTCTTCTAATCCGTGTATGAATGGAGGAAATTGTACTGATGGAGTTGACGCTTTACTTGTACCTGTGCAGCTGGCTTCAATGGGAGTATGTGTGAAACAAGTAAGCCATGAAGTCTAAACAGATGACATACCTCCACTTACACTTTTAGTGTAAAGCAAAATTGAGTTAAATGTTTCCTCGATGCTCATCAAGAAATAATAGATCAAGAGCAAACAAGGAAATTAAAAGAAGGAAACATTAAAGGTCGTTGGAGAGGAAAATCTTTGAGGTTTTTCTTAACTCAGAGTCAACGGAAGTGAAAAGACAGCAATTCGATGGAAAGGGTGTTCCACGTTCTGGTTTAGTAATGAGAAAAACTTTACTTCTCATGATTTTCGACTAGACACATGGGATACTAGAAGTGCCTGGTCATTTGTAGAGCAGAGTTGATATTGTGATTCCCAAAACGATCTCTATTGATTAAGATTTGTGTTAGGATATGATAAGAGTGGCATATTTCATCCTGATCATAACTATTCAACTTTTTGCGCTAAGGTATTTATAAACTCAGACCATCTTAGGACATTTCTACCTACCTTTTCTCTTCTATTTCATTCCGAAGTAAAAAAATCACTGGCTTTACTACATGTACCTCCTTTCGTACATGGGTTTGACAGACAAATGAGATTTTTTGGAGAATTTTTTTTCCTTCTAAAGCCAACATTTTGGACTAAATTGAAACATTAAAAATACATGTATATATTTCATTTACTTCATTTGATAAATTTCTTAATATAATAGTTTTATAAATGAAGTGTTCGATCCTAAACTGTTATTAATTTGCATTCTGGATATCAGTTTTGATTTAGTTTTCCTGTTATCTACCAAATAAAGATGAATATGTCAAAATGGAATTTATTTTCTAGTTACTTATAATCCATTTATTTTCTTTGGAACTGAATTTGTACAGATATCAATCATTGTTCTTCTAATCCGTGTATGAATGGAGGAAATTGTACTGATGGAGTTGACGCCTTTACTTGTACCTGTGCAGCTGGCTTCAATGGGAGTATGTGTGAAACAAGTAAGCCATGAAGTCTAAACAGATGACATACCTCCACTTACACTTTTAGTGTAAAGCAAAATTGAGTTAAATGTTTGCTCGATGCTCATCAAGAAATAATAGATCAAGAGCAAACAAGGAAATTAAAAGAAGGAAACATTAAAGGTCGTTGGAGAGGAAAATCTTTGAGGTTTTTCTTAACTCAGAGTCAACGGAAGTGAAAAGACAGCAATTCGATGGAAAGGGTGTTCCACGTTCTGGTTTAGTAATGAGAAAACTTTACTTCTCATGATTTTCGACTAGACACATGGGAAACTAGAAGTGCCTGGTCATTTGTAGAGCAGAGTTGATATTGTGATTCCCAAAACGATCTCTATTGATTAAGATTTGTGTTAGGGTATGATAACAGTGGCATATTTCATCCTGATCATAACGATTCAACTTTTTGTGCTAAGGTATCTTCAAAGTCAGACCATCTAAGGACAGTTCTGCCTCCATTTTCTTACCTACTTCACCCTCCAATAAATATAACTGGCTTTACTTACCTCCTTTGTTTCAGGGCACATTAAGGTTTGTCAGACAAATGAGATTTTTTCAAATTTTTCAATTTTTTTTTATGGCCAACCTTTTTTAATGAAGACGTACAATAAAAAATATTAAGTTCATTTACCTCATTTGATTTATTTATTAATATAATAGTTTTATAAATGAAGTATTTGACCCTAAACTGTCATTAATTTGCATTCTGGATATCATTTTTTATTTAGTTTTCCTGTTCTTCGCCAAATAAAGATGAATCTGTCAAAATTGTCTTTTTTGGAACTTAATTTGCACAGATATCGACGATTGTTCTCGAATCCGTGTATAAATGGAAAAAGTTGTACTGATGGAGTTGACGCCTTTACTTGTGCCTGCGCTGCTGGCTTCAGTGGGAGTATGTGTGAAACAAGTAAGCCATGAAGTCTAAACAGATGACATACCTCCACACTTACACTTTTAGTGTAAAGCAAAATTCAGTGAAATGTTTTCTCGATGCTCATCAAAAAATAATAGATTAAGATTGAACAAGGAAATTAAAAGAAGGAAACATTGAAGGTCGTTGGAGAGGAAAATCTTTGAGGTTTTTCTTAACTCAGAGTCAACGGAAGTGAAAAGACAGCAATTCGATGGAAAGGGTGTTCCACGTTCTGGTTTAGTAATGAGAAAAACTTTACATCTAATGATTTTCATTTGTAGAGCAGAGTTGATATTGTGATTCCCAAAACGATCTCTATTGATTAAGATTTGTGTTAGGGTATGATAAGAGTGGCATATTTCATCCTGATCATAACGATTCAACTTTTTGCGCTAAGGTATTTTTAAACTCAGACCATCTTAGGACATTTCTGCCTACCTTTTCTCTCCTATTTCATCCCGAAGTAAAAAATTTACTGGCTTTACTTATCTCCTTTATTACATGGGCTTATCACGGTTTGACAGACAAATGAGATTTTTTGGATAATTTTTTTTCCTTCTAAAGCCAACATTTTGGACTAAATTGAAACATTAAAAATACATGTATATATTTCATTTACTTCATTTGATAAATTTCTTAATATAATAGTTTCATAAATGAAGTGTTCGATCCTAAACTGTCATTAATTTGCATTCTGGATATCAGTTTTGATTTAGTTTTCCTGTTATCCGCCAAATAAAGATGAACATGTCGAAGTGGAATTTATGTTCTAGTCACTTATAATCCATTTATTGTCTTTGGAACTATATTTGCACAGATATCGATGATTGTTCTCCTGATCCGTGTATGAATGGAGGAAATTGTACTGATGGAGTTGACGCCTTTACTTGTACCTGTGCAGCTGGCTTCATTGGGAGTATATGTGAAACAAGTAAGCCATGAAGTCTAAACAGATGACATACCTCTACTTACACTTTTAGTGTAAAGCAAAATTGAGTGAAATGTTTCCTCAATGCTCATCAAGAAATAATAGATCAAGAGCGAACAAGGAAATTAAAAGAAGGAAACATTAAAGGTCGTTGGAGAGGAAAATCTTTGAGGTTTTTCTTAACTCAGAGTCAACGGAAGTGAAAAGACAGCAATTCGATGGAAAGGGTGTTCCACGTTCTGGTTTAGTAATGAGAAAAACTTTACTTCTCATGATTTTCGACTAGACACATGGGAAACTAGAAGTGCCTGGTCATTTGTAGAGCAGAGTTGATATTGTGATTCCCAAAACGATCTCTATTGATTAAGATTTGTGTAAGGGTATGATAAGAGTGGCATATTTCATCCTGATCATAACTATTCAACTTTTTGCGCTAAGGTATTTATAAACTCAGACCATCTTAGGACATTTCTACCTACCTTTTCTCTTCTATTTCATTCCGAAGTAAAAAAATCACTGGCTTTACCTACATGTACCTCCTTTCGTACATGGGTTTGACAGACAAATGAGATTTTTTTGAGAATTTTTTTTCCTTCTAAAGCCAACATTTTGGACTAAATGGAAACATTAAAAATACATGTATATATTTCATTTACTTCATTTGATATATTTCTTAATATAATAGTTTCATAAATGAAGTGTTCGATCCTAAACTGTTATTAATTTGCATTCTGGATATCAGTTTTGATTTAGTTTTCCTGTTATCTGCCAAATAAAGATGAATATGTCAAAATGGAATTTATTTTCTAGTTACTTATAATCCATTTATTTTCTTTGAAACTGAATTTGCACAGATATCAATCATTGTTCTTCTAATCCGTGTATTAATGGTGGAAATTGTACTGATGGAGTTGACGCTTTTACTTGTACCTGTGCAGCTGGCTTCAATGGGAATATGTGTGAAACAAGTAAGCCATGGGCCCGTATTCTGAAGTCAGGTTTAGTTAAACCCAGGTTTAACTTTAAACCTGGGTTTAACTAAGCCAGACTTCAGGTCTAAGTATCATTTCAGTTTCTGAAAGCCAGGTTTAGTTAAACCCAGGTTTAAGTCTAGTCTAAACTTAAACCCAGGTTTAAAGTTAAGCCAAGGTTTAACTACCATGGAGATGTAGTCTGCTTCTACTGCACATGCTCAGTACAGCTCACCCATCCTCCAGGGTAGCTGCTAGCAAGCTGCATCCCCTGCACCTGGCCAGCTAGCTAGCTGCATGCACTAATACTAGCTTGCACTAGAACTAAGTCTGCAGTAGGCTAGTACAGGTTTCTCAAAATGGCAGAGTCTAGGAAGCACAGAAAGGCAAATTGGGATGTAATGGAGAAGCACTATCTTCTAGAACTGCTATCCGAAAGTGTCCAGCTAATAGAAAATAAAAAAAATGATTATGAGGCCAATGTGGCAAAAAGTAATGAGTGGAACCGTATCCACCTGAGTTTCCAAGCTCGTTATGGAACAAAGAGGGAGTTGAAGGAGTTAAAGGAGCAGTGGAAACGGATGAAGCTGGTAGCCAAGAGTGAGTGGAGTGTGTGGAGTTCGGGCAAGAGATCGACAGGGGGAGGGCCAGCTCCCAAATCTCCTTCTTCAGTGACTCAATTTGTACACAATTTGATACCACAGGATTTTAAGCAGATGAAAAACAATTATGATTGCGATGCAGACATTACTGACGACAATGAAGAGGCAGTGTCTGCATTATGCTACCTTGCCGGGGAAAGCGAGGAATTCACGTGTACTTTTGGGTAAGTAAAATAATCAAGAGCTGAATGATTAAACTGTAAGTTTACTTGGCAAGGGGCGGATCCAGGGGGAGGGGGTAGGGCACTTCTGAAGAAGAAAAAAAAGCTAACAAATATTCACATAGAATGTTCAGTTTACGCATTCAGAAATGCCTCAGAATGTACCATATTACTAGTCTCATCGAGCAACTAGGGTCTATAAATATAATATATACTAGATCTAATTACTGTCTATGCCTGGTCCTAGCTAGTTAAATCAGTGACATGAAATTATTGGTATTCATACATGTTTGTCTATTCTAATCATACCCTAGGCCTAATGCCGAGTAAGCTTTTAACAGTAATTCTTCGTTTCACTTGTGTAGTCTGCTCGCGCTCGTGAATTTATGCGATTCAAAAAGCGCGCTAGTTTAATATCGTCGTTCTCGTATTCGTAAGGCCTACTAAGGCTATATAGGGAGCCGAAGCCTTGGCGAAGCGGCCCCTGGGCGAAGAGCTGAACTCGATGCATGCATGATGAAGCCGAGCTGAACTCTCATGACGTGGATAATTATCGAGTTAAACACCTCAATCTACTTGTCTAATCAAGTCATAAGAAAAGAAAAATGAATACACAAGTAATTTCAAAGTCTTACCTTTTCTACATGTATAAATATTATGCTGTAGACTCTACACGAATAAATTTCATGATACAGCAAGCCTGAAAAATATGTCCGTTTTGAACTTTTGGTATGTCAGAGGTCGTGCGCGTGTTCATATCATATCATCAGAACGTACGTAGGCCTAGTGCTAGTTTGAGGCCTCGTACCCTAAAAGTTGAATTGTGATTCGTTACTACAAAAAAGTCGTCTTCGCAATTACAGTATTTGTTCCGATTATGAAGAAGGAAATTATACATAATTGCAATTATACATATCTTTATTATTATCGATGTTCATATCTCAGTAACCAGTTGAATCATATCCCACAAATGAATAAAACTGATGTTCAACAGAAACGAGTTTCAAAATTTAGCCTAACTTACTTCAAGATTGATCGATTCATGAATTGACTGACGCTATACGGTAGGCATACACCATGGACCTAGTTTCCACGACCACACAGGGAAACAAATAAAAGGGCGGGGGGGGGGTCTGGAATTTGACAGCTTTTTGTAAATTTTAAGTAACAGTTTCCTGGGTGTTGTTTGTTGTTTTCTATCTATTAAAAAATCAATCAATAAAGTTGATACACAAATAACTTGAGATAAAGACCAACTTTTAATAGTTTTATTGAAAAATTACATGAGTTAGAAAATTATAAAAAGTGATAGAAAAGATAACATTTCAAAATTCAAACAAATGCCAGATTTCAAAACCAGCCTGGACATCCTAAGACAAATAGGCTATATGCTTTCTGAGTGTTATTATTCGCCCCTGATCTAAAGTTTTCACATAAAGAATAAGGATAGGCCTATATTAAACTAAATAGGGACAAGTTGGAATTATCGTAATAAGAGAACATGTACTTTTGAGATGTTGAAAAAAAAGAGTATAGAGGTAAGTATGGAATTCAAATTATTTCAATTTGTAAATTGTTTCTTTCACATATTTTCTTTCAGTAGATGACAATAAAGTAACCTTTATCTACATGCAGAAATTAATGCAAGAATTTGATTCTTTTATGAAATTCGCTAAATATATATATATTGTTTCTATTCACCATTATAGCATGGATGACATGACACTCCTCCAGATCAATGATCTCACAGATGACCCTATCATCACACATCCATCCACCAGCACATCTACAAGTTCTTCATTTACTCCATCCAACAGCAGCCTTCAGCCCTCAAAGCCTTCAACCAGCTTATCTCATACATCCCAGGCATCAACCAGCTCATCCACCAGTCTCACACCCCTACCAACTGAAAGGTAGTGATATACATTTACTGTAATGTGTCTATTTCTTAAATAAAAATCCTCATGAATATTATCTTGAACAAATGGGAAAATAAAAAACTCAAAAATAGAATCCAGTAGAAAATTATTTATATTGTATTAATACTTTATTTTAAAAATGTATAAAGTATTCAAATTATGATTCATATTCTGCAACACACTTTGCATCTTTTCAAATGTTCAAGGACCAAGAGACCAAGAACACTGTCTCCTGCACCCCAAGCATCCATCAGCAGCCTTCAGCCCTCAAAGCCTTCAACCAGCTTATCTCATAGATCCCAGGCATCAACCAGCTCATCTACCAGTCACACACCCCTACCAACTGAAAGGTAGTGATATACATTTACTGTAATGTGTCTATTTCTTAAATAAAAATCCTCATGAATATTATCTTGAACAAATGGGAAAATAAATAACTCAAAAATAGAATCCGAGTAGAAAATTATTTATATTGTATTGATAATTTATTTTTGAAATGTATAGTATTCAAATTATGATTCATATTCTGCAACACACTTTGCATCTTTTCAAATGTTCAAGGACCAAGAGACCAAGAACACTGTCTCCTGCACCCCAAGCATCCATCAGCAGCCTTCAGCCCTCAAAGCCTTCAACCAGCTTATCTCATCTATTCCAGGCATCAACCAGCTCATCCACCAGTCTCACACCCCTACCAACTGAAAGGTAGTGATATACATTTACTGTAATGTGTCTATTTCTTAAATAAAAATCCTCATGAATATTATCTTGAACAAATGGGGAAAATAAATAACTCTAAATAAGATTCAAGTATAAAATCATATATATCATATTTTATTAATACTTAATAAGAAGAATATATAAAGTATTTGAATTATAACTCATATTCTGCAACACTTTGCATTATCTTTTCAAATGTTCAAGGACCAAAAGACCAAGAACGAGGACGCCGTCTCCTGCACCCCAAGCATCCATCTCACTCGAGGCGTCATTGTTAGAGATTGCAGAGAAAGAGTACAATCTCAAAGCCCAGCATCTCATCATTGAGCATCAGAAGAGAATGGAGATCTTGGAGCTGGAAAAACAATTCCATCGCAAGAAACTTGACCTACTGGAACTCTAAGTTGTAACTTTTTTTCATGCAGCACTTAAATTGAACTTGAAAATATCTTTGTTAGTTCTTATATTTTTGGAAGGGTTCAAATTTAAAGGAGATGCTTCAAAAATTCTTGTGATATGACTATGCATTTTGACATGGTTATTCTTTACAGGTGTTAAAATGCATGAGAAAAGTGCATAATAATTCTTTGAAATGTATTCAACAGAAGTACTGCAAACCGTTTGTATGTCTAGTAAACTATTCCAAGTATTTATCGGTGAAGAAAGCAGACAAATTCAAATAAACCAGACTCATTTCAAAATGACAGGAACTAGTATGATGTAAATTGTCATCATATTTAAAAGAGGTTAATCCATCTCTAAACTGAGCCTGACTGTACATTCAACAATATGAAGTTTTTCTAATGCATCATTTCAATACAATATGACTGGAATTTACAAAGTGTTCGTATTACATGCTTGTAATATCTTTAAAGGCATACTGAATATGGTGTTACATGTACATGTATCTGTAATAACTCTGCACTATACAATTCTTTGAATGACACTTGGATTATTATACAAATAATAAATGAGTACACATTGATACATCTACTCCTAGAACCAACTGTTTGATTTACATAAAGGGTGTATGGAATGAGTGTTTTGTCTTTGTCCCTTCACAATAAGCTAAACAACCTGAACATCAAGTAATACATAACAGCTCGAGACAGTCAATGGTAGACTATATTGTGTATACTGGTAGTTTTTCCATATTTATGTGGAATCTTTTAACGTTGGGAATTTATATTGACGGGTGTCAAAAATACGACTAGAAAATACGCTGATTTTCAGACCCTTGTACCATCATACTTTTGTTCTGACCAAAGATCGAATCAGCTTAACTTTGGCCATACAAGAAGTGGTTTGTTGATGTGTACAAATGCTCATGTACACTTTTCAACTCATTTTATGTACCTGTATGTTAATACCAAATTTTAAAAAGAAGCCAATCAGACACCCAATAGTGTCTGACAGTGAAGTCTAGAAAGTAAACAGGTTTCCTTGCATCATTTGAATGCTTGGACACTGCTAATGTTTCAATTTCACAGATAGGACGTACATGACATATCTATAATTCCTACAAATTTCCACAAGATAAACTTGGCAATCTGTTACCTCTTTGAAACAAAAGGTAAGCATGTGCCGACAATTTACCATGCACATCTGTGTATATTCTTCCAATGCGAATCAAGAATTAGCCAAAATTTAAAGAATCATTTATTTTACATTGATTTTACATTATGTGAAATGATGCTCAATTAGCCACTGCCTTCTGAGTTGACCAGCTATGTTGTGAGCTCCATCAGGAGGTAACAGATCACCGGGGTTCTCTTGTGGTTCAGGACCATTGACATTAGGTTCATTTCTCATGATGGAGAGATTCCAGAGGACAGCAACAGCTACTATTGTCGTCAGTGTTGTTTCTAGTTTTAGCCTGAGCTCGTTGAGACAGGGGAACCTCCGCTTCACCATCCCAAATGTGCGCTCTATAATGTTCCGGCCTCTAATCTGGCAACGGTTGTATCTCTGCTGACTTCTGTTTTGCGGGTGCAGTAAGGGTGTCATGACATATGGCTGGCAAGCATAACTACAGATTAAATTATTTTGGAAAAAAACAAAAAAAAACAGTGAATTTGTTTAATATCAAAGAAAATGTTGCTAATGAGGCATCTCAATTTTTTTGGTTACAGCGCAAGCTCATATATTAAATGCAGGTAGGTTGTAGCTGTACTTTAAAAGTAGCTCTCCAAAACTCTGTAAAAACATTACTTATTCAAAAGTGTGTTCCATTACAATTATTAAACTACATTATTTCTATTTCATTTTTTATAAGACCAACTGTGAGTGGTTTATCATCCATAGGTAGGCCTATTATCACCATGACTGAACCTGTTGTTAGTTAATCATCATGATATGCAAACATGGATGCAAGGAGTTTTTTTTTTAGCTGCCTCGGAGAAGTGATGGGCTCATTAATATGGGATAGATTTTCCTAAAATGCGTTACAGAATATAAAAACAAAAAATATTTTAAAGCCATTCTTGACTCTGAACATTTGCAACATGCTATGTGCTCATTTTCCAAACATACTGACATACCAGCATGAAAATGATAATCTCTACTTCTCTTTCATTTTCTAAAGATATATTTTTACTGTGCTACTCACCCACTGTCTCCCAATAGCCATTTGGCCTCATGGCTAGCCTCTTGAAGTATCCTCTTAAGCCGCGATTCCCGAAAAATCCGTGAGTCATGGGACCCTCCCGGCCATCTTGCAACCACATCTGTTATCACCCCTTCATGAGTGCATACTGCCTGAAATATGTGCACAAAAATAGAGAAACATTTTTTAAATATCAAGAATGAAAATACACAGATAAAAAGGAATGCTGTGTCTGTCTCATCATGTCCACAGAACATTTTTGTTCTTCACATCAAAATTTAACAACTGAAGGTTTGGAAAAAACCTGCTTAAATTGCAGAACTTGTAACAATGTAACATGGGTTATTCCGATTGCATGTGAAAACCTTTAATTCATACACTTTTATAATTTCCAAGAATATCCTATTGCTATCATTATCTTGAAGTTGAACATCATCATTTACATGTAGGCCTATATGTAGAATTAAAACACCAAACATAAAGTAGATATTGATATCCACAATTTATCACACATTTCTCAGGCAAATAAATTTCCCCCAATCTAAACAGTAAACACCAAGCCAGACTTCAGAATACAGGCCTGTGACTTTTACCTGCACATTTATTGAAAAGCGACCTTTGCGATTGATGAACCTCTGCGCATTGACACCACCTGGGCTCCTTATATGAACGTGAGTGCAATCTATTGCCCCTATCACTCCCGGAAACTGACAATAGTCAAAAACCGTTGTTGAGTTTGTTGGATTTGTAGAGGTGTAGTTGGAAATTGGATGTACTGTGGACGTAAATGGGCGATTTGAGTTGACACATCACTGATGATCCTGGAGAGAGATGCCTGTGAAAGGGTAGCCTCATCCCCATGCATCAGTTGGAAAGTGCCTGTAAAAAAAAAATTAACAGACAATGGAAAAATTAAATTTCAAAATCAAATATTTACAGTTCATAGATCTTTTTTTAAACATTGTTTTGAAAATCATTGCAGAAGTTGGTTTTAAATAACATTCCCTTTCCCATCAATATACAATTTCAACAAAATTTTGCCATCATATTTCGAGGATTCCCAAAACTTCTGAGGGGGTTTAAAAATTCATATCATATAGACATTAGAATCACTTCACTTCATGATTAATGCAAGTAACAAGATATTCAATTCAATTCAATTCAATTCAAGGTATTTTATTCACTCATTGTAGCCAAAGGCTGAATTACAAATGAATTTACAGAATTTAAAACATTAAAAACATCATACACAATCATACACAATATTATAGAAATATATACAAATGAGAATAAAGGAATTATACCGGGGTACATGATAACATCTAAAAATTGCGTACAAACAAAAACAAATTGGGAATTAAAATATAAATGTTATCCACTTTTCATCAGAATTGAAAGGCTTATTTATAAAGTAACTTAAGTTGCATCTGATGGCAGAGCCCCCAGAAGCTCAGGGAAAAATAATGCCATTTCAGCAACATTTGTAAATCACTGGTATCGAATTAGAAATTATCCACGCTGTTTGAATTTTTTTGGGGGAGGGGGGGACGGCCCCCAAGCCCCCTCATCATACGCAAGTGCAAGGGTGCATAGTTAATGAGAGGGGTGAAGGTGACGAAAGTGACTACCCCTCACAGGTTTTTGAGGTTTTGTTGTATTAAAAAATTACATTCCTTAGCAAAACTATACTATAAAAACAAGCAAATATACTTTTTTCACACTTCACTTTTCTCGGTATTTACTTGTACATTTTGAAGGATATTATGCGAGGAGTGTAGCTACCGAGAAGATTTTTGCATTTGTATTTGTCTCAACGCTGCACTCTTGGGCCTTCCTGCATCCTGAGCCTCAAAGTGTGTTGCAGTCTTTAGTCAGTATTTGCTATACTCCGCCCCTGATAACCTCTTTTTAAATCAAGTAACAATTTAAGGGGTTGACCCAAATGACGATGCAGAGCATCGTCCACGAGCCGCATAGCGGTGAGGCGATTTTGTTGATTTTTGATTTTTTGATTTTTTGATTTTTTTTTTTTTTTTTTGGGGGTGCTATTTTGAACCCCCGTAAGTAGTGATGTTTTCCTGGCATATATATACTAACACCCCCTACAACAAATATGAAATAGTCTAGGCCTAGATCTAAATCAATCAATATTTAATACATGGGCCAATAAATTACATTAATTTTTTTAAAGAATAAATAAAGGCTAAAGCCAGGCATTTAATTAGGCCTAGGGCTAGGCCCTACTATTTTAGATTTTAAAGGCCTATTCCACCACAAATTGACAAAGATCATGCCATAACTCTCAACTCTCTTTTGTGTTGGATATTTTTAATAGAAATTATTAAATTTATCTCGGGTAAACTAAACTAAAGTCTAAAGTAAAGCCTAATAAGGGTAAACTCTGATCTTGATTTTGGCATTCTTGCATTCAAAGCTTCAAACTACGTGAACACAACGTCAAACTAAATGTATGGGGCTACTATATTTTTTTTCCTCTGCAACAACGTTATACGTGTTGATTTACTTCTGGCCTTCGGCAACTTTTTAGCTTCAAGGATTGTCGCACTATATATATCACACAAACTAAAAGAAAATATAAATCCCTAAGATTAAGAAAATATTAAGCATTACATTTCTATAAGCAAATAAAGTATCAAAATTAATGTTCAAACTTACCGACGGCATAGAATCGCAAGGCGGTCAAAACTTGCAAATAAACGGGCAATGCATCGGCACGCAATGTGTGTCGCTGCAGTGCTGGAGTCAGCTCGTCAGTGATGAAAATTACCGTTTGTTTTGTAAATCGATATCGATGCAAAAAATCATCGTCGCTATAAATGTGAAAGGGTTTTTTCTTTCAACAAGAGGTCTCTCCGGTCTCATTAATTGCAGTAATTCGTCGTAATGTTGTCTTCTTCTCAGAATGTCCAACAAATACGCCATTGCGAAAAAAAGTTAGACCTGACTTAAGCCAGACTTAAACTAGGGGTACCCCAGGTTTAAATATGTGTACAATTTCTACAAAGTTAGACCAGGCTTAAACCTAGGTTTAAGTTAAACCTGACTTCAGAAACGCAAAGTTAAACCTAGGTTTAAATCTGAGAGTTAGGCGAGGCTTAGGCTAGACTTAAACCTAGGTTTAAAGTTAAACCTGACTTCAGAATACGGGCCATGAAGTCTAAACAGATAACATACCTCCACTTACACTTTTAGTGTAAAGCAAAATTGAGTTAAATGTTTCCTCGATGCTCATCAAGAAATAAAAGATCAAGAGCAAACAAGGAAATTAAAAGAAGGAAACATTAAAGGTCGTTGGAGAGGAAAATCTTTGAGGTTTTTCTTAACTCAGAGTCAACGGAAGTGGAAAGACAGCAATTCGACTCATGATTTTCGACTAGACACATGGGATACTAGAAGTGCCTGGTCATTTGTAGAGCAGAGTTGATATTGTGATTCCCAAAACGATCTCTATTGATTAAGATTTGTGTTAGGGTATGATAAGAGTGGCATATTTCATCCTGATCATAACTATTCAACTCTTTGCGCTAAGGTATTTATAAACTCAGACCATCTTAGGACATTTCTACCTACCTTTTCTCTTCTATTTCATTCCGAAGTAAAAAAATCACTGGCTTTACCTACATGTACCTCCTTTCGTACATGGGTTTGACAGACAAATGAGATTTTTTGGAGAATTTTTTTTCCTTCTAAAGCCAACATTTTGGACTAAATTGAAACATTAAAAATACATGTATATATTTCATTTACTTCATTTGATAAATTTCTTAATATAATAGTTTTATAAATGAAGTGTTCGATCCTAAACTGTTATTAATTTGCATTCCGGATATCAGTTTTGATTTAGTTTTCCTGTTATCCGCCAAATAAAGATGAACATGTCGAAGTGGAATTTATTTTCTACTCACTTATCCATTTCTTGTCTTTGGAACTATATTTGCACAGATATCGATGATTGTTCTCCTGATCCGTGTATGAATGGAGGAAATTGTACTGATGGAGTTGACGCCTTTACTTGTACCTGTGCAGCTGGCTTCAATGGGAGTATGTGTGAAACAAGTAAGCCATGAAGTCTAAACAGATGACATACCTCCACTTACACTTTTAGTGTAAAGCAAAATTGAGTTAAATGTTTCCTCGATGCTCATCAAGAAATAATAGATCAAGAGCGAACAAGGAAATTAAAAGAAGGAAACATTAAAGGTCGTTGGAGAGGAAAATCTTTGAGGTTTTTCTTAACTCAGAGTCAACGGAAGTGAAAAGACAGCAATTCGATGGAAAGGGTGTTCCACGTTCTGGTTTAGTAATGAGAAAAACTTTACTTCTAATGATTTTCATTTGTAGAGCAGAGTTGATATTGTGATTCCCAAAACGATCTCTATTGATTAAGATTTGTGTTAGGGTATGATAAGAGTGGCATATTTCATCCTGATCATAACGATTCAACTTTTTGCGCTAAGGTATTTTTAAACTCAGACCATCTTAGGACATTTCTGCCTACCTTTTCTCTCTATTTCATCCCAGTAAAAAAATCACTGGCTTTACTTATCTCCTTTATTACATGGGCACATCAAGGTTCGACAGACAAATGAGATTTTTTGGATAATTTTTTTTCCTTCTAAAGCCAACATTTTGGACTAAATTGAAACATTAAAAATACATGTATATATTTCATTTACTTCATTTGATATATTTCTTAATATAATAGTTTCATAAATGAAGTGTTCGATCCTAAACTGTCCTTAATTTGCATTCTGGATATCAGTTTTGATTTAGTTTTCCTGTTATCCGCCAAATAAAGATGAACATGTCGAAGTGGAATTTATTTTCTAGTCACTTATAATCCATTTCTTGTCTTTGGAACTATATTTGCACAGATATCGATGATTGTTCTCCTGATCCGTGTATGAATGGAGGAAATTGTACTGATGGAGTTGACGCCTTTACTTGTACCTGTGCAGCTGGCTTCAATGGGAGTATGTGTGAAACAAGTAAGCCATGAAGTCTAAACAGATGACATACCTCTACTTACACTTTTAGTGTAAAGCAAAATTGAGTTAAATGTTTCCTCGATGCTCATCAAGAAATAATAGATCAAGAGCGAACAAGGAAATTAAAAGAAGGAAACATTAAAGGTCGTTGGAGAGGAAAATCTTTGAGGTTTTTCTTAACTCAGAGTCAACGGAAGTGAAAAGACAGCAATTCGATGGAAAGGGTGTTCCACGTTCTGGTTTAGTAATGAGAAAACTTTACTTCTCATGATTTTCGACTAGACACATGGGAAACTAGAAGTGCCTGGTCATTTGTAGAGCAGAGTTGATATTGTGATTCCCAAAACGATCTCTATTGATTAAGATTTGTGTTAGGGTATGATAACAGTGGCATATTTCATCCTGATCATAACGATTCAACTTTTTGTGCTAAGGTATCTTCAAAGTCAGACCATCTAAGGACAGTTCTGCCTCCCTTTTCTTACCTACTTCACTCTCCAATAAATATAACTGGCTTTACTTACCTCCTTTGTTTCAGGGCACATTAAGGTTTGTCAGACAAATGAGATTTTTTCAAATTTTTCAATTTTTTTTTATAGCCAACCTTTTTTAATGAAGACGTACAATAAAAAATATTAAGTTCATTTACCTCATTTGATTTATTTATTAATATAATAGTTTTATAAATGAAGTATTTGACCCTAAACTGTCATTAATTTGCATTCTGGATATCATTTTTTATTTAGTTTTCCTGTTCTTCGCCAAATAAAGATGAATCTGTCAAAATTGTCTTTTTTGGAACTTAATTTGCACAGATATCGACGATTGTTCTCCGAATCCGTGTATGAATGGAAGAAGTTGTACTGATGGAGTTGACGCCTTTACTTGTGCCTGCGCTGCTGGCTTCAGTGGGAGTATGTGTGAAACAAGTAAGCCATGAAGTCTAAACAGATGACATACCTCCACACTTACACTTTTAGTGTAAAGCAAAATTCAGTGAAATGTTTTCTCGATGCTCATCAAAAAATAATAGATTAAGATTGAACAAGGAAATTAAAAGAAGGAAACATTGAAGGTCGTTGGAGAGGAAGATCTTTGAGGTTTTTCTTAACTCAGAGTCAACGGAAGTGAAAAGACAGCAATTCGATGGAAAGGGTGTTCCACGTTCTGGTTTAGTAATGAGAAAAACTTTACATCTAATGATTTTCATTTGTAGAGCAGAGTTGATATTGTGATTCCCAAAACGATCTCTATTGATTAAGATTTGTGTTAGGGTATGATAAGAGTGGCATATTTCATCCTGATCATAACGATTCAACTTTTTGCGCTAAGGTATTTTTAAACTCAGACCATCTTAGGACATTTCTGCCTACCTTTTCTCTCCTATTTCATCCCGAAGTAAAAAATTTACTGGCTTTACTTATCTCCTTTATTACATGGCCTTATCAAGGTTTGACAGACAAATGAGATTTTTTGGATAATTTTTTTTCCTTCTAAAGCCAACATTTTGGACTAAATTGAAACATTAAAAATACATGTATATATTTCATTTACTTCATTTGATAAATTTCTTAATATAATAGTTTCATAAATGAAGTGTTCGATCCTAAAATGTTATTAATTTGCATTCCGGATATCAGTTTTGATTTAGTTTTCCTGTTATCTGCCAAATAAAGATGAACATGTCGAAGTGAAATTTATTTTCTACTCACTTATCCATTTCTTGTCTTTGGAACTATATTTGCACAGATATCGATGATTGTTCTCCTGATCCATGTATAAATGGAGGAAATTGTACTGATGGAGTTGACGCCTTTACTTGTACCTGTGCAGCTGGCTTCAATGGGAGTATGTGTGAAACAAGTAAGCCATGAAGTCTAAACAGATGACATACCTCTACTTACACTTTTAGTGTAAAGCAAAATTGAGTTAAATGTTTCCTCGATGCTCATCAAGAAATAATAGATCAAGAGCGAACAAGGAAATTAAAAGAAGGAAACATTAAAGGTCGTTGGAGAGGAAAATCTTTGAGGTTTTCTTAACTCAGAGTCAACGGAAGTGAAAAGACAGCAATTCGATGGAAAGGGTGTTCCACGTTCTGGTTTAGTAATGAGAAAAACTTTACTTCTCATGATTTTCGACTAGACACATGGGAAACTAGAAGTGCCTGGTCATTTGTAGAGCAGAGTTGATATTGTGATTCCCAAAACGATCTCTATTGATTAAGATTTGTGTTAGGGTATGATAACAGTGGCATATTTCATCCTGATCATAACGATTCAACTTTTTGTGCTAAGGTATCTTCAAAGTCAGACCATCTAAGGACAGTTCTGCCTCCCTTTTCTTACCTACTTCACTCTCCAATAAATATAACTGGCTTTACTTACCTCCTTTGTTTCAGGGCACATTAAGGTTTGTCAGACAAATGAGATTTTTTCAAATTTTTCAATTTTTTTTTATAGCCAACCTTTTTTAATGAAGACGTACAATAAAAAATATTAAGTTCATTTACCTCATTTGATTTATTTATTAATATAATAGTTTTATAAATGAAGTATTTGACCCTAAACTGTCATTAATTTGCATTCTGGATATCATTTTTATTTAGTTTTCCTGTTCTTCGCCAAATAAAGATGAATCTGTCAAAATTGTCTTTTTTGGAACTTAATTTGCACAGATATCGACGATTGTTCTCCGAATCCGTGTATGAATGGAAGAAGTTGTACTGATGGAGTTGACGCCTTTACTTGTGCCTGCGCTGCTGGCTTCAGTGGGAGTATGTGTGAAACAAGTAAGCCATGAAGTCTAAACAGATGACATACCTCCACACTTACACTTTTAGTGTAAAGCAAAATTCAGTGAAATGTTTTCTCGATGCTCATCAAAAAATAATAGATTAAGATTGAACAAGGAAATTAAAAGAAGGAAACATTGAAGGTCGTTGGAGAGGAAGATCTTTGAGGTTTTTCTTAACTCAGAGTCAACGGAAGTGAAAAGACAGCAATTCGATGGAAAGGGTGTTCCACGTTCTGGTTTAGTAATGAGAAAAACTTTACATCTAATGATTTTCATTTGTAGAGCAGAGTTGATATTGTGATTCCCAAAACGATCTCTATTGATTAAGATTTGTGTTAGGGTATGATAAGAGTGGCATATTTCATCCTGATCATAACGATTCAACTTTTTGCGCTAAGGTATTTTAAACTCAGACCATCTTAGGACATTTCTGCTTACCTTTTCTCTCCTATTTCATCCCGAAGTAAAAAAATCACTGGCTTTACTTATCTCCTTTATAACATGGGCACATCAAGGTTTGACAGACAAATGAGATTTTTGGATAATTTTTTTTCCTTCTAAAGCCAACATTTTGGACTAAATTGAAACATTAAAAATACATGTATATATTTCATTTACTTCATTTGATAAATTTCTTAATATAATAGTTTCATAAATGAAGTGTTCGATCCTAAACTGTCATTAATTTGCATTCTGGATATCAGTTTTGATTTAGTTTTCCTGTTATCCGCCAAATAAAGATGAACATGTCGAGGTGGAATTTATTTTCTAGTCACTTATAATCCATTTCTTGTCTTTGGAACTATATTTGCACAGATATCGACGATTGTTCTCCTGATCCATGTATGAATGGAGGAATTTGTACTGATGGAGTTGACGCCTTTACTTGTACCTGTGCTGCTGGCTACAATGGGAGTATGTGTGAAACAAGTAAGCCATCAAGTCTAAATAGATGACATACCTACACACTTACACTTTGAATGTAAAGCGAAATTCTGTGAAATATGTCCTCGATGCTCATCAAGAAATAATAGATCAAGAGCGAACAAGGAAATAAAAAGAAAGAAACATTTGGTCGTCGAAGAGGAATATCTTTGGTGTTTTTTTTAACTCGGAGTCAACGGAAGTGAAAGTACAGACATTCGATGATAAGGATATTCCACATTTTGGTTTAGTAATAAGAAAAATTTACTTCTCATGATATTCGAGTAGACACATGGGAAACTGGAAGTGCCTGGTCATTTGTAGAGCAGAGTTGATATTGTGATTCCCAAAACGATCTCTATTGATTAAGATTTGTGTTAGGGTATGATAAGAGTGGCATATTTCATCCTGATCATAACTATTCAACTTTTTGCGCTAAGGTATTTATAAACTCAGACCATCTAAGGACATTTCTACCTACCTTTTCTCTTCTATTTCATTCCGAACTTAAAAAATCACTGGCTTTACTTTACATGTACCTCCTTTCGTACATGGGTTTGACAGACAAATGAGATTTTTTGGAGAATTTTTTTTCCTTCTAAAGCCAACATTTTGGACTAAATGGAAACATTAAAAATACATGTATATATTTCATTTACTTTATTTGATAAATTTCTTAATATAATAGTTTTATAAATGAAGTGTTCGATCCTAAACTGTTATTAATTTGCATTCTGGATATCAGTTTTGATATAGTTTTCCTGTTATCCGCCAAATAAAGATGAATATGTCAGAGTGGAATTTATTTTCTAGTCACTTATAATCCATTTATTGTCTTTGGAACTGAATTTGCACAGATATCGACGATTGTTCTCCTGATCCGTGTATGAATGGAGGAAATTGTATTGATAGAGTTGACGCTTTTACTTGTACCTGTGCAGCTGGCTTCAATGGGAATATGTGTGAAACAAGTAAGCCATCAAGTCTAAACAGATGACATACCTCCACTTACACTTTTAGTGTAAAGCTAAATTGAGTTAAATGTTTCCTCGATGCTCATCAAGAAATAATAGATCAAGAGCAAACAAGGAAATTAAAAGAAGGAAACATTAAAGGTCGTTGGAGAGGAAATCTTTGAGGTTTTTCTTAACTCAGAGTCAACGGAAGTGAAAAGACAGAATTTCGATGGAAAGGGTGTTCCACATTCTGGTTTAATAATGAGAAAAACTCTTTCTGATGATTTTCGACTAGACACATGGGAAACTGGAAGTGCCTGGTCATTTGTAGAGTGGACTTGATATTGTGATTCCCAAAACGATCTCTATTGATTAAGATTTGTGTTAGGATATGATAAGAGTGGCATATTTCATCCTGATCATAACGATTCAACTTTTTGCGCTAAGGTATTTTTAAACTTAGACCATCTTAGGACATTTCTACCTACCTTTTCTCTTCTATTTCATTCCGAAGTAAAAATCACTGGCTTTACTTATCTCCTTTATTACATGGGCACATCAAGGTTTGTCAGACAAATGAGATTTTTGGAATTTTTTTCTTCTTTTCTAAAGCCAACATTTTGGACTAAATTGAAACATTAAATATACATGTATATATTTCATTTACTTCATTTGATAAATTTCTTAATATAATAGTTTCATAAATGAAGTGTTCGATCCTAAACTGTCATTAATTTGCATTCTGGATATCAGTTTTGATTTAGTTTTCCTGTTATCCGCCAAATAAAGATGAACATGTCGAAGTGGAATTTATTTTCTAGTCACTTCTATTCATTTTTATTTCATTCATATTTATTTCATTCCGAAGTAAAAAAATCACTGGCTTTACTTATCTCCTTTATTACATGGGCACATCAAGGTTTGTCAGACAAATGAGATTTTTGGAATTTTTTTCTTCTTTTTCTAAAGCCAACATTTTGGACTAAATTGAAACATTAAATATACATGTATATATTTCATTTACTTCATTTGATAAATTTCTTAATATAATAGTTTCATAAATGAAGTGTTCGATCCTAAACTGTCATTAATTTGCATTCTGGATATCAGTTTTGATTTAGTTTTCCTGTTATCCGCCAAATAAAGATGAATATGTCAAAATGGAATTTATTTTCTAGTTACTTATAATCCATCTATTTTCTTTGGAACTGAATTTGCACAGATATCAATCATTGTTCTTCTAATCCGTGTATGAATGGAGGAAATTGTACTGATGGAGTTGACGCCTTTACTTGTACCTGTGCAGCTGGCTTCAATGGGAGTATGTGTGAAACAAGTAAGCCATGAAGTCTAAACAGATGACATACCTCCACACTTACACTTTTAGTGTAAAGCAAAATTGAGTGAAATGTTTCCTCGATGCTCATCAAGAAATAATAGATCAAGAGCGAACAAGGAAATCAAAAGAAGGAAACATTAAAGGTCGTTGGAGAGGAAATCTTTGAGGTTTTTCTTAACTCAGAGTCAACGGAAGTGAAATGACAGAAATTTGATGGAAAGGGTGTTCTACATTCTGGTTTAGTAATGAGAAAAACTTTACTTCTGATGATTTTCGACTAGACACATGGGAAACTGGAAGTGCCTGGTCATTTGTAGAGCAGAGTTGATGTTGTGATTCCCAAAACGATCTCTATTGATTAATATTTGTGTTAGGATATGATAAGAGTGGCATATTTCATCCTGATCATAACGATTCAACTTTTTGCGCTAAGGTATTTTTAAACTCAGACCATCTTAGGACATTTCTGCTTACCTTTTCTCTCCTATTTCATCCTGAAGTAAAAAAATCACTGGCTTTACTTATCTCCTTTATAACATGGGCACATCAAGGTTTGACAGACAAATGAGATTTTTTGGATAATTTTTTTTCCTTCTAAAGCGAACATTTTGGACTAAATTGAAACATTAAATATACATGTATATATTTCATTTACTTCATTTGATAAATTTCTTAATATAATAGTTTCATAAATGAAGTGTTCGATCCTAAACTGTCATTAATTTGCATTCTGGATATCAGTTTTGATTTAGTTTTCCTGTTATCCGCCAAATAAAGATGAACATGTCGAAGTGGAATTTATTTTCTAGTCACTTATAATCCATTTCTTGTCTTTGGAACTATATTTGCACAGATATCAACGATTGTTCTCCTGATCCGTGTATGAATGGAGGAAATTGTACTGATGGAGTTGACGCCTTTACTTGTACCTGTGCAGCTGGCTTCAATGGGAGTATGTGTGAAACAAGTAAGCCATGAAGTCTAAACAGATGACATACCTCCACACTTACACTTTTAGTGTAAAGCAAAATTGAGTGAAATGTTTCCTCGATGCTCATCAAGAAATAATAGATCAAGAGCGAACAAGGAAATTAAAGAAGGAAACATTAAAGGTCGTTGGAGAGGAAATCTTTGAGGTTTTCTTAACTCAGAGTCAACGGAAGTGAAAAGACAGAAATTCGATGGAAAGGGTGTTCCACATTCTGGTTTAGTAATGAGAAAAACTTTACTTCTGATGATTTTCGACTAGACACATGGGAAACTGGAAGTGCCTGGTCATTTGTAGAGCAGAGTTGATGTTGTGATTCCCAAAACGATCTCTATTGATTAATATTTGTGTTAGGATATGATAAGAGTGGCATATTTCATCCTGATCATAACGATTCAACTTTTTGCGCTAAGGTATTTTTAAACTCAGACCATCTTAGGACATTTCTGCTTACCTTTTCTCTCCTATTTCATCCTGAAGTAAAAAAATCACTGGCTTTACTTATCTCCTTTATAACATGGGCACATCAAGGTTTGACAGACAAATGAGATTTTTTGGATAATTTTTTTTCCTTCTAAAGCGAACATTTTGGACTAAATTGAAACATTAAATATACATGTATATATTTCATTTACTTCATTTGATAAATTTCTTAATATAATAGTTTCATAAATGAAGTGTTCGATCCTAAACTGTCATTAATTTGCATTCTGGATATCAGTTTTGATTTAGTTTTCCTGTTATCCGCCAAATAAAGATGAACATGTCGAAGTGGAATTTATTTTCTAGTCACTTATAATCCATTTCTTGTCTTTGGAACTATATTTGCACAGATATCGACGATTGTTCTCCTGATCCGTGTATGAATGGAGGAAATTGTACTGATGGAGTTGACGCCTTTACTTGTACCTGTGCAGCTGGCTTCAATGGGAGTATGTGTGAAACAAGTAAGCCATGAAGTCTAAACAGATGACATACCTCCACTTACACTTTTAGTGTAAAGCAAAATTGAGTGAAATGTTTCCTCGATGCTCATCAAGAAATAATAGATCAAGAGCGAACAAGGAAATTAAAAGAAGGAAACATTAAAGGTCGTTGGAGAGGAAATCTTTGAGGTTTTTCTTAACTCAGAGTCAACGGAAGTGAAAAGACAGAAATTCGATGGAAAGGGTGTTCCACATTCTGGTTTAGTAATGAGAAAAACTTTTTTCTGATGATTTTCGACTAGACACATGGGAAACTGGAAGTGCCTGGTCATTTGTAGAGCAGAGTTGATATTGTGATTCGAAAAACGATCTCTATTGAATAATATTTGTGTTAGGATATGATAAGAGTGGCATATTTCATCCTGATCATAACGATTCAACTTTTTGCGCTAAGGTATTTTTAAACTCAGACCATCTTAGGACATTTCTGCTTACCTTTTCTCTTCTATTTCATCCTGAAGTAAAAAAATCACTGGCTTTACTTATCTCCTTTATTACATGGGCACATCAAGGTTTGTCAGACAAATGAGATTTTTGGAATTTTTTTCTTCCTTCTAAAGCCAACATTTTGGACTAAATTGAAACATTAAATATACATGTATATATTTCATTTACTTCATTTGATAAATTTCTTAATATAATAGTTTCATAAATGAAGTGTTCGATCCTAAACTGTCATTAATTTGCATTCTGGATATCAGTTTTGATTTAGTTTTCCTGTTATCCGCCAAATAAAGATGAACATGTCGAAGTGGAATTTATTTTCTAGTCACTTATAATCCATTTCTTGTCTTTGGAACTATATTTGCACAGATATCGACGATTGTTCTCCTGATCCGTGTATGAATGGAGGAAATTGTACTGATGGAGTTGACGCCTTTACTTGTACCTGTGCAGCTGGCTTCAATGGGAGTATGTGTGAAACAAGTAAGCCATGAAGTCTAAACAGATGACATACCTCCACACTTACACTTTTAGTGTAAAGCAAAATTGAGTGAAATGTTTCCTCGATGCTCATCAAGAAATAATAGATCAAGAGCGAACAAGGAAATTAAAAGAAGGAAACATTAAAGGTCGTTGGAGAGGAAATCTTTGAGGTTTTTCTTAACTCAGAGTCAACGGAAGTGAAAAGACAGAAATTCGATGGAAAGGGTGTTCCACATTCTGGTTTAGTAATGAGAAAAACTTTACTTCTGATGATTTTCGACTAGACACATGGGAAACTGGAAGTGCCTGGTCATTTGTAGAGCAGAGTTGATATTGTGATTCCCAAAACGATCTCTATTGATTAATATTTGTGTTAGGATATGATAAGAGTGGCATATTTCATCCTGATCATAACGATTCAACTTTTTGCGCTAAGGTATTTTTAAACTCAGACCATCTTAGGACATTTCTGCTTACCTTTTCTCTTCTATTTCATCCTGAAGTAAAAAAATCACTGGCTTTACTTATCTCCTTTATTACATGGGCACATCAAGGTTTGTCAGACAAATGAGATTTTTGGATAATTTTTTTCCTTCTAAAGCCAACATTTTGGACTAAATTGAAACATTAAATATACATGTATATATTTCATTTACTTCATTTGATAAATTTCTTAATATAATAGTTTCATAAATGAAGTGTTCGATCCTAAACTGTCATTAATTTGCATTCTGGATATCAGTTTTGATTTAGTTTTCCTGTTATCCGCCAAATAAAGATGAACATGTCGAAGTGGAATTTATTTTCTAGTCACTTATAATCCATTTCTTGTCTTTGGAACTATATTTGCACAGATATCAACGATTGTTCTCCTGATCCGTGTATGAATGGAGGAAATTGTACTGATGGAGTTGACGCCTTTACTTGTACCTGTGCAGCTGGCTTCAATGGGAGTATGTGTGAAACAAGTAAGCCATGAAGTCTAAACAGATGACATACCTCCACACTTACACTTTTAGTGTAAAGCAAAATTGAGTGAAATGTTTCCTCGATGCTCATCAAGAAATAATAGATCAAGAGCGAACAAGGAAATTAAAAGAAGGAAACATTAAAGGTCGTTGGAGAGGAAATCTTTGAGGTTTTCTTAACTCAGAGTCAACGGAAGTGAAAAGACAGAAATTCGATGGAAAGGGTGTTCCACATTCTGGTTTAGTAATGAGAAAACTTTACTTCTGATGATTTTCGACTAGACACATGGGAAACTGGAAGTGCCTGGTCATTTGTAGAGCAGAGTTGATATTGTGATTCCCAAAACGATCTCTATTGATTAATATTTGTGTTAGGATATGATAAGAGTGGCATATTTTATCCTGAACATAACGATTCAACTTTTTGCGCTAAGGTATTTTTAAACTCAGACCATCTTAGGACATTTCTGCTTACCTTTTCTCTTCTATTTCATCCTGAAGTAAAAAAATCACTGGCTTTACTTATCTCCTTTATTACATGGGCACATCAAGGTTTGTCAGACAAATGAGATTTTTGGATTTTTTTTTCCTTCTAAAGCCAACATTTTGGACTAAATTGAAACATTAAATATACATGTATATATTTCATTTACTTCATTTGATAAATTTCTTAATATAATAGTTTCATAAATGAAGTGTTCGATCCTAAACTGTCATTAATTTGCATTCTGGATATCAGTTTTGATTTAGTTTTCCTGTTATCCGCCAAATAAAGATGAACATGTCGAAGTGGAATTTATTTTCTAGTCACTTATAATCCATTTCTTGTCTTTGGAACTATATTTGCACAGATATCAACGATTGTTCTCCTGATCCGTGTATGAATGGAGGAAATTGTACTGATGGAGTTGACGCCTTTACTTGTACCTGTGCAGCTGGCTTCAATGGGAGTATGTGTGAAACAAGTAAGCCATGAAGTCTAAACAGATGACATACCTCCACACTTACACTTTTAGTGTAAAGCAAAATTGAGTGAAATGTTTCCTCGATGCTCATCAAGAAATAATAGATCAAGAGCGAACAAGGAAATTAAAAGAAGGAAACATTAAAGGTCGTTGGAGAGGAAATCTTTGAGGTTTTTCTTAACTCAGAGTCAACGGAAGTGAAAAGACAGAAATTTGATGGAAAGGGTGTTCCACATTCTGGTTTAGTAATGAGAAAAACTTTACTTCTGATGATTTTCGACTAGACACATGGGAAACTGGAAGTGCCTGGTCATTTGTAGAGCAGAGTTGATATTGTGATTCCCAAAACGATCTCTATTGATTAATATTTGTGTTAGGATATGATAAGAGTGGCATATTTCATCCTGAACATAACGATTCAACTTTTTGCGCTAAGGTATTTTTAAACTCAGACCATCTTAGGACATTTCTGCTTACCTTTTCTCTCCTATTTCATCCCGAAGTAAAAAAATCACTGGCTTTACTTATCTCCTTTATAACATGGGCACATCAAGGTTTGACAGACAAATGAGATTTTTTGGATAATTTTTTTTCCTTCTAAAGCCAACATTTTGGACTAAATTGAAACATTAAATATACATGTATATATTTCATTTACTTCATTTGATAAATTTCTTAATATAATAGTTTCATAAATGAAGTGTTCGATCCTAAACTGTCATTAATTTGCATTCTGGATATCAGTTTTGATTTAGTTTTCCTGTTATCCGCCAAATAAAGATGAACATGTCGAAGTGGAATTTATTTTCTAGTCACTTATAATCCATTTCTTGTCTTTGGAACTATATTTGCACAGATATCGACGATTGTTCTCCTGATCCGTGTATGAATGGAGGAAATTGTACTGATGGAGTTGACGCCTTTACTTGTACCTGTGCAGCTGGCTTCAATGGGAGTATGTGTGAAACAAGTAAGCCATGAAGTCTAAACAGATGACATACCTCCACACTTACACTTTTAGTGTAAAGCAAAATTGAGTGAAATGTTTCCTCGATGCTCATCAAGAAATAATAGATCAAGAGCGAACAAGGAAATTAAAAGAAGGAAACATTAAAGGTCGTTGGAGAGGAAATCTTTGAGGTTTTTCTTAACTCAGAGTCAACGGAAGTGAAAAGACAGAAATTCGATGGAAAGGGTGTTCCACATTCTGGTTTAGTAATGAGAAAACTTTACTTCTGATGATTTTCGACTAGACACATGGGAAACTGGAAGTGCCTGGTCATTTGTAGAGCAGAGTTGATGTTGTGATTCCCAAAACGATCTCTATTGATTAATATTTGTGTTAGGATATGATAAGAGTGGCATATTTCATCCTGAACATAACGATTCAACTTTTTGCGCTAAGGTATTTTTAAACTCAGACCATCTTAGGACATTTCTACCTACCTTTTCTCTTCTATTTCGTTCCGAAGTAAAAACATCACTGGCTTTACTTATCTCCTTTATTACATGGGCACATCAAGGTTTGTCAGACAAATGAGATTTTTGGAATTTTTTCTTTTTCTAAAGCCAACATTTTGGACTAAATTGAAACATTAAATATACATGTATATATTTCATTTACTTCATTTGATATATTTCTTAATATAATAGTTTCATAAATGAAGTGTTCGATCCTAAACTGTCATTAATTTGCATTCTGGATATCAGTTTTGATTTAGTTTTCCTGTTATCCGCCAAATAAAGATGAATATGTCAAAATGGAATTTATTTTCTAGTTACTTATAATCCATTTATTTTCTTTGGAACTGAATTTGCACAGATATCAATCATTGTTCTTCTAATCCGTGTATGAATGGAGGAAATTGTACTGATGGAGTTGACGCCTTTACTTGTACCTGTGCAGCTGGCTTCAATGGGAGTATGTGTGAAACAAGTAAGCCATGAAGTCTAAACAGATGACATACCTCCACTTACACTTTTAGTGTAAAGCAAAATTGAGTGAAATGTTTCCTCGATGCTCATCAAGAAATAATAGATCAAGAGCGAACAAGGAAATTAAAAGAAGGAAACATTAAAGGTCGTTGGAGAGGAAATCTTTGAGGTTTTTCTTAACTCAGAGTCAACGGAAGTGAAAAGACAGAAATTCGATGGAAAGGGTGTTCCACATTCTGGTTTAGTAATGAGAAAACTTTACTTCTGATGATTTTCGACTAGACACATGGGAAACTGGAAGTGCCTGGTCATTTGTAGAGCAGAGTTGATATTGTGATTCCCAAAACGATCTCTATTGATTAATATTTGTGTTAGGATATGATAAGAGTGGCATATTTCATCCTGAACATAACGATTCAACTTTTTGCGCTAAGGTATTTTTAAACTCAGACCATCTTAGGACATTTCTACCTACCTTTTCTCTTCTATTTCGTTCCGAAGTAAAAACATCACTGGCTTTACTTATCTCCTTTATTACATGGGCACATCAAGGTTTGTCAGACAAATGAGATTTTTGGAATTTTTTTCTTTTTCTAAAGCCAACATTTTGGACTAAATTGAAACATTAAATATACATGTATATATTTCATTTACTTCATTTGATATATTTCTTAATATAATAGTTTCATAAATGAAGTGTTCGATCCTAAACTGTCATTAATTTGCATTCTGGATATCAGTTTTGATTTAGTTTTCCTGTTATCCGCCAAATAAAGATGAATATGTCAAAATGGAATTTATTTTCTAGTTACTTATAATCCATTTATTTTCTTTGGAACTGAATTTGCACAGATATCAATCATTGTTCTTCTAATCCGTGTATGAATGGAGGAAATTGTACTGATGGAGTTGACGCCTTTACTTGTACCTGTGCAGCTGGCTTCAATGGGAGTATGTGTGAAACAAGTAAGCCATGAAGTCTAAACAGATGACATACCTCCACTTACACTTTTAGTGTAAAGCAAAATTGAGTGAAATGTTTCCTCGATGCTCATCAAGAAATAATAGATCAAGAGCGAACAAGGAAATTAAAAGAAGGAAACATTAAAGGTCGTTGGAGAGGAAATCTTTGAGGTTTTTCTTAACTCAGAGTCAACGGAAGTGAAAAGACAGAAATTCGATGGAAAGGGTGTTCCACATTCTGGTTTAGTAATGAGAAAACTTTACTTCTGATGATTTTCGACTAGACACATGGGAAACTGGAAGTGCCTGGTCATTTGTAGAGCAGAGTTGATATTGTGATTCCCAAAACGATCTCTATTGATTAATATTTGTGTTAGGATATGATAAGAGTGGCATATTTCATCCTGAACATAACGATTCAACTTTTTGCGCTAAGGTATTTTTAAACTCAGACCATCTTAGGACATTTCTACCTACCTTTTCTCTTCTATTTCGTTCGAAGTAAAAAAATCACTGGCTTTACTTATCTCCTTTATTACATGGGCACATCAAGGTTTGTCAGACAAATGAGATTTTTGGAATTTTTTCTTCTTTTTCTAAAGCCAACATTTTGGACTAAATTGAAACATTAAATATACATGTATATATTTCATTTACTTCATTTGATATATTTCTTAATATAATAGTTTCATAAATGAAGTGTTCGATCCTAAACTGTCATTAATTTGCATTCTGGATATCAGTTTTGATTTAGTTTTCCTGTTATCCGCCAAATAAAGATGAATATGTCAAAATGGAATTTATTTTCTAGTTACTTATAATCCATTTATTTTCTTTGGAACTGAATTTGCACAGATATCAATCATTGTTCTTCTAATCCGTGTATGAATGGAGGAAATTGTACTGATGGAGTTGACGCCTTTACTTGTACCTGTGCAGCTGGCTTCAATGGGAGTATGTGTGAAACAAGTAAGCCATGAAGTCTAAACAGATGACATACCTCCACACTTACACTTTTAGTGTAAAGCAAAATTGAGTGAAATGTTTCCTCGATGCTCATCAAGAAATAATAGATCAAGAGCGAACAAGGAAATTAAAAGAAGGAAACATTAAAGGTCGTTGGAGAGGAAATCTTTGAGGTTTTTCTTAACTCAGAGTCAACGGAAGTGAAAAGACAGAAATTCGATGGAAAGGGTGTTCCACATTCTGGTTTAGTAATGAGAAAACTTTACTTCTGATGATTTTCGACTAGACACATGGGAAACTGGAAGTGCCTGGTCATTTGTAGAGCAGAGTTGATATTGTGATTCCCAAAACGATCTCTATTGATTAATATTTGTGTTAGGATATGATAAGAGTGGCATATTTCATCCTGAACATAACGATTCAACTTTTTGCGCTAAGGTATTTTTAAACTCAGACCATCTTAGGACATTTCTACCTACCTTTTCTCTTCTATTTCGTTCCGAAGTAAAAACATCACTGGCTTTACTTATCTCCTTTATTACATGGGCACATCAAGGTTTGTCAGACAAATGAGATTTTTGGAATTTTTTTCTTTTTCTAAAGCCAACATTTTGGACTAAATTGAAACATTAAATATACATGTATATATTTCATTTACTTCATTTGATATATTTCTTAATATAATAGTTTCATAAATGAAGTGTTCGATCCTAAACTGTCATTAATTTGCATTCTGGATATCAGTTTTGATTTAGTTTTCCTGTTATCCGCCAAATAAAGATGAATATGTCAAAATGGAATTTATTTTCTAGTTACTTATAATCCATTTATTTTCTTTGGAACTGAATTTGCACAGATATCAATCATTGTTCTTCTAATCCGTGTATGAATGGAGGAAATTGTACTGATGGAGTTGACGCCTTTACTTGTACCTGTGCAGCTGGCTTCAATGGGAGTATGTGTGAAACAAGTAAGCCATGAAGTCTAAACAGATGACATACCTCCACTTACACTTTTAGTGTAAAGCAAAATTGAGTGAAATGTTTCCTCGATGCTCATCAAGAAATAATAGATCAAGAGCGAACAAGGAAATTAAAAGAAGGAAACATTAAAGGTCGTTGGAGAGGAAATCTTTGAGGTTTTCTTAACTCAGAGTCAACGGAAGTGAAAAGACAGAAATTCGATGGAAAGGGTGTTCCACATTCTGGTTTAGTAATGAGAAAAACTTTACTTCTGATGATTTTCGACTAGACACATGGGAAACTGGAAGTGCCTGGTCATTTGTAGAGCAGAGTTGATATTGTGATTCCCAAAACGATCTCTATTGATTAATATTTGTGTTAGGATATGATAAGAGTGGCATATTTTATCCTGAACATAACGATTCAACTTTTTGCGCTAAGGTATTTTTAAACTCAGACCATCTTAGGACATTTCTACCTACCTTTTCTCTTCTATTTCATTCGAAGTAAAAAAATCACTGGCTTTACTTATCTCCTTTATTACATGGGCACATCAAGGTTTGTCAGACAAATGAGATTTTTGGAATTTTTCTTCTTTTCTAAAGCCAACATTTTGGACTAAATTGAAACATTAAATATACATGTATATATTTCATTTACTTCATTTGATATATTTCTTAATATAATAGTTTTATAAATGAAGTGTTCGATCCTAAACTGTCATTAATTTGCATTCTGGATATCAGTTTTGATTTAGTTTTCCTGTTATCCGCCAAATAAAGATGAATATGTCAAAATGGAATTTATTTTCTAGTTACTTATAATCCATTTATTTTCTTTGGAACTGAATTTGCACAGATATCAATCATTGTTCTTCTAATCCGTGTATGAATGGAGGAAATTGTACTGATGGAGTTGACGCCTTTACTTGTACCTGTGCAGCTGGCTTCAATGGGAGTATGTGTGAAACAAGTAAGCCATGAAGTCTAAACAGATGACATACCTCCACTTACACTTTTAGTGTAAAGCAAAATTGAGTGAAATGTTTCCTCGATGCTCATCAAGAAATAATAGATCAAGAGCGAACAAGGAAATTAAAAGAAGGAAACATTAAAGGTCGTTGGAGAGGAAATCTTTGAGGTTTTCTTAACTCAGAGTCAACGGAAGTGAAAAGACAGAAATTCGATGGAAAGGGTGTTCCACATTCTGGTTTAGTAATGAGAAAACTTTACTTCTGATGATTTTCGACTAGACACATGGGAAACTGGAAGTGCCTGGTCATTTGTAGAGCAGAGTTGATATTGTGATTCGAAAAACGATCTCTATTGAATAATATTTGTGTTAGGATATGATAAGAGTGGCATATTTCATCCTGATCATAACGATTCAACTTTTTGCGCTAAGGTATTTTTACACTCAGACCATCTTAGGACATTTCTGCTTACCTTTTCTCTCTATTTCATCCCGAAGTAAAAAAATCACTGGCTTTACTTATCTCCTTTATAACATGGGCACATCAAGGTTTGACAGACAAATGAGATTTTTTGGATAATTTTTTTTCCTTCTAAAGCGAACATTTTGGACTAAATTGAAACATTAAATATACATGTATATATTTCATTTACTTCATTTGATAAATTTCTTAATATAATAGTTTCATAAATGAAGTGTTCGATCCTAAACTGTCATTAATTTGCATTCTGGATATCAGTTTTGATTTAGTTTTCCTGTTATCCGCCAAATAAAGATGAACATGTCGAAGTGGAATTTATTTTCTAGTCACTTATAATCCATTTCTTGTCTTTGGAACTATATTTGCACAGATATCAACGATTGTTCTCCTGATCCGTGTATGAATGGAGGAAATTGTACTGATGGAGTTGACGCCTTTACTTGTACCTGTGCAGCTGGCTTCAATGGGAGTATGTGTGAAACAAGTAAGCCATGAAGTCTAAACAGATGACATACCTCCACTTACACTTTTAGTGTAAAGCAAAATTGAGTGAAATGTTTCCTCGATGCTCATCAAGAAATAATAGATCAAGAGCGAACAAGGAAATTAAAAGAAGGAAACATTAAAGGTCGTTGGAGAGGAAATCTTTGAGGTTTTCTTAACTCAGAGTCAACGGAAGTGAAAAGACAGAAATTCGATGGAAAGGGTGTTCCACATTCTGGTTTAGTAATGAGAAAAACTTTACTTCTGATGATTTTCGACTAGACACATGGGAAACTGGAAGTGCCTGGTCATTTGTAGAGCAGAGTTGATATTGTGATTCCCAAAACGATCTCTATTGATTAATATTTGTGTTAGGATATGATAAGAGTGGCATATTTCATCCTGAACATAACGATTCAACTTTTTGCGCTAAGGTATTTTTAAACTCAGACCATCTTAGGACATTTCTACCTACCTTTTCTCTTCTATTTCATTCCGAAGTAAAAAAATCACTGGCTTTACTTATCTCCTTTATTACATGGGCACATCAAGGTTTGTCAGACAAATGAGATTTTTGGAATTTTTTTCTTTTTCTAAAGCCAACATTTTGGACTAAATTGAAACATTAAATATACATGTATATATTTCATTTACTTCATTTGATATATTTCTTAATATAATAGTTTCATAAATGAAGTGTTCGATCCTAAACTGTCATTAATTTGCATTCTGGATATCAGTTTTGATTTAGTTTTCCTGTTATCCGCCAAATAAAGATGAATATGTCAAAATGGAATTTATTTTCTAGTTACTTATAATCCATTTATTTTCTTTGGAACTGAATTTGCACAGATATCAATCATTGTTCTTCTAATCCGTGTATGAATGGAGGAAATTGTACTGATGGAGTTGACGCCTTTACTTGTACCTGTGCAGCTGGCTTCAATGGGAGTATGTGTGAAACAAGTAAGCCATGAAGTCTAAACAGATGACATACCTCCACTTACACTTTTAGTGTAAAGCAAAATTGAGTGAAATGTTTCCTCGATGCTCATCAAGAAATAATAGATCAAGAGCGAACAAGGAAATTAAAAGAAGGAAACATTAAAGGTCGTTGGAGAGGAAATCTTTGAGGTTTTCTTAACTCAGAGTCAACGGAAGTGAAAAGACAGAAATTCGATGGAAAGGGTGTTCCACATTCTGGTTTAGTAATGAGAAAAACTTTACTTCTGATGATTTTCGACTAGACACATGGGAAACTGGAAGTGCCTGGTCATTTGTAGAGCAGAGTTGATATTGTGATTCCCAAAACGATCTCTATTGATTAATATTTGTGTTAGGATATGATAAGAGTGGCATATTTCATCCTGAACATAACGATTCAACTTTTTGCGCTAAGGTATTTTTAAACTCAGACCATCTTAGGACATTTCTACCTACCTTTTCTCTTCTATTTCATTCCGAAGTAAAAAAATCACTGGCTTTACTTATCTCCTTTATTACATGGGCACATCAAGGTTTGTCAGACAAATGAGATTTTTGAATTTTTTTCTTCTTTCTAAAGCCAACATTTTGGACTAAATTGAAACATTAAATATACATGTATATATTTCATTTACTTCATTTGATAAATTTCTTAATATAATAGTTTCATAAATGAAGTGTTCGATCCTAAACTGTCATTAATTTGCATTCTGGATATCAGTTTTGATTTAGTTTTCCTGTTATCCGCCAAATAAAGATGAATATGTCAAAATGGAATTTATTTTCTAGTCACTTATAATCCATTTATTTTCTTTGGAACTAATTTGCACAGATATCAATCATTGTTCTTCTGATCCGTGTATGAATGGAGGAAATTGTACTGATGGAGTTGACGCCTTTACTTGTACCTGTGCAGCTGGCTTCAATGGGAGTATGTGTGAAACAAGTAAGCCATGAAGTCTAAACAGATGACATACCTCCACACTTACACTTTTAGTGTAAAGCAAAATTGAGTGAAATGTTTCCTCGATGCTCATCAAGAAATAATAGATCAAGAGCGAACAAGGAAATTAAAGAAGGAAACATTAAAGGTCGTTGGAGAGGAAATCTTTGAGGTTTTCTTAACTCAGAGTCAACGGAAGTGAAAAGACAGAAATTCGATGGAAAGGGTGTTCCACATTCTGGTTTAGTAATGAGAAAAACTTTACTTCTGATGATTTTCGACTAGACACATGGGAAACTGGAAGTGCCTGGTCATTTGTAGAGCAGAGTTGATATTGTGATTCCCAAAACGATCTCTATTGATTAATATTTGTGTTAGGATATGATAAGAGTGGCATATTTTATCCTGAACATAACGATTCAACTTTTTGCGCTAAGGTATTTTTAAACTCAGACCATCTTAGGACATTTCTACCTACCTTTTCTCTTCTATTTCATCCGAAGTAAAAAAATCACTGGCTTTACTTATCTCCTTTATTACATGGGCACATCAAGGTTTGTCAGACAAATGAGATTTTTGGAATTTTTTTCTTCTTTTCTAAAGCCAACATTTTGGACTAAATTGAAACATTAAATATACATGTATATATTTCATTTACTTCATTTGATAAATTTCTTAATATAATAGTTTCATAAATGAAGTGTTCGATCCTAAACTGTCATTAATTTGCATTCTGGATATCAGTTTTGATTTAGTTTTCCTGTTATCCGCCAAATAAAGATGAATATGTCAAAATGGAATTTATTTTCTAGTCACTTATAATCCATTTATTGTCTTTGGAACTATATTTGCACAGATATCAATCGATTGTTCTTCTGATCCGTGTATGAATGGAGGAAATTGTACTGATGGAGTTGACGCCTTTACTTGTACCTGTGCAGCTGGCTTCAATGGGAGTATGTGTGAAACAAGTAAGCCATGAAGTCTAAACAGATGACATACCTCACACTTACACTTTTAGTGTAAAGCAAAATTGAGTGAAATGTTTCCTCGATGCTCATCAAGAAATAATAGATCAAGAGCGAACAAGGAAATTAAAGAAGGAAACATTAAAGGTCGTTGGAGAGGAAATCTTTGAGGTTTTCTTAACTCAGAGTCAACGGAAGTGAAAAGACAGAAATTCGATGGAAAGGGTGTTCCACATTCTGGTTTAGTAATGAGAAAAACTTTACTTCTGATGATTTTCGACTAGACACATGGGAAACTGGAAGTGCCTGGTCATTTGTAGAGCAGAGTTGATATTGTGATTCCCAAAACGATCTCTATTGATTAATATTTGTGTTAGGATATGATAAGAGTGGCATATTTCATCCTGAACATAACGATTCAACTTTTTGCGCTAAGGTATTTTTAAACTCAGACCATCTTAGGACATTTCTGCTTACCTTTTCTCTCTATTTCATCCCGAAGTAAAAAAATCACTGGCTTTACTTATCTCCTTTATTACATGGGCACATCAAGGTTTGACAGACAAATGAGATTTTTGGATAATTTTTTTCCTTCTAAAGCCAACATTTTGGACTAAATTGAAACATTAAATATACATGTATATATTTCATTTACTTCATTTGATAAATTTCTTAATATAATAGTTTCATAAATGAAGTGTTCGATCCTAAACTGTCATTAATTTGCATTCTGGATATCAGTTTTGATTTAGTTTTCCTGTTATCCGCCAAATAAAGATGAACATGTCGAAGTGGAATTTATTTTCTAGTCACTTATAATCCATTTCTTGTCTTTGGAACTATATTTGCACAGATATCAACGATTGTTCTCCTGATCCGTGTATGAATGGAGGAAATTGTACTGATGGAGTTGACGCCTTTACTTGTACCTGTGCAGCTGGCTTCAATGGGAGTATGTGTGAAACAAGTAAGCCATGAAGTCTAAACAGATGACATACCTCCACTTACACTTTTAGTGTAAAGCAAAATTGAGTGAAATGTTTCCTCGATGCTCATCAAGAAATAATAGATCAAGAGCGAACAAGGAAATTAAAAGAAGGAAACATTAAAGGTCGTTGGAGAGGAAATCTTTGAGGTTTTCTTAACTCAGAGTCAACGGAAGTGAAAAGACAGAAATTCGATGGAAAGGGTGTTCCACATTCTGGTTTAGTAATGAGAAAAACTTTACTTCTGATGATTTTCGACTAGACACATGGGAAACTGGAAGTGCCTGGTCATTTGTAGAGCAGAGTTGATATTGTGATTCCCAAAACGATCTCTATTGATTAATATTTGTGTTAGGATATGATAAGAGTGGCATATTTTATCCTGAACATAACGATTCAACTTTTTGCGCTAAGGTATTTTTAAACTCAGACCATCTTAGGACATTTCTACCTACCTTTTCTCTTCTATTTCATTCCGAAGTAAAAAAATCACTGGCTTTACTTATCTCCTTTATTACATGGGCACATCAAGGTTTGTCAGACAAATGAGATTTTTGGAATTTTTTCTTCTTTTCTAAAGCCAACATTTTGGACTAAATTGAAACATTAAATATACATGTATATATTTCATTTACTTCATTTGATATATTTCTTAATATAATAGTTTCATAAATGAAGTGTTCGATCCTAAACTGTCATTAATTTGCATTCTGGATATCAGTTTTGATTTAGTTTTCCTGTTATCCGCCAAATAAAGATGAATATGTCAAAATGGAATTTATTTTCTAGTTACTTATAATCCATTTATTTTCTTTGGAACTGAATTTGCACAGATATCAATCATTGTTCTTCTAATCCGTGTATGAATGGAGGAAATTGTACTGATGGAGTTGACGCCTTTACTTGTACCTGTGCAGCTGGCTTCAATGGGAGTATGTGTGAAACAAGTAAGCCATGAAGTCTAAACAGATGACATACCTCCACACTTACACTTTTAGTGTAAAGCAAAATTGAGTGAAATGTTTCCTCGATGCTCATCAAGAAATAATAGATCAAGAGCGAACAAGGAAATTAAAAGAAGGAAACATTAAAGGTCGTTGGAGAGGAAATCTTTGAGGTTTTCTTAACTCAGAGTCAACGGAAGTGAAAAGACAGAAATTCGATGGAAAGGGTGTTCCACATTCTGGTTTAGTAATGAGAAAAACTTTACTTCTGATGATTTTCGACTAGACACATGGGAAACTGGAAGTGCCTGGTCATTTGTAGAGCAGAGTTGATATTGTGATTCCCAAAACGATCTCTATTGATTAATATTTGTGTTAGGATATGATAAGAGTGGCATATTTTATCCTGAACATAACGATTCAACTTTTTGCGCTAAGGTATTTTTAAACTCAGACCATCTTAGGACATTTCTACCTACCTTTTCTCTTCTATTTCATCCGAAGTAAAAAAATCACTGGCTTTACTTATCTCCTTTATTACATGGGCCCATCAAGGTTTGTCAGACAAATGAGATTTTTGGAATTTTTTTCTTCTTTTCTAAAGCCAACATTTTGGACTAAATTGAAACATTAAATATACATGTATATATTTCATTTACTTCATTTGATAAATTTCTTAATATAATAGTTTCATAAATGAAGTGTTCGATCCTAAACTGTCATTAATTTGCATTCTGGATATCAGTTTTGATTTAGTTTTCCTGTTATCCGCCAAATAAAGATGAACATGTCGAAGTGGAATTTATTTTCTAGTCACTTATAATCCATTTCTTGTCTTTGGAACTATATTTGCACAGATATCAACGATTGTTCTCCTGATCCGTGTATGAATGGAGGAAATTGTACTGATGGAGTTGACGCCTTTACTTGTACCTGTGCAGCTGGCTTCAATGGGAGTATGTGTGAAACAAGTAAGCCATGAAGTCTAAACAGATGACATACCTCCACACTTACACTTTTAGTGTAAAGCAAAATTGAGTGAAATGTTTCCTCGATGCTCATCAAGAAATAATAGATCAAGAGCGAACAAGGAAATTAAAAGAAGGAAACATTAAAGGTCGTTGGAGAGGAAATCTTTGAGGTTTTCTTAACTCAGAGTCAACGGAAGTGAAAAGACAGAAATTCGATGGAAAGGGTGTTCCACATTCTGGTTTAGTAATGAGAAAAACTTTACTTCTGATGATTTTCGACTAGACACATGGGAAACTGGAAGTGCCTGGTCATTTGTAGAGCAGAGTTGATATTGTGATTCCCAAAACGATCTCTATTGATTAATATTTGTGTTAGGATATGATAAGAGTGGCATATTTTATCCTGAACATAACGATTCAACTTTTTGCGCTAAGGTATTTTTAAACTCAGACCATCTTAGGACATTTCTACCTACCTTTTCTCTTCTATTTCATTCGAAGTAAAAAAATCACTGGCTTTACTTATCTCCTTTATTACATGGGCACATCAAGGTTTGACAGACAAATGAGATTTTTGGATATTTTTTTTTCCTTCTAAAGCCAACATTTTGGACTAAATTGAAACATTAAAAATACATGTATATATTTCATTTACTTCATTTGATAAATTTCTTAATATAATAGTTTCATAAATGAAGTGTTCGATCCTAAACTGTCATTAATTTGCATTCTGGATATCAGTTTTGATTTAGTTTTCCTGTTATCCGCCAAATAAAGATGAACATGTCGAAGTGGAATTTATTTTCTAGTCACTTATAATCCATTTCTTGTCTTTGGAACTATATTTGCACAGATATCAACGATTGTTCTCCTGATCCGTGTATGAATGGAGGAAATTGTACTGATGGAGTTGACGCCTTTACTTGTACCTGTGCAGCTGGCTTCAATGGGAGTATGTGTGAAACAAGTAAGCCATGAAGTCTAAACAGATGACATACCTCCACACTTACACTTTTAGTGTAAAGCAAAATTGAGTGAAATGTTTCCTCGATGCTCATCAAGAAATAATAGATCAAGAGCGAACAAGGAAATTAAAAGAAGGAAACATTAAAGGTCGTTGGAGAGGAAATCTTTGAGGTTTTCTTAGCTCAGAGTCAACGGAAGTGAAAAGACAGAAATTCGATGGAAAGGGTGTTCCACATTCTGGTTTAGTAATGAGAAAAACTTTACTTCTGATGATTTTCGACTAGACACATGGGAAACTGGAAGTGCCTGGTCATTTGTAGAGCAGAGTTGATATTGTGATTCCCAAAACGATCTCTATTGATTAATATTTGTGTTAGGATATGATAAGAGTGGCATATTTTATCCTGAACATAACGATTCAACTTTTTGCGCTAAGGTATTTTTAAACTCAGACCATCTTAGGACATTTCTACCTACCTTTTCTCTTCTATTTCATTCCGAAGTAAAAAAATCACTGGCTTTACTTATCTCCTTTATTACATGGGCACATCAAGGTTTGTCAGACAAATGAGATTTTTGGAATTTTTTTCTTCTTTTCTAAAGCCAACATTTTGGACTAAATTGAAACATTAAATATACATGTATATATTTCATTTACTTCATTTGATATATTTCTTAATATAATAGTTTTATAAATGAAGTGTTCGATCCTAAACTGTCATTAATTTGCATTCTGGATATCAGTTTTGATTTAGTTTTCCTGTTATCCGCCAAATAAAGATGAATATGTCAAAATGGAATTTATTTTCTAGTTACTTATAATCCATTTATTTTCTTTGGAACTGAATTTGCACAGATATCAATCATTGTTCTTCTAATCCGTGTATGAATGGAGGAAATTGTACTGATGGAGTTGACGCCTTTACTTGTACCTGTGCAGCTGGCTTCAATGGGAGTATGTGTGAAACAAGTAAGCCATGAAGTCTAAACAGATGACATACCTCCACACTTACACTTTTAGTGTAAAGCAAAATTGAGTGAAATGTTTCCTCGATGCTCATCAAGAAATAATAGATCAAGAGCGAACAAGGAAATTAAAAGAAGGAAACATTAAAGGTCGTTGGAGAGGAAATCTTTGAGGTTTTCTTAGCTCAGAGTCAACGGAAGTGAAAAGACAGAAATTCGATGGAAAGGGTGTTCCACATTCTGGTTTAGTAATGAGAAAAACTTTACTTCTGATGATTTTCGACTAGACACATGGGAAACTGGAAGTGCCTGGTCATTTGTAGAGCAGAGTTGATATTGTGATTCCCAAAACGATCTCTATTGATTAATATTTGTGTTAGGATATGATAAGAGTGGCATATTTTATCCTGAACATAACGATTCAACTTTTTGCGCTAAGGTATTTTTAAACTCAGACCATCTTAGGACATTTCTACCTACCTTTTCTCTTCTATTTCATTCCGAAGTAAAAAAATCACTGGCTTTACTTATCTCCTTTATTACATGGGCACATCAAGGTTTGACAGACAAATGAGATTTTTGGAATTTTTTTCCTTCTAAAGCCAACATTTTGGACTAAATTGAAACATTAAAAATACATGTATATATTTCATTTACTTCATTTGATAAATTTCTTAATATAATAGTTTCATAAATGAAGTGTTCGATCCTAAACTGTCATTAATTTGCATTCTGGATATCAGTTTTGATTTAGTTTTCCTGTTATCCGCCAAATAAAGATGAACATGTCGAAGTGGAATTTATTTTCTAGTCACTTATAATCCATTTCTTGTCTTTGGAACTATATTTGCACAGATATCAACGATTGTTCTCCTGATCCGTGTATGAATGGAGGAAATTGTACTGATGGAGTTGACGCCTTTACTTGTACCTGTGCAGCTGGCTTCAATGGGAGTATGTGTGAAACAAGTAAGCCATGAAGTCTAAACAGATGACATACCTCCACACTTACACTTTTAGTGTAAAGCAAAATTGAGTGAAATGTTTCCTCGATGCTCATCAAGAAATAATAGATCAAGAGCGAACAAGGAAATTAAAAGAAGGAAACATTAAAGGTCGTTGGAGAGGAAATCTTTGAGGTTTTCTTAGCTCAGAGTCAACGGAAGTGAAAAGACAGAAATTCGATGGAAAGGGTGTTCCACATTCTGGTTTAGTAATGAGAAAAACTTTACTTCTGATGATTTTCGACTAGACACATGGGAAACTGGAAGTGCCTGGTCATTTGTAGAGCAGAGTTGATATTGTGATTCCCAAAACGATCTCTATTGATTAATATTTGTGTTAGGATATGATAAGAGTGGCATATTTTATCCTGAACATAACGATTCAACTTTTTGCGCTAAGGTATTTTTAAACTCAGACCATCTTAGGACATTTCTACCTACCTTTTCTCTTCTATTTCATTCCGAAGTAAAAAATCACTGGCTTTACTTATCTCCTTTATTACATGGGCACATCAAGGTTTGTCAGACAAATGAGATTTTTGGAATTTTTTTCTTTTTCTAAAGCCAACATTTTGGACTAAATTGAAACATTAAATATACATGTATATATTTCATTTACTTCATTTGATATATTTCTTAATATAATAGTTTCATAAATGAAGTGTTCGATCCTAAACTGTCATTAATTTGCATTCTGGATATCAGTTTTGATTTAGTTTTCCTGTTATCCGCCAAATAAAGATGAATATGTCAAAATGGAATTTATTTTCTAGTTACTTATAATCCATTTATTTTCTTTGGAACTGAATTTGCACAGATATCAATCATTGTTCTTCTAATCCGTGTATGAATGGAGGAAATTGTACTGATGGAGTTGACGCCTTTACTTGTACCTGTGCAGCTGGCTTCAATGGGAGTATGTGTGAAACAAGTAAGCCATGAAGTCTAAACAGATGACATACCTCCACACTTACACTTTTAGTGTAAAGCAAAATTGAGTGAAATGTTTCCTCGATGCTCATCAAGAAATAATAGATCAAGAGCGAACAAGGAAATTAAAAGAAGGAAACATTAAAGGTCGTTGGAGAGGAAATCTTTGAGGTTTTCTTAGCTCAGAGTCAACGGAAGTGAAAAGACAGAAATTCGATGGAAAGGGTGTTCCACATTCTGGTTTAGTAATGAGAAAACTTTACTTCTGATGATTTTCGACTAGACACATGGGAAACTGGAAGTGCCTGGTCATTTGTAGAGCAGAGTTGATATTGTGATTCCCAAAACGATCTCTATTGATTAATATTTGTGTTAGGATATGATAAGAGTGGCATATTTTATCCTGAACATAACGATTCAACTTTTTGCGCTAAGGTATTTTTAAACTCAGACCATCTTAGGACATTTCTACCTACCTTTTCTCTTCTATTTCATCCGAAGTAAAAAAATCACTGGCTTTACTTATCTCCTTTATTACATGGGCACATCAAGGTTTGACAGACAAATGAGATTTTTGGATAATTTTTTTTCCTTCTAAAGCCAACATTTTGGACTAAATTGAAACATTAAAAATACATGTATATATTTCATTTACTTCATTTGATAAATTTCTTAATATAATAGTTTCATAAATGAAGTGTTCGATCCTAAACTGTCATTAATTTGCATTCTGGATATCAGTTTTGATTTAGTTTTCCTGTTATCCGCCAAATAAAGATGAACATGTCAAAATGGAATTTATTTTCTAGTCACTTATAATCCATTTCTTGTCTTTGGAACTATATTTGCACAGATATCAACGATTGTTCTTCTGATCCGTGTATGAATGGAGGAAATTGTACTGATGGAGTTGACGCCTTTACTTGTACCTGTGCAGCTGGCTTCAATGGGAGTATGTGTGAAACAAGTAAGCCATGAAGTCTAAACAGATGACATACCTCCACACTTACACTTTTAGTGTAAAGCAAAATTGAGTGAAATGTTTCCTCGATGCTCATCAAGAAATAATAGATCAAGAGCGAACAAGGAAATTAAAAGAAGGAAACATTAAAGGTCGTTGGAGAGGAAATCTTTGAGGTTTTCTTAACTCAGAGTCAACGGAAGTGAAAAGACAGAAATTCGATGGAAAGGGTGTTCCACATTCTGGTTTAGTAATGAGAAAAACTTTACTTCTGATGATTTTCGACTAGACACATGGGAAACTGGAAGTGCCTGGTCATTTGTAGAGCAGAGTTGATATTGTGATTCCCAAAACGATCTCTATTGATTAATATTTGTGTTAGGATATGATAAGAGTGGCATATTTTATCCTGAACATAACGATTCAACTTTTTGCGCTAAGGTATTTTTAAACTCAGACCATCTTAGGACATTTCTACCTACCTTTTCTCTTCTATTTCATTCCGAAGTAAAAAAATCACTGGCTTTACTTATCTCCTTTATTACATGGGCACATCAAGGTTTGTCAGACAAATGAGATTTTTGGATTTTTTTCTTCTTTTCTAAAGCCAACATTTTGGACTAAATTGAAACATTAAATATACATGTATATATTTCATTTACTTCATTTGATATATTTCTTAATATAATAGTTTCATAAATGAAGTGTTCGATCCTAAACTGTCATTAATTTGCATTCTGGATATCAGTTTTGATTTAGTTTTCCTGTTATCCGCCAAATAAAGATGAATATGTCAAAATGGAATTTATTTTCTAGTTACTTATAATCCATTTATTTTCTTTGGAACTGAATTTGCACAGATATCAATCATTGTTCTTCTAATCCGTGTATGAATGGAGGAAATTGTACTGATGGAGTTGACGCCTTTACTTGTACCTGTGCAGCTGGCTTCAATGGGAGTATGTGTGAAACAAGTAAGCCATGAAGTCTAAACAGATGACATACCTCCACACTTACACTTTTAGTGTAAAGCAAAATTGAGTGAAATGTTTCCTCGATGCTCATCAAGAAATAATAGATCAAGAGCGAACAAGGAAATTAAAAGAAGGAAACATTAAAGGTCGTTGGAGAGGAAATCTTTGAGGTTTTCTTAACTCAGAGTCAACGGAAGTGAAAAGACAGAAATTCGATGGAAAGGGTGTTCCACATTCTGGTTTAGTAATGAGAAAAACTTTACTTCTGATGATTTTCGACTAGACACATGGGAAACTGGAAGTGCCTGGTCATTTGTAGAGCAGAGTTGATATTGTGATTCCCAAAACGATCTCTATTGATTAATATTTGTGTTAGGATATGATAAGAGTGGCATATTTTATCCTGAACATAACGATTCAACTTTTTGCGCTAAGGTATTTTTAAACTCAGACCATCTTAGGACATTTCTACCTACCTTTTCTCTTCTATTTCATTCCGAAGTAAAAAAATCACTGGCTTTACTTATCTCCTTTATTACATGGGCACATCAAGGTTTGTCAGACAAATGAGATTTTTGGAATTTTTTTCTTCTTTTCTAAAGCCAACATTTTGGACTAAATTGAAACATTAAATATACATGTATATATTTCATTTACTTCATTTGATATATTTCTTAATATAATAGTTTCATAAATGAAGTGTTCGATCCTAAACTGTCATTAATTTGCATTCTGGATATCAGTTTTGATTTAGTTTTCCTGTTATCCGCCAAATAAAGATGAATATGTCAAAATGGAATTTATTTTCTAGTTACTTATAATCCATTTATTTTCTTTGGAACTGAATTTGCACAGATATCAATCATTGTTCTTCTAATCCGTGTATGAATGGAGGAAATTGTACTGATGGAGTTGACGCCTTTACTTGTACCTGTGCAGCTGGCTTCAATGGGAGTATGTGTGAAACAAGTAAGCCATGAAGTCTAAACAGATGACATACCTCCACACTTACACTTTTAGTGTAAAGCAAAATTGAGTGAAATGTTTCCTCGATGCTCATCAAGAAATAATAGATCAAGAGCGAACAAGGAAATTAAAGAAGGAAACATTAAAGGTCGTTGGAGAGGAAATCTTTGAGGTTTTCTTAACTCAGAGTCAACGGAAGTGAAAAGACAGAAATTCGATGGAAAGGGTGTTCCACATTCTGGTTTAGTAATGAGAAAAACTTTACTTCTGATGATTTTCGACTAGACACATGGGAAACTGGAAGTGCCTGGTCATTTGTAGAGCAGAGTTGATATTGTGATTCCCAAAACGATCTCTATTGATTAATATTTGTGTTAGGATATGATAAGAGTGGCATATTTTATCCTGAACATAACGATTCAACTTTTTGCGCTAAGGTATTTTTAAACTCAGACCATCTTAGGACATTTCTACCTACCTTTTCTCTTCTATTTCATTCCAGTAAAAAAATCACTGGCTTTACTTATCTCCTTTATTACATGGGCACATCAAGGTTTGACAGACAAATGAGATTTTTGGAATTTTTTTCCTTCTAAAGCCAACATTTTGGACTAAATTGAAACATTAAATATACATGTATATATTTCATTTACTTCATTTGATAAATTTCTTAATATAATAGTTTCATAAATGAAGTGTTCGATCCTAAACTGTCATTAATTTGCATTCTGGATATCAGTTTTGATTTAGTTTTCCTGTTATCCGCCAAATAAAGATGAACATGTCAAAGTGGAATTTATTTTCTAGTCACTTATAATCCATTTCTTGTCTTTGGAACTATATTTGCACAGATATCAATCGATTGTTCTTCTGATCCGTGTATGAATGGAGGAAATTGTACTGATGGAGTTGACGCCTTTACTTGTACCTGTGCAGCTGGCTTCAATGGGAGTATGTGTGAAACAAGTAAGCCATGAAGTCTAAACAGATGACATACCTCCACACTTACACTTTTAGTGTAAAGCAAAATTGAGTGAAATGTTTCCTCGATGCTCATCAAGAAATAATAGATCAAGAGCGAACAAGGAAATTAAAAGAAGGAAACATTAAAGGTCGTTGGAGAGGAAATCTTTGAGGTTTTCTTAACTCAGAGTCAACGGAAGTGAAAAGACAGAAATTCGATGGAAAGGGTGTTCCACATTCTGGTTTAGTAATGAGAAAAACTTTACTTCTGATGATTTTCGACTAGACACATGGGAAACTGGAAGTGCCTGGTCATTTGTAGAGCAGAGTTGATATTGTGATTCCCAAAACGATCTCTATTGATTAATATTTGTGTTAGGATATGATAAGAGTGGCATATTTTATCCTGAACATAACGATTCAACTTTTTGCGCTAAGGTATTTTTAAACTCAGACCATCTTAGGACATTTCTACCTACCTTTTCTCTTCTATTTCATTCGAAGTAAAAAAATCACTGGCTTTACTTATCTCCTTTATTACATGGGCACATCAAGGTTTGTCAGACAAATGAGATTTTTGGAATTTTTTTTTCTTTTTCTAAAGCCAACATTTTGGACTAAATTGAAACATTAAATATACATGTATATATTTCATTTACTTCATTTGATATATTTCTTAATATAATAGTTTCATAAATGAAGTGTTCGATCCTAAACTGTCATTAATTTGCATTCTGGATATCAGTTTTGATTTAGTTTTCCTGTTATCCGCCAAATAAAGATGAATATGTCAAAATGGAATTTATTTTCTAGTTACTTATAATCCATTTATTTTCTTTGGAACTGAATTTGCACAGATATCAATCATTGTTCTTCTAATCCGTGTATGAATGGAGGAAATTGTACTGATGGAGTTGACGCCTTTACTTGTACCTGTGCAGCTGGCTTCAATGGGAGTATGTGTGAAACAAGTAAGCCATGAAGTCTAAACAGATGACATACCTCCACACTTACACTTTTAGTGTAAAGCAAAATTGAGTGAAATGTTTCCTCGATGCTCATCAAGAAATAATAGATCAAGAGCGAACAAGGAAATTAAAGAAGGAAACATTAAAGGTCGTTGGAGAGGAAATCTTTGAGGTTTTCTTAACTCAGAGTCAACGGAAGTGAAAAGACAGAAATTCGATGGAAAGGGTGTTCCACATTCTGGTTTAGTAATGAGAAAAACTTTACTTCTGATGATTTTCGACTAGACACATGGGAAACTGGAAGTGCCTGGTCATTTGTAGAGCAGAGTTGATATTGTGATTCCCAAAACGATCTCTATTGATTAATATTTGTGTTAGGATATGATAAGAGTGGCATATTTTATCCTGAACATAACGATTCAACTTTTTGCGCTAAGGTATTTTTAAACTCAGACCATCTTAGGACATTTCTACCTACCTTTTCTCTTCTATTTCATCCGAAGTAAAAAAATCACTGGCTTTACTTATCTCCTTTATTACATGGGCACATCAAGGTTTGACAGACAAATGAGATTTTTGGATTTTTTTTTCCTTCTAAAGCCAACATTTTGGACTAAATTGAAACATTAAATATACATGTATATATTTCATTTACTTCATTTGATAAATTTCTTAATATAATAGTTTCATAAATGAAGTGTTCGATCCTAAACTGTCATTAATTTGCATTCTGGATATCAGTTTTGATTTAGTTTTCCTGTTATCCGCCAAATAAAGATGAACATGTCAAAATGGAATTTATTTTCTAGTCACTTATAATCCATTTCTTGTCTTTGGAACTATATTTGCACAGATATCAATCATTGTTCTTCTGATCCGTGTATGAATGGAGGAAATTGTACTGATGGAGTTGACGCCTTTACTTGTACCTGTGCAGCTGGCTTCAATGGGAGTATGTGTGAAACAAGTAAGCCATGAAGTCTAAACAGATGACATACCTCCACACTTACACTTTTAGTGTAAAGCAAAATTGAGTGAAATGTTTCCTCGATGCTCATCAAGAAATAATAGATCAAGAGCGAACAAGGAAATTAAAGAAGGAAACATTAAAGGTCGTTGGAGAGGAAATCTTTGAGGTTTTCTTAACTCAGAGTCAACGGAAGTGAAAAGACAGAAATTCGATGGAAAGGGTGTTCCACATTCTGGTTTAGTAATGAGAAAAACTTTACTTCTGATGATTTTCGACTAGACACATGGGAAACTGGAAGTGCCTGGTCATTTGTAGAGCAGAGTTGATATTGTGATTCCCAAAACGATCTCTATTGATTAATATTTGTGTTAGGATATGATAAGAGTGGCATATTTTATCCTGAACATAACGATTCAACTTTTTGCGCTAAGGTATTTTTAAACTCAGACCATCTTAGGACATTTCTACCTACCTTTTCTCTTCTATTTCATTCCGAAGTAAAAAAATCACTGGCTTTACTTATCTCCTTTATTACATGGGCACATCAAGGTTTGTCAGACAAATGAGATTTTTGGAATTTTTTTCTTTTTCTAAAGCCAACATTTTGGACTAAATTGAAACATTAAATATACATGTATATATTTCATTTACTTCATTTGATATATTTCTTAATATAATAGTTTCATAAATGAAGTGTTCGATCCTAAACTGTCATTAATTTGCATTCTGGATATCAGTTTTGATTTAGTTTTCCTGTTATCCGCCAAATAAAGATGAATATGTCAAAATGGAATTTATTTTCTAGTTACTTATAATCCATTTATTTTCTTTGGAACTGAATTTGCACAGATATCAATCATTGTTCTTCTAATCCGTGTATGAATGGAGGAAATTGTACTGATGGAGTTGACGCCTTTACTTGTACCTGTGCAGCTGGCTTCAATGGGAGTATGTGTGAAACAAGTAAGCCATGAAGTCTAAACAGATGACATACCTCCACACTTACACTTTTAGTGTAAAGCAAAATTGAGTGAAATGTTTCCTCGATGCTCATCAAGAAATAATAGATCAAGAGCGAACAAGGAAATTAAAAGAAGGAAACATTAAAGGTCGTTGGAGAGGAAATCTTTGAGGTTTTCTTAACTCAGAGTCAACGGAAGTGAAAAGACAGAAATTCGATGGAAAGGGTGTTCCACATTCTGGTTTAGTAATGAGAAAAACTTTACTTCTGATGATTTTCGACTAGACACATGGGAAACTGGAAGTGCCTGGTCATTTGTAGAGCAGAGTTGATATTGTGATTCCCAAAACGATCTCTATTGATTAATATTTGTGTTAGGATATGATAAGAGTGGCATATTTTATCCTGAACATAACGATTCAACTTTTTGCGCTAAGGTATTTTTAAACTCAGACCATCTTAGGACATTTCTACCTACCTTTTCTCTTCTATTTCATTCGAAGTAAAAAAATCACTGGCTTTACTTATCTCCTTTATTACATGGGCACATCAAGGTTTGACAGACAAATGAGATTTTTGGAATTTTTTTTTCTTCTAAAGCCAACATTTTGGACTAAATTGAAACATTAAATATACATGTATATATTTCATTTACTTCATTTGATAAATTTCTTAATATAATAGTTTCATAAATGAAGTGTTCGATCCTAAACTGTCATTAATTTGCATTCTGGATATCAGTTTTGATATAGTTTTCCTGTTATCCGCCAAATAAAGATGAATATGTCAGAGTGGAATTTATTTTCTAGTCACTTATAATCCATTTATTGTCTTTGGAACTAATTTGCACAGATATCAATCATTGTTCTTCTGATCCGTGTATGAATGGAGGAAATTGTACTGATGGAGTTGACGCCTTTACTTGTACCTGTGCAGCTGGCTTCAATGGGAGTATGTGTGAAACAAGTAAGCCATGAAGTCTAAACAGATGACATACCTCACACTTACACTTTTAGTGTAAAGCAAAATTGAGTGAAATGTTTCCTCGATGCTCATCAAGAAATAATAGATCAAGAGCGAACAAGGAAATTAAAAGAAGGAAACATTAAAGGTCGTTGGAGAGGAAATCTTTGAGGTTTTCTTAACTCAGAGTCAACGGAAGTGAAAAGACAGAAATTCGATGGAAAGGGTGTTCCACATTCTGGTTTAGTAATGAGAAAACTTTACTTCTGATGATTTTCGACTAGACACATGGGAAACTGGAAGTGCCTGGTCATTTGTAGAGCAGAGTTGATATTGTGATTCCCAAAACGATCTCTATTGATTAAGATTTGTGTTAGGATATGATAAGAGTGGCATATTTCATCCTGATCATAACGATTCAACTTTTTGCGCTAAGGTATTTTTAAACTCAGACCATCTTAGGACATTTCTGCTTACCTTTTCTCTTCTATTTCATTCCGAAGTAAAAAAATCACTGGCTTTACTTATCTCCTTTATTACATGGGCACATCAAGGTTTGACAGACAAATGAGATTTTTGGAATTTTTTTCCTTCTAAAGCCAACATTTTGGACTAAATTGAAACATTAAATATACATGTATATATTTCATTTACTTCATTTGATAAATTTCTTAATATAATAGTTTCATAAATGAAGTGTTCGATCCTAAACTGTCATTAATTTGCATTCTGGATATCAGTTTTGATTTAGTTTTCCTGTTATCCGCCAAATAAAGATGAACATGTCGAAGTGGAATTTATTTTCTAGTCACTTATAATCCATTTCTTGTCTTTGGAACTATATTTGCACAGATATCAACGATTGTTCTCCTGATCCGTGTATGAATGGAGGAAATTGTACTGATGGAGTTGACGCCTTTACTTGTACCTGTGCAGCTGGCTTCAATGGGAGTATGTGTGAAACAAGTAAGCCATGAAGTCTAAACAGATGACATACCTCCACACTTACACTTTTAGTGTAAAGCAAAATTGAGTGAAATGTTTCCTCGATGCTCATCAAGAAATAATAGATCAAGAGCGAACAAGGAAATTAAAAGAAGGAAACATTAAAGGTCGTTGGAGAGGAAATCTTTGAGGTTTTCTTAACTCAGAGTCAACGGAAGTGAAAAGACAGAAATTCGATGGAAAGGGTGTTCCACATTCTGGTTTAGTAATGAGAAAACTTTACTTCTGATGATTTTCGACTAGACACATGGGAAACTGGAAGTGCCTGGTCATTTGTAGAGCAGAGTTGATATTGTGATTCCCAAAACGATCTCTATTGATTAATATTTGTGTTAGGATATGATAAGAGTGGCATATTTTATCCTGAACATAACGATTCAACTTTTTGCGCTAAGGTATTTTTAAACTCAGACCATCTTAGGACATTTCTACCTACCTTTTCTCTTCTATTTCATTCCGAAGTAAAAAAATCACTGGCTTTACTTATCTCCTTTATTACATGGGCACATCAAGGTTTGACAGACAAATGAGATTTTTTGGATATTTTTTTTTCCTTCTAAAGCCAACATTTTGGACTAAATTGAAACATTAAATATACATGTATATATTTCATTTACTTCATTTGATAAATTTCTTAATATAATAGTTTCATAAATGAAGTGTTCGATCCTAAACTGTCATTAATTTGCATTCTGGATATCAGTTTTGATTTAGTTTTCCTGTTATCCGCCAAATAAAGATGAACATGTCGAAGTGGAATTTATTTTCTAGTCACTTATAATCCATTTCTTGTCTTTGGAACTATATTTGCACAGATATCAACGATTGTTCTCCTGATCCGTGTATGAATGGAGGAAATTGTACTGATGGAGTTGACGCCTTTACTTGTACCTGTGCAGCTGGCTTCAATGGGAGTATGTGTGAAACAAGTAAGCCATGAAGTCTAAACAGATGACATACCTCCACACTTACACTTTTAGTGTAAAGCAAAATTGAGTGAAATGTTTCCTCGATGCTCATCAAGAAATAATAGATCAAGAGCGAACAAGGAAATTAAAAGAAGGAAACATTAAAGGTCGTTGGAGAGGAAATCTTTGAGGTTTTCTTAACTCAGAGTCAACGGAAGTGAAAAGACAGAAATTCGATGGAAAGGGTGTTCCACATTCTGGTTTAGTAATGAGAAAAACTTTACTTCTGATGATTTTCGACTAGACACATGGGAAACTGGAAGTGCCTGGTCATTTGTAGAGCAGAGTTGATATTGTGATTCCCAAAACGATCTCTATTGATTAAGATTTGTGTTAGGATATGATAAGAGTGGCATATTTCATCCTGATCATAACGATTCAACTTTTTGCGCTAAGGTATTTTTAAACTCAGACCATCTTAGGACATTTCTGCTTACCTTTTCTCTCCTATTTCATCCCGAAGTAAAAAAATCACTGGCTTTACTTATCTCCTTTATAACATGGGCACATCAAGGTTTGACAGACAAATGAGATTTTTTGGATAATTTTTTTTCCTTCTAAAGCCAACATTTTGGACTAAATTGAAACATTAAATATACATGTATATATTTCATTTACTTCATTTGATAAATTTCTTAATATAATAGTTTCATAAATGAAGTGTTCGATCCTAAACTGTCATTAATTTGCATTCTGGATATCAGTTTTGATTTAGTTTTCCTGTTATCCGCCAAATAAAGATGAACATGTCGAAGTGGAATTTATTTTCTAGTCACTTATAATCCATTTCTTGTCTTTGGAACTATATTTGCACAGATATCAACGATTGTTCTCTGATCCGTGTATGAATGGAGGAAATTGTACTGATGGAGTTGACGCCTTTACTTGTACCTGTGCAGCTGGCTTCAATGGGAGTATGTGTGAAACAAGTAAGCCATGAAGTCTAAACAGATGACATACCTCACACTTACACTTTTAGTGTAAAGCAAAATTGAGTGAAATGTTTCCTCGATGCTCATCAAGAAATAATAGATCAAGAGCGAACAAGGAAATTAAAAGAAGGAAACATTAAAGGTCGTTGGAGAGGAAATCTTTGAGGTTTTCTTAACTCAGAGTCAACGGAAGTGAAAAGACAGAAATTCGATGGAAAGGGTGTTCCACATTCTGGTTTAGTAATGAGAAAAACTTTACTTCTGATGATTTTCGACTAGACACATGGGAAACTGGAAGTGCCTGGTCATTTGTAGAGCAGAGTTGATATTGTGATTCCCAAAACGATCTCTATTGATTAATATTTGTGTTAGGATATGATAAGAGTGGCATATTTCATCCTGATCATAACGATTCAACTTTTTGCGCTAAGGTATTTTTAAACTCAGACCATCTTAGGACATTTCTGCTTACCTTTTCTCTCTATTTCATCCCGAAGTAAAAAAATCACTGGCTTTACTTATCTCCTTTATAACATGGGCACATCAAGGTTTGACAGACAAATGAGATTTGTTGGATAATTTTTTTTCCTTCTAAAGCCAACATTTTGGACTAAATTGAAACATTAAAAATACATGTATATATTTCATTTACTTCATTTGATAAATTTCTTAATATAATAGTTTCATAAATGAAGTGTTCGATCCTAAACTGTCATTAATTTGCATTCTGGATATCAGTTTTGATTTAGTTTTCCTGTTATCCGCCAAATAAAGATGAACATGTCGAAGTGGAATTTATTTTCTAGTCACTTATAATCCATTTCTTGTCTTTGGAACTATATTTGCACAGATATCAACGATTGTTCTCCTGATCCGTGTATGAATGGAGGAAATTGTACTGATGGAGTTGACGCCTTTACTTGTACCTGTGCAGCTGGCTTCAATGGGAGTATGTGTGAAACAAGTAAGCCATGAAGTCTAAACAGATGACATACCTCCACACTTACACTTTTAGTGTAAAGCAAAATTGAGTGAAATGTTTCCTCGATGCTCATCAAGAAATAATAGATCAAGAGCGAACAAGGAAATTAAAAGAAGGAAACATTAAAGGTCGTTGGAGAGGAAATCTTTGAGGTTTTCTTAACTCAGAGTCAACGGAAGTGAAAAGACAGAAATTCGATGGAAAGGGTGTTCCACATTCTGGTTTAGTAATGAGAAAAACTTTACTTCTGATGATTTTCGACTAGACACATGGGAAACTGGAAGTGCCTGGTCATTTGTAGAGCAGAGTTGATATTGTGATTCCCAAAACGATCTCTATTGATTAATATTTGTGTTAGGATATGATAAGAGTGGCATATTTCATCCTGAACATAACGATTCAACTTTTTGCGCTAAGGTATTTTTAAACTCAGACCATCTTAGGACATTTCTACCTACCTTTTCTCTTCTATTTCATTCCGAAGTAAAAAAATCACTGGCTTTACTTATCTCCTTTATTACATGGGCACATCAAGGTTTGTCAGACAAATGAGATTTTTGGAATTTTTTTTCTTTCTAAAGCCAACATTTTGGACTAAATTGAAACATTAAATATACATGTATATATTTCATTTACTTCATTTGATAAATTTCTTAATATAATAGTTTCATAAATGAAGTGTTCGATCCTAAACTGTCATTAATTTGCATTCTGGATATCAGTTTTGATTTAGTTTTCCTGTTATCCGCCAAATAAAGATGAATATGTCAGAGTGGAATTTATTTTCTAGTCACTTATAATCCATTTATTGTCTTTGGAACTATATTTGCACAGATATCAATCATTGTTCTTCTGATCCGTGTATGAATGGAGGAAATTGTACTGATGGAGTTGACGCCTTTACTTGTACCTGTGCAGCTGGCTTCAATGGGAGTATGTGTGAAACAAGTAAGCCATGAAGTCTAAACAGATGACATACCTCACACTTACACTTTTAGTGTAAAGCAAAATTGAGTGAAATGTTTCCTCGATGCTCATCAAGAAATAATAGATCAAGAGCGAACAAGGAAATTAAAAGAAGGAAACATTAAAGGTCGTTGGAGAGGAAATCTTTGAGGTTTTCTTAACTCAGAGTCAACGGAAGTGAAAAGACAGAAATTCGATGGAAAGGGTGTTCCACATTCTGGTTTAGTAATGAGAAAAACTTTACTTCTGATGATTTTCGACTAGACACATGGGAAACTGGAAGTGCCTGGTCATTTGTAGAGCAGAGTTGATATTGTGATTCCCAAAACGATCTCTATTGATTAAGATTTGTGTTAGGATATGATAAGAGTGGCATATTTCATCCTGATCATAACGATTCAACTTTTTGCGCTAAGGTATTTTTAAACTCAGACCATCTTAGGACATTTCTGCTTACCTTTTCTCTCTATTTCATCCCGAAGTAAAAAAATCACTGGCTTTACTTATCTCCTTTATAACATGGGCACATCAAGGTTTGACAGACAAATGAGATTTTTGGATAATTTTTTTTCCTTCTAAAGCCAACATTTTGGACTAAATTGAAACATTAAAAATACATGTATATATTTCATTTACTTCATTTGATAAATTTCTTAATATAATAGTTTCATAAATGAAGTGTTCGATCCTAAACTGTCATTAATTTGCATTCTGGATATCAGTTTTGATTTAGTTTTCCTGTTATCCGCCAAATAAAGATGAACATGTCGAAGTGGAATTTATTTTCTAGTCACTTATAATCCATTTCTTGTCTTTGGAACTATATTTGCACAGATATCGACGATTGTTCTCCTGATCCGTGTATGAATGGAGGAAATTGTACTGATGGAGTTGACGCCTTTACTTGTACCTGTGCAGCTGGCTTCAATGGGAGTATGTGTGAAACAAGTAAGCCATGAAGTCTAAACAGATGACATACCTCCACTTACACTTTTAGTGTAAAGCAAAATTGAGTGAAATGTTTCCTCGATGCTCATCAAGAAATAATAGATCAAGAGCAAACAAGGAAATTAAAAGAAGGAAACATTAAAGGTCGTTGGAGAGGAAATCTTTGAGGTTTTTCTTAACTCAGAGTCAACGGAAGTGAAAAGACAGAAATTCGATGGAAAGGGTGTTCCACATTCTGGTTTAGTAATGAGAAAAACTTTTTCTGATGATTTTCGACTAGACACATGGGAAACTGGAAGTGCCTGGTCATTTGTAGAGCAGACTTGATATTGTGATTCCCAAAACGATCTCTATTGATTAAGATTTGTGTTAGGATATGATAAGAGTGGCATATTTCATCCTGATCATAACGATTCAACTTTTTGCGCTAAGGTATTTTTAAACTCAGACCATCTTAGGACATTTCTGCTTACCTTTTCTCTCCTATTTCATCCCGAAGTAAAAAAATCACTGGCTTTACTTATCTCCTTTATAACATGGGCACATCAAGGTTTGACAGACAAATGAGATTTTTTGGATAATTTTTTCCTTCTAAAGCCAACATTTTGGACTAAATTGAAACATTAAAAATACATGTATATATTTCATTTACTTCATTTGATAAATTTCTTAATATAATAGTTTCATAAATGAAGTGTTCGATCCTAAACTGTCATTAATTTGCATTCTGGATATCAGTTTTGATTTAGTTTTCCTGTTATCCGCCAAATAAAGATGAACATGTCGAAGTGGAATTTATTTTCTAGTCACTTATAATCCATTTCTTGTCTTTGGAACTATATTTGCACAGATATCAACGATTGTTCTCCTGATCCGTGTATGAATGGAGGAAATTGTACTGATGGAGTTGACGCCTTTACTTGTACCTGTGCAGCTGGCTTCAATGGGAGTATGTGTGAAACAAGTAAGCCATGAAGTCTAAACAGATGACATACCTCCACTTACACTTTTAGTGTAAAGCTAAATTGAGTGAAATGTTTCCTCGATGCTCATCAAGAAATAATAGATCAAGAGCAAACAAGGAAATTAAAAGAAGGAAACATTAAAGGTCGTTGGAGAGGAAATCTTTGAGGTTTTCTTAACTCAGAGTCAACGGAAGTGAAAAGACAGAAATTCGATGGAAAGGGTGTTCCACATTCTGGTTTAGTAATGAGAAAAACTTTACTTCTGATGATTTTCGACTAGACACATGGGAAACTGGAAGTGCCTGGTCATTTGTAGAGCGGACTTGATATTGTGATTCCCAAAACGATCTCTATTGATTAAGATTTGTGTTAGGATATGATAAGAGTGGCATATTTTATCCTGAACATAACGATTCAACTTTTTGCGCTAAGGTATTTTTAAACTCAGACCATCTTAGGACATTTCTACCTACCTTTTCTCTTCTATTTCATTCCGAAGTAAAAAAATCACTGGCTTTACTTATCTCCTTTATTACATGGGCACATCAAGGTTTGTCAGACAAATGAGATTTTTGGAATTTTTTTTTCTTTTTCTAAAGCCAACATTTTGGACTAAATTGAAACATTAAATATACATGTATATATTTCATTTACTTCATTTGATATATTTCTTAATATAATAGTTTTATAAATGAAGTGTTCGATCCTAAACTGTCATTAATTTGCATTCTGGATATCAGTTTTGATTTAGTTTTCCTGTTATCCGCCAAATAAAGATGAATATGTCAAAATGGAATTTATTTTCTAGTTACTTATAATCCATCTATTTTCTTTGGAACTGAATTTGCACAGATATCAATCATTGTTCTTCTAATCCGTGTATGAATGGAGGAAATTGTACTGATGGAGTTGACGCCTTTACTTGTACCTGTGCAGCTGGCTTCAATGGGAGTATGTGTGAAACAAGTAAGCCATCAAGTCTAAACAGATGACAAACCTCCACTTACACTTTTATTGTAAAGCTAAATTGAGTGAAATGTTTCCTCGATGCTCATCAAGAAATAATAGATCAAGAGCAAACAAGGAAATTAAAAGAAGGAAACATTAAAGGTCGTTGGAGAGGAAATCTTTGAGGTTTTCTTAACTCAGAGTCAACGGAAGTGAAAAGACAGAAATTCGATGGAAAGGGTGTTCCACATTCTGGTTTAGTAATGAGAAAAACTCTTTCTGATGATTTTCGACTAGACACATGGGAAACTGGAAGTGCCTGGTCATTTGTAGAGCAGACTTGATATTGTGATTCCCAAAACGATCTCTATTGATTAAGATTTGTGTTAGGATATGATAAGAGTGGCATATTTCATCCTGATCATAACGATTCAACTTTTTGCGCTAAGGTATTTTTAAACTCAGACCATCTTAGGACATTTCTGCTTACCTTTTCTCTCTATTTCATCCCGAAGTAAAAAAATCACTGGCTTTACTTATCTCCTTTATAACATGGGCACATCAAGGTTTGACAGACAAATGAGATTTTTGGATAATTTTTTCCTTCTAAAGCCAACATTTTGGACTAAATTGAAACATTAAAAATACATGTATATATTTCATTTACTTCATTTGATAAATTTCTTAATATAATAGTTTCATAAATGAAGTGTTCGATCCTAAACTGTCATTAATTTGCATTCTGGATATCAGTTTTGATTTAGTTTTCCTGTTATCCGCCAAATAAAGATGAACATGTCGAAGTGGAATTTATTTTCTAGTCACTTATAATCCATTTATTGTCTTTGGAACTATATTTGCACAGATATCGACGATTGTTCTCCTGATCCGTGTATGAATGGAGGAAATTGTACTGATGGAGTTGACGCCTTTACTTGTACCTGTGCAGCTGGCTTCAATGGGAGTATGTGTGAAACAAGTAAGCCATGAAGTCTAAACAGATGACATACCTCCACTTACACTTTTATTGTAAAGCTAAATTGAGTGAAATGTTTCCTCGATGCTCATCAAGAAATAATAGATCAAGAGCAAACAAGGAAATTAAAAGAAGGAAACATTAAAGGTCGTTGGAGAGAAATCTTTGAGGTTTTCTTAACTCAGAGTCAACGGAAGTGAAAAGACAGAAATTCGATGGAAAGGGTGTTCCACATTCTGGTTTAGTAATGAGAAAAACTTTACTTCTGATGATTTTCGACTAGACACATGGGAAACTGGAAGTGCCTGGTCATTTGTAGAGCGGACTTGATATTGTGATTCCCAAAACGATATCTATTGATTAAGATTTGTGTTAGGATATGATAAGAGTGGCATATTTTATCCTGAACATAACGATTCAACTTTTTGCGCTAAGGTATTTTTAAACTCAGACCATCTTAGGACATTTCTACCTACCTTTTCTCTTCTATTTCATTCCGAAGTAAAAAAATCACTGGCTTTACTTATCTCCTTTATTACATGGGCACATCAAGGTTTGTCAGACAAATGAGATTTTTGGAATTTTTTTCTTCTTTTTCTAAAGCCAACATTTTGGACTAAATTGAAACATTAAATATACATGTATATATTTCATTTACTTCATTTGATATATTTCTTAATATAATAGTTTTATAAATGAAGTGTTCGATCCTAAACTGTCATTAATTTGCATTCTGGATATCAGTTTTGATTTAGTTTTCCTGTTATCCGCCAAATAAAGATGAATATGTCAAAATGGAATTTATTTTCTAGTTACTTATAATCCATCTATTTTCTTTGGAACTGAATTTGCACAGATATCAATCATTGTTCTTCTAATCCGTGTATGAATGGAGGAAATTGTACTGATGGAGTTGACGCCTTTACTTGTACCTGTGCAGCTGGCTTCAATGGAATGTGTGAAACAAGTAAGCCATCAAGTCTAAACAGATGACATACCTCCACTTACACTTTTAGTGTAAAGCAAAATTGAGTTAAATGTTTCCTCGATGCTCATCAAAATAATAGATCAAGAGCGAACAAAGGAAATTAAAAGAGAAACATTAAAGGTCGTTGGAGAGGAAATCTTTGAGGTTTTTTCTTAACTCAGAGTCAACGGAGAGTGAAAAGACAGCAATTCGATGGAAAGGGTGTTCCAC